>JAGKQL010000071.1:2097479-2123309 GCA_018398635.1 Cyprinodon brontotheroides
GAGGCTCTGAGATGTTAGAAAACAACAATGGTGGTAGAAGTAGAAGGAGTCTAAGTGAAGAGGAAGAGAAGCTGAGGAGCAATTGAGGGTTTGATGACCCCCAGATAGGTATTGGAGGGGAAGGTGGGATGAAATACCATTATCCAATCTGTTAAAATCAAATCTAACTTGTTGATCTCCTCTTGGTCTCCTCCCATCAATTCAATTGAATTTAGTTTATTTATATAGCACCGCTTTACAACACGTCATCTCAAGGCTCTTTACTTTAAAAATTGATTAAAAGTTTTTTTAATCGAAGGAAAACCAGTTGATTGACTCATTGACTCAAATGCAGTCCCTCACACTAAGCATGCTTGTAGCGACAGTGGAGAGGAAAAACTCACTTTTAACACTGCATGAAAAGTGGGATTTTCGTCAATATGCGGCACTGTAGATTGTCGTGGAACTTCAGGTTAGCTGCAGTTTACGACAATTTGCAGGCTTCGCTGAAAACTCCCGTGAAATTGTCAGAAATTGACGTGGACTTTGTTAGGCAGTGTTCCCCCCCCATGCCTCTCCCCCATGGAATTCTAGGGAGGCTTTAACATGTAAATGAACATGCTGTGAGCTATGCACAAATGCAAATCAGGGTTGCAGGGGGTGTTTTACACCAAGTGACATTTTTTCTAAAAGGTAAGAAAATCTCTGATACAAAGAGATCGTGCCTTATATACTCTTACATTTTAGCTTGAATTGATTTATTTAATTAAAGTATAGAGACCAAACAGATCTTTAGCTGACAGAGCAATACATTTAGAGCAGTAATTATAAAAAAAATGCATTTAAGATAAAAAAATAAAATGTTGTCTGTCAATATGCTCAATTCACAACTAATGAATAACTAATAACTTAAGTGGAAAAGTTTCAAGAAATGAGTCTGAGATGATTCACTTTATAACATGGCGCATTATCCTGTTGGAAGTAGCCATCAGTGAAGATTGGTACACTGTGGTCATAAGGTCCGGCCAGGTCAAGATCCACGAATTGCAATAAGCACCAAAAAGGAAAAGAACATCTAACAAATTCTGGTTCGCCAAAATTAAAATATAGCAGCAACAGATCGGGTGACTAGAAATTATAGCACAATTCTATATATATATAAAAGAGAAAAAACTAACAACCGTTTATTTAAAATGATTGGATCCAAAACTATTGGTTATTCACCAACGAGGAAGCAGATTTCTCATCTCCATCAAAAATATTTATTTCTTATACTGAGGGACTTAAACTTTAATCAAATCCATTCAAAAGAAACTGCTTATTACAGGAATGAAAAGAGATGCTGAGTTTGAGAGTAGAGAACAAGTTCATTCAAAAAGCAGTTTTGAATTATCCTTATCCCGTTACAAAAAATCTACAAAAATATAAATATATATTTGGGCAGAAACTGAACATATGCTGGATGATGGTGGGATTTTTTAATATGTCATTAAATTGAACGGGCTCACAGGGTTCATACAGGAATGAGTGACTCTAATTTAATGCTATTTTAATGCTATTTGAAATGATTTTAATGCCATCAACAAGAACCATGTACACAAGTTATTAGTGTGTACATGAAATATGAAGGAGCTGTAAGCAGAGTTCCATGACTCCTGTATGTATGTAAACACACACACACACACATATATATACGAGTATATATATCCTAGCTTTTTTCTCCTAGCCTGGGCTTTCCTTTCTGAAAATACGGCTTTATGATCAGTTCACCTGAAGTTAATAGCTAATATAATATATCTGATCGGAAATTGTTTTAATAAGCATTTTTTATTAAAGAATTATAAATACTTCGATAAACATATTTAAATAATTTTAGTGCCAATTAAGGCCTTGATTTTGAAAAAAATGAATGATTTTTAATTATTTTTATTGATCCGCGGAAACCCTGGTTCATCTCGCGCATGCTCTGGTTATGATCTCCAAGAAACTCAGAGCGGAGAGGTCTGGATGTATGCTTTGCTTTGTGCAGCGGTCTGGAGCTTCTGATTTCGGGTAAAACTCCTTGACGATGATAGGCTGACTCTGCATCTAACAAGACGAGCTCAAAAGAAGAGATGCTAGCGTGTAAATATATGTTCGGATTACTGCCTGCTAGGCTAAAAGCAGCCTAGGCCTAAGCTACGGCTAATAGTAGCCTAGCCTAAAAAGCCTACGCGAAACAGTAGCCTTGCAAAAGAACAAGTTTATTAAAGTGTATTTTTTTGTGATTCACAGGAAGCAGTACGCCGCCTTCACAACTCGGAGACTAATTGCAGGCGCTACTATGAACGGCGGAGCAAGGGGTAAGATTTAAAGAATATGCTTTCATTCTGCGGGTAAAGGCAATGGATACGGATAGATACCGATCATAGCTTTACATTTTGTTTTCACAGACCTCCTATTTGCTCGGAGCCATATCAGCAAGTCCAGATTTGCACGATGTTGATAAAGACGACACATTGTGTGTAAGTGACTTTGTTTTAATGTTTTCTCCTTCCTTGTTACTGGGACTTGCGTTTGATTTTTATTCATACCACTCTCATTTAATCGGTCTTTCCAGTCACGACGTGACTTTTGTTGCTAAGACGCCATTCTAGGTGGAAAAGGCGTAGTGTAAACAACCACCGTGAGCATAGCTAAACGAAGGACTAAAGGCCTGTTTACATAGCAGCTTGTCCAAGATAAGTCATTACAGTTAACATAAGCCTGAAAACTGAGGGGGCGGATTTAGGAAAATCGGTCTCCGCCAGTCACGTGACATTTGTTGCTAAGACGCCATTTTAGGTGGTGGAAAAGGCGTAGTGTACCGCACACCGCCGGTAAACAATTGACGCGTCACTTGCGGAGACCGATTGTTTTCCAGCTGCCTGTAAGACGTATTTTCAGACGGCTGGGAGCAGGAGAGCTTCAGATATACGCAGCCAGCGAACGCGTTGGAGCTGCTATCTGCTTCGGAGTCGGGCCAGAAGAAAGAGGGTAAGACTTTATTTGGTGACTATTTTTCAGGTGCATTAATAGATGTGTTGTGTCCATACGCAGTGCGCTGATTCATTGTTTGTTTTTTCAGCTGCTGAAAGCGCAGGCAGAGTGTGCTAGCAGATGAGGAAGTGGAACTCTGGAAGTCCGCCGCCGTCGCGGTGCCTCTGAATGGATTGTACGGTGCGGCCGCCATTTCGTAGGCCGGATCTCACTGAACTCTGTGTTAAGCTGCAGTCCCGGTTAGAAGCGATGCCGACGTACAGGGCCACGCACAGTAGGTGTCTGCACATCGGACCTGCCTCGGAGGGAATGCTGCCTGTTACCTCCAACCCCGAGAAAGCAAACGGACCGTTTTCAACGGAGTTTTCATTTTAGAAACGCATGTGTTTCTGGATACTGCTAGTATATAGTTGTGTGTGTTTAATAAAGCTCTTCTTTTGCATAAAAAGCTTCCTGTATAAATGTTCTTTTCCTGTATAAATTCATTCATGTCCTTGATGAAAAGCCTAAAAATTGTGTAGTAGTGTAGGATAACATAAATACACAGCATATGAATGAATAAATATATGAATGAATAAATATATGAATGAATAATATATATATATATATATATATATATATATATATATATATATATATATATATATATATATATATGAATAAATATATATATGTAAATTTATATGTAAATATATATATATATGTACAACCAATCACTTGTAATTTAACTTTACTTTGTTTAAAAGAAGTGGTTCCGGCCCAATACTCAGTAAGAAAATTAAAGCCTGGCGTGGCCACGTGTGGTTTTCCTTTTGCTGCCAATCGACGCAGCCATTTCATTTGTTTGAGAATAGTGGTTTCAGCCAATACTGAGTAGGTTATTCGAGCCGGACCTGGCCAGCCGCGCGGGTTTACTGCATTCATATGCTAATTAGGGCTATTAGGTACAGCTGATGGCTTTCCACATATGTCAGAGTCCGTTCGGCTCCAGCTGTGGCACTACGACAAGCGATGACAAGCACGAGGGTTGCAAATTATGGGAAACTGGAGCAACATCCAGGCACGGAAATCTGCGGGGAGTTTCACCGGGGTTTACGGGGACGAAAAATCTCAAGCTTTTCATGCAGTAAGCTCCCAGAGTCTCCTCTAACCTCTCCTTGCTCTCGTCCTTCACAGAACCAGATCGGACGCTCACCAGGATCAGGTCCGTTTCCTCAATCTCCTTGATGCTCTGGAACTGTCTCCTATCAGGTGACTCCTTACAGGAACAATCAGCCTGCCTGTCCACTCTCAATCCAACACAAGACCATCCTCTGGAAAAGGATCCAAACTCAGACTCTCTCTCTCCCTGTTTCTGTCTAAGTTGACTGAGCTCTTCTCCGTTTAACCAGGAAATAAACTGTTAAATCTGCCTCTGTGTCCGCAGTCGTTGCTTGCTTAGAGTCTGGTCTAGCACCATGTCAACATGTCGATGGGTGAAAGCGTGCTTCAGCGTGCTTCAGCACACTCATAACTTTTACAAACTGACCCATAACTTATCGAAGGTATACCAGCGTTTTTGCCAGATTTTTCGTACGTCAGTCATACACTGGCTAAAGCATCAAGTTGTGACAGGGGCTTTACCTCCAGCACAGATGGATGGCTTCTCTTCTCAGCTCCATCACTGTCTGCGGGGGCAAGTTTCATCGATCCTCCCTGGTAATGCTTTCATCTCTGCTTTCACCTCTAGACACTAGCTCTAGCAAGCCATAGACTCTCCTAGCTGTCTCCCTGGCTGGCTTCTCCCATTTACCACTATCCTGCTACCGGACAGCTTTATTCTCTACCCCCATCTTCAGTCTTCTGTCATCCCGTGGGAGTTATCCCAGCTGTCACTGTGCTCCTCTGTTCGTCTGCAGTTAGCTTCTATGGCTAGCACCAGCCAGCTGTTTCTCCAGTGGGCTTCTACACTCTGCCTTACCTGCAGGGATCTTCCGATCTCGCATGGTGGTTCCTTAGTTTCAGAGGGTGGTACGGCTGGTAGCTTAGTCCCAGTTCTGTTTAAATTGTCTGGCGGTGTCCGTGCACTGATTTCCCACTGTCCTGTCTGAGCTCCAGGAGGCCGTCTCACCTAACCCTCTGTTGTTCTGGGTGATTCATCCCTTAATGACTGAGAGCATAGGCCCACACTGGGTCACAGATAGGCTGTGTATCACTAAAAGCCACTTTCATGCAGACCTAACCCCCAGTTGTGATATTCTCCATACCAGCTCCGTGGGAATCTGGTGAACCTAGAAACGCCAACAGCGTTTTTTCAGATTTTTTAAGTAAAAAAACACTGCGAGTCGCTTCGTAAATTCATGTCCACCATGGCGAGGTGAAACCAACGATCTGCAAACTCTATGAAGTAGGAGGCTTTCGCCCATTCGACAAATTCACCTGCTTTGTGAAAAGCTTTCACTGGCCAGGCACAGGGAAGCAAAATTTGAAGAAGCAGGCGAACTGTTTGCTGTTTTGGTGTTTGGTGAGAACGGACCTTAAAGGAGAACGCCGTTTTTTTTAGCCGGTGCACGCGGATGACGTCATACACAGTCTGTTTTTAAAAAATACAAATATAAAAAATATAATCGCGGATGTCTGGGGGAAAGTGATTTGCCTACATGTTATGAATGCTAGCGTACCATAAAGAATAAATTTTGAACAGTTTAGTTTTGTGCCCATAAGGAAGACGTTACTTGGATATAACCTAACCGAATATCTTCAGAACAGCTCCAAATGACACAATACTCATATGGGTGAGTAGAACAAATGATGTAATAACGTAAAATCAAGGGCACAATGTAAAAAAAACGACGTTCCCCTTTAAGTCAAACAAAAAAATGGCTTTTTTTCATTGGGTCTGGTTTTTATTCAGAACGACTGACTGCGTATAAATTAACAATCCCATCAGAAGGAAACTCATCCAGATGTAGCATTGGTCTCTGCATCAAGCTGCTGAATTTCACTCATCAAACAGGAGATGTCAGGCAACATGTAGTCAAATGTCCTGGCTAAGTTTAGAATAAAATCAAGACACCAACCTACGCTAACATGACTAGAGAAAACATTCATGGGGACAGAAAAACTCCCAGAAAGGGCATGAACCCACATGAACAGTTTGTGCAGCAGGAACCTCAGCGGGGCAGCCTGGGGGCAGCGTTCAGTCAGGGACTTTGTTCAGCAGCCCTCACTGCAGCTGCAGCGTATTCAGCATGACCCAGAGCTACTCAGAGCAAAGTCATTCATTGTTCCAACTGGTTAGAAATAACTACAGCAACACAGAGCCCAGACCTCAGAATGTATGGGCAATTAAATTGCATTTACAATATGATCAAAATGTTTTAAAATATAATATTTAAATCACGAAGGTCTTGACTTTGAGAGGGATCATTCATTTTGCCAAAAATATAAATCACAATCATTTTCAACTAATTTTGGCATTTTTATTTCCATTACCCTTTGCAATAATTGCACACCATGTAACTTTTGGCCACAAGAGGCGCTAGATCTGTGACTTTTACTTCCTTGCAGCCACAAGCGCCAGAGCGGTGTGGCAGAAGTCAACAGTCAGCCGGCCAGCCTCCCATGTATTTTGATTGGGGAGCGTGCGAGGCATCTAGGATCAGTTGGAGGGTGTGAGAAACGCTGCTGCTCCCTAGAGACCTTCTCCGGGGCAGGCCGGACCGCGGCGCCGAGGACCAGCAGTGGAGCTTAGGCATCTTGGTTAGCATTTGTTTGTAGCATGCTAGCTTTCTCTACCCGTATTTTGCTTCAACTAAACATAGAAAATAGTAAAGATCTATGACTGTATGCTAGGAGCAAAGTGTTAACTTGCCAGTCTAATAATATAGACTTTCAGTCTGCTCCAATAAACAAACTCCTTTCTAAGATGGACTCTTGTTTTTCCTGTCTCATGATCACTTTCATGTTTTTCTTTTTAGTCTCAGCAGAAGGTTTAATCTTTTTCCTTTCAGCCTGACCAGTAGGTTCGAGAGGTTGAGAAATAATAAAGCAAAAGCCAACACCGTACATTGACTATAAAAGAGCCTGTTGAGTGAAACAAATGTTCTTCCAGGTCACATGACCAGGCAAAAGTCTTCTCCCAACTTACAAAGTGGGTATTTCAAGAGGGGAGCCCCGCTCATAACATTGATGGTGTCAAGCTCTGTATATTGGTGTGAGGAATCATTTAAAATGACTCATAGGCGTCAACCCTTTAGGTCACAAAGTCAGCGGTGCCTTTAACATGTTTCACTCCAGGGATTCAGTTTTCTGATTCCCTTTAAAGCTTGCTTGTCCAGAGTCCATAGCGGCAGAATGTTTCCGTAACCTTTGCAAGAAAATGTTCTTATTTCTATTATGAGGGCTCTGTTTGAGGACACTTGTTCATTGCACACTTTGCACTGTAAGTTTACTGCACCGACTTGTGTTTGTACTACTAGATATTATGGATGGTCCTTATTAGCGCTATTTTAATACTTTCAGTTAATAAGAAATTTTCCTGCTTGTAATGCAATTTTTATTTTTATGCTTGTGATTAATGAAGAGTATCCAATCAGGCATGGCTCTCCGCACTAGCTACAACTGTCTCTTCTCTTCTGTATACTGTGGCAAACTCAGTTTGATATTATCAGCACCACCTAAAGGGCTAAAGCAGGGGTCGGCAGCCCAAACTGCTCAAAGAACCATACTGGACTAAAATAACAAAAACCAATCTGTCTGGAGCCTCAATAACGTCACTAAAGTCTGATATAAGAATCATATGGCACCACGGGCTCTATCAGCCCATTATAAAAAAGGACTATGTGGGCTTAAATAAGCAGTCATGATTAAATGTTTATCCTGGAGCAAATGTCACATCATGTGACTATTCTGCTGTATGATATATTTGCTGCTTTAAGTTTAAATTCCATTTCTATATTAATGTATTAGGTTTTGCTGTCTTTTTCCCTTTGGGATCCATGGCCCAGTAACACCTGCAGGTTTGTAAACATCAGCTGCCTGCCCAGCTCCGCGCCACGCTGAAACATGTTGCAGGCTATGACCAGAGATGGCAAAAGTACTCACTTTCCGTACTTGAGTAAAAGTACAGATACTTGTGTTAAAAAAATACTCTGGTAAAAGTGGAAGTACTGATTAAACTGCTTTACTCAAGTAAAAAGTAACAAAGTACAGACTTGTAAATTTACTTAAAGTATAAAAAAGTAAAAGTAGAAACCACTTTTTCATGCCGTTGCCTACATTTTAAATGGATGTCTGCCAATGGGACTAGATCTCCGCTTGTGTTCTTTTTCAATCAACTGCATTAGGTCCATACCGTTATGCTATAACGCCACCGCCACCAAGCTGCAAATGAGTTGCCGCGAATGAATACCGCCCGAATCTGTCGATTCATCCTGTAGTGGTGCGTCAAATGCAACATAGATTCCCATCCAATTAGATTGAATTTGGTATTGATGACGTGAAAAATAATAATAGTAAATCCATTGAAATGATTCAAAACTAAAAGTAACAAGCCAATTTTTTAAAATGTTAGGAGTAGAAAGTACAGATATTTGTGTAAAAAATGTAAGGAGTAGAAGTAAAAAGTCGCCATAAAATAAGTAGAAAAGTAAAGTAAAATATTATCAGAAAAATCTACTTGAGTACAGTAACAAAGTATTTGTACTTCGTTACTTCCCATCTCTGGCTATGACACAAATCTTCCTTGACAGAAATGTTTACATTTATTTATTGTTCACATTTTTACAGCATTGGAATCATAATGAATGCTTGTTTGACCTTCTGCACACCATATTAAAACAAACAAAGCAAAAAATCTGTCTTTTTCCAATTTCATACATTTTAAAAAAGCTCCAGGGAGCCAGAAGGACGGCATTAAAGAGCCGCATGCAGCTCTGGAGCCTCGGGTTGCCGACCCCTGAGCTCGGGGAATTTAGTGTCTTTAACTTGTTAAATGTGATGTGACTAAAATTTAGTGAGTCGATATTTTCAATTTACTAAACTGCAATAATAATTCAAATGAAATGAATGTAAAGTGGGTTTGCCAGCAGACAGAGGGGAAGAGAAGTCGCAGCTCGTTTCCAGATCCATGCATGAAAGTTGGGCCATAATGGATTCTGGACTAGCAAACTTTAAAGCTAAAAAAAGCATGATCGCTGGAGTGAAACAAGCTAGTAATGTTAGTGCAAAGGAAAATCTAAATGAAATTATAATATTGGTTGGAAACTAAAAATGCAATTTGGATATTTTACTAAAATCATTCAGTCCTGCTGTTCTGGATATTTCTGCTGTTATTACAGATGAACAAACATCCAGAGGTTCAATAGCTACTGTACATGTTGCTGTTCATGTGTTTACTGTTCATTAATTGATTTAAAGCAATTTGTGAATAAATATACAAGTTATTGTATTTCATATGGTGTTAATGTAAGTTAAAATGCATTTAAATATTATCAGGTACTAAATCATAAAAGTTTTCTTTGTTTAAAAAGCCCTTTAACCGGCTGCTTCTGAATTCTTGTGTAAAACTGACTCCAAAATCCCGCGTTTTTTTGTTAATTTTGCGAGATCACAAAAAGGCGGGAAAAAATATCTCACTTGTTGGGAGCTGGAGAAGTTCCACCTTTCTCCAGCAGAGTCCGCCCGTGGATCCTCCTGAGTGAGCCTTCTGCACAGCTGCAGCCCATCAGATCATCAGAGGATCCACTACATAAGCTGTCTTCAGACCTTGCCTCAACGCCGCAGTGTTGATCCAGTTGGTCAGCGCCTAAGCCTAGACTCTCTGTGAATCTTTGTGACTTTGAATCCAGCCTGGATTCTAACCCTTGTCTCTGTCTTCCAGGAAACCAGTTTCTCCTCTGTGGAGCTCAGGAAGAGCTAACCTGCCGAGCCGACCCTCAGAGCCAAACCTGAAGAACCTCAGTGAACTTCCATGCAGCTCAGGACTAAGAGCTGGAAAACCCAAAGCCAAGGTCTGCTCAGAACTAGAAGTAAGACGCTGAAGCAGCTAGCGGACTCTGCTGATCAACTCCTCTCCAGATCCAACAGTGACCCTCTCAAAGTTATCTACAAGAACCCTCAAGGTACAATCAGTAACAATCAAGAAACGCAAGCTCCAAAGTGCAACGCTAACTGAACTGTCTCTCACGCAGACTCCGGTGAACCAGTTTCCAGGCCCGAACCAGAACCAGTCTAATCAGTGTGCTTGTGACAAATAAACTTGTTAAACTTTTACTCCTGTGTCCGTCTAGTGGTGTTCTGCATATTTGGGTCACTCTTAGTGTACCCATCATGACAGAACACTGCGGCCAAACTCAAGGCCCAGCAGATCACCTCACCCGTCGCTTGGAGGAGCAGGATGCCCAAATTCAAGGACAAACCCAAACGCTCCGTGAGTTATATCGCTTGGTTGATACTCATAATCATATGCTTCAGAGCTATGCTAACTACTTGAACGGCGCTAATGCTGCACCGGCACCTCAACCATTTCCGGGTCCAGTTCCTCCTCCGAGGTCACCAGCAGTGACGTCATCCGAGTTCCGCCCAAGTCTTCCAGAGAGATTTTCTGGTAACATGAAAGATTGCAAAGGATTTTTATTTCAATGTCGTTTGATTTTTCAGAACTCTCCAGGCAGTTTTTCCACGGATTATAAAAAGATAACTTTCATCCTTTCTCAGCTAACAGGAAGAGCCTTGGAGTGGGCTCAGGCAAGATTTGCCTCCGACGATAGCCTCAATTGCTATTACTCTGACTTCATTTCCGAATTTACCCAAGTATTCAATCAAGAAACTGATCAAACTATTGACTCTCGAGCTCTTTTCAATTTAAAGCAGGGAAATTCTTCTGTGGCAGAATTCTCCATCAACTTCCGGGTTAAAGCGGCAGCTTCCGGATGGAACCAAAGCGCTCTGAAAGGGAGCCTATTTTATGGCATTAAATGAGCACATTAAGGATGAGCTCGCAACTCTCGACGAACCAGCTACCCTCGAAGAATTAATTCGTTTGACGATCAGATTGGATAATAGAATCCGTGCCAGAAACAGTTCTAAATCAAGAAATCAGGGGACACTTTCCTCTGCCTCACATAACGTGACTGTTTGTTCTTCCCCCACAGAGCAGCTGCCCATACAGAGACCTAAGGCCCAGTCTCTCCCTCTGCCTATTCAGGCCTCTCATTCTGGTGAAAGAGATGTCGAACCCATGCAGGTGGGACACACCAGGCTCACCCCTGAGGAAAGACAAAGACGTTTTTTGAGTAAATTATGCATTTACTGTGGTGAGAGTGGACACTTCATCGCTTCCTGCCCGGCTAAATCAAAAGCCTGGGCCCGCCAGAGGATCTGAGGAGTCTGGCGGGCCAAATTAACACTAAGAAATCTCCTCGACTGTTGCTTCCAGCCACGTTGTTTTGTGCTAACCAAAGCCTCTCTTTTTCTGCATTCATCGATTCAGGCTGTGAACGGAATTTAATCGATTCGAACCTCGTCCAACAACTACAGATAGAAACCATTCCTCTGACTCAATCTCTTAGTGTTTCTGCCATTGACGGGAAAAGACTCCACCAAGTTACCCATCAAACTCAACCCCTCGAGCTACTTCTTTCAGGTAACCACCGAGAGACAATAACATTTTTTGTTTTTCCTTCCGCATGCTCTCCCCTGGTGCTTGGTTTCGAATGGTTGGAGAAGCATAATCCACACATAAATTGGACTGATCGTCACCTGGAATCATGGTCTACTACATGCCATGAAACATGCCTCCGTTCGGCTGCCCCCTTGGTGGGGCCTCCTAGAGGTGGGGGGGAGATGGACTCTCCTGACCTTTCTTCTGTTCCTTCCGAGTACCATGACCTGGCTCCTGTCTTCAGTAAGGTCAGTGCTACGTCCCTACCTCCACACAGACCATATGACTGCGCCATTGAGCTATTACCTGGAGCACCACTACCTAGCAGCAGATTGTACAACATTTCCAAACCTGAACGAGAGACCATGGAGAAGTACATAAATGAATCCTTAGCTGCTGGAATAATCCGCCCATCTTCCTCTCCATTGGGCGCCGGGTTCTTCTTTGTTGGTAAAAAGGACGGTTCCCTGAGACCATGTATTGATTACAGAGGTTTGAACCAAATTACAATAAAGAATAAGTACCCACTTCCTCTACTCGCCTCAGCATTCGAACCTGTACAAGGGGCTACTGTTTTCACAAAACTGGACTTAAGGAATGCATATCATCTTCTTAGGATCCGAGATGGAGATGAGTGGAAAACAGCCTTCAAAACCCCCTTGGGTCAATTCGAATATTTGGTGATGCCTTTTGGTTTAACTAACGCTCCAGCCTGTTTCCAAGCCCTCGTGAACGATGTCCTCAGAGACTTTTTAAATGTGTTTGTGTTCGTCTATATTGACGACATACTCATTTACTCAAAGAACCTTTCTGAACATAAAAGACATGTCCGCCTTGTGTTGCAGAGACTACTGGAGAACAAGCTGTTCGTAAAAGCAGAGAAGTGCGAATTTCATCAGTCTTCTGTCACCTTTTTGGGATTTTGTGCTCGAGGGCGGCCAGGTTAAACCATCTGAGGACAAGATAAAGGCCGTGTTAGAATGGCCAGTTCCAGAGAACCGCAAACAGCTACAGAGATTCCTGGGCTTTGCAAACTTTTATCGTCAGTTCATCAGGAACTATAGCCAGACAGCCCTACCCTTAACCTCTCTGACCTCTGTCAAACGCACCTTTCAATGGACTCCCGAGGCACAATCTGCATTTGAGAAATTGAAATCTTTATTTTCCAGAGCACCAGTGTTAATGCAGCCTGACCCATCTAAACAGTTTATCCTCGAAGTAGGGCTGAACGATCTATCGTTTTCGACCGAAAACCGCGATCTCAAGCAACGCGATTTTGGGAATGTCAAAGCTGCGGTTTTTCTTGGTGCATATTAGCCCAATAATTCCTCAATAATTCCAATGCATGCTCATGTAGAAAGGCTCTGTGTCGGCTATTACCAATCAGAAAAGGCTCTGTGTCGGCCAGAACCAATCAGAAAGCTGAAAGGCTGCGCGTGACCAGATGACGTTTTCAGTGTAGCTCGTAAGCTCGAGATTCAATTTCAAGATGGCTGAAGCGGGAGCAGACGCGGAGCCGACAAAATTAATACCAAAGAAAAACAGCACGTCGGTCATTTGGCAGTATTTTGGATTTGAGGCCACTGATGAGCACCAGAAACAGGTGATTTGCCAAACATGTCGTGGGAAAGTGGCTACATCGGCTGGCAATACCACCAATTTACATCGTCACTTGAGAGTCCACCACCTTAACTTGTATGAGGATTGTATGGCGAAAAAGAGCCTTGAAACATCAAGTAGCAGTGATACTTCAGCAAAACAGCCAACCATAACTTCATCCTTTGCCAGTTTGACGCCTTATGAAAGAACTAGCCGAAGACACAAGGAGATTACCACTGCCGTAACGAATTACATATCGAAGGATATGGTGTCTGTAAACACAGTAACCAAAGACGCTTTTAAAAGTTTGCTACGCACAATGGACAAGAGGTATGTTCTACCCTCCCGCACCTACTTTAACCGAGTCGCCATCCCACAGCTGTACGGAGAATGCAGGGCCAAAGTTCTAAATGAGCTGGAAAACATGGAGTTTTACGCGTCAACTACGGATCTGTGGTCAAGTAGAACGACCGAGCCATACATGAGTTTGACGGTGCATTTCGTGAATGCAAACTTTGAGTTGAGAAGCCGCTGCCTGCAGACAGCATACTTCCCCACTGACCATACGGGGGAGAACATTGCAATTGGGCTTAAAGAGTGCTTGGCAAACTGGGGCCTAAAAGAAGAGGCCCAGACCTGCATCACAACAGACAACGCCACGAACATGGTCAAAGCGATGGAGCTCAATCAGTGGACCAGACTGCAGTGCTTCGGGCACCGGCTGCATCTTGCAATTGGTAAGTGGTAAGTGTGTGTGTGTGTGTGTGTGTCCAAATTTACTGTGTAAGAATTAGTGGTATCATAGTCTCTCAAACACAGTTAGGGCGGGGGAGGGGGACAAAGCGACCCTATGTTTGTTTTCACGCTTTTGTTAGCTGACCAACTGTTAGCGCAATGCTACCGTTTCTCCTACCTATAAAAATGAACGCTTTCATGAGTAAACTTTGAAACCTCCCAATAAGCTACTGCTTGCTTCTGTTTAGCTACGGAATGCCAAGGAACAGAGAGATACAAATGCCGTTTCCCCTAAGCAGGAGGTCTTCAACAGGGTTGTGCGCGACCCCTAGGGGGTCTACGGAGATACTGCATGGGGGTCGCGAAAGTTTTGGTTGATTAGACTTTTTTATATATTCCCCCCTGCAACTTTTTTCATTAATTGAGATGTCTTTAAATACACATTAACATGAATTAACACAGATAAATGGAGGCAGAAGATGTCTTTCAGTCATCAATGCTCACATTCAGTGACACACAGCTCTTTCAAGACAACATTTCATTCACAGCACCTGTCCCATCAAGCAGGAATCCAGAATCAGAAATACTTTAATAATCCCAGGGAGTAATTATTTTGTTAAATCACTCCATCTGTAATAGAGTGACTATAGGAGCAGTTTTATATAACACAATTTCATACAATATATATAATTATGGGGTCCCTGCTCCATCTCGCCATCAGTTTGGGTTCCTTGGCCAGGAAAATATTGAAGACCCCTGCCCTAAGCTTATTTTTGACACACTTTAGTAAACAAAAAAATAATAAATAAATAAATAAAAAAAAAAGCAAATGACGCCAATGGTATTTTGTAGCAGATATGAGGATGGCTGATGCCACTTTATTACAGATTGAAAGGTTTGTTGTGTTTTAGTGGATTGTCGAATAAACATATTGCTGCAAATTAATCACCAGTTACAAATTAATGTATGGCGAATTACTTAATGTGATAGCACCACCTGATGTCTGCTGTTAAAAAAAGTTATGAAGTAGGCTTATCTGACTGTATGTAATGTTTTTCCCAGAAAATGCAGTCAAAGATGACCAACGCATCAAACGGGCCACAGGACTGTGCAAGCAGCTGGTAGCAGTCTTCAGCCACAGCTGGAAGAAAAAGGCGGCGCTAAAACAGGCACAGGAAGACCTGAATCTTCCTCAGCAGTCAATGGTCACCGAATGTCCGACACGATGGGGCTCCCGGCAGAAAATGATTGAGAGGGTGTTGGGACAGAGCAAGGCACTGTGCCAAGTTCTGTCTGAAGACAGGAAGACGCGGCACCTGGTCCCGACTTGGCAAGACACTGATGTGCTTGAATCTGTAAACAATGCTCTCGGTCCTCTTCAGGAGTTCACAGACGCCCTCTCAGGTGAGGACTATGTGAGCGTATCCTACCTAAAGCCAGTGCTCCACCTGCTGAGAACAGCAACACTTGCTGTAACTGACCAAGACACAGATCTCACAAAGGAGATAAAGTCAAAAGCTCTCCACTACATTGAAGAGAAATACAGTGACCCAGCGACCCAGGAACTCCTGGACATCGCATCTTTCCTCGACCCAAGATTTAAGACCAACTACATTAGTGAGGAGAATGTCCAATTCATGAAAGACAGAGTGAAGATGGAAATGGAGCAGTTGGCACTAAAGGTAAGCTGTCGTTTTTCTTCACTCTTTCAAAATAAAACAAAAAGCTGTGTTTTTTCTATATATGTTTTTGAATTATACTGTAAGACCAAGGCAACATTTCAACATCAATGTCAGTAATCACAACTAATTGCAAAACATTATGCCTCTACTGTGTGTTGCAGGAGCAGAGGGCTTGTGTCAAAACCCATCCCATGCCACTCAGTACAGAAGAAGAACCACCATCCACCTCTACAAAGCGAAAGCGGTCACTGGGCAGCTTTTTCAAGGCGGTCCCTGCTTCCTCTACTATGCAGTTGGAGGATACCATTAAAGCAGAACTGGACAACTACCTCATAACTCCTAGCATTGATGGAGAGCAAGATCCACTGGCCTGGTGGAGAGTGCACAATGTCAACTTCCCCTGGCTTAGCAGGTTGGCTCGTAAGTACCTTTGCATACCAGCAACGAGTGCACCATCAGAGAGACTGTTCAGTGCCAGTGGTAATATTGTCACATGTCAGCGTGCAAGTCTGAAGCCAGCAAGGGTTGACATGTTGGTTTTCCTGGCCAAAAATCTCTAAAGAGATGTAGCGATGAAGGGGAACATTGTTTTTTCATCTTATCCTGAAATCCCTTACTTGCACTTACCCTGACATAACTTTGTTCATCTTTTTTACTTATCTTTTGTTTACTGACTATGTAAAATAATTTAACCATTCTGGCATCATTTGTTGTGAGGAAAATATAGGATAATTTAAACTTTAATACTATTATTGTACTGTTGTTATTTTTTACTACCTTTTATGTTTCAATTCCTCTTGCCACTTTATTTGAAGAAGCACAGGTTTCTAAGTACAGGGGTTGTATTTCTGTAACTGCTCTGTTTATGTTCATAAGCTAGCTCCTTTGAGCCATTTTGCACTTCTTTTAAGGTAAGACTTCATTTTTGCTCAACTTTGTTGTTATATGTTATATTTTTTATGTAGCTTATGTTATTTTACAAAAGTGCAATTGTTTTGATGCTGCTGAGCCATTAATATTTTTTTAATGAAAAATGTAAAAGAAGCAAAAGTTTACTTAAGAGGGCTCCCGTCCCTTTGTAATTTTTATGTAGCCTACGTTATTTTACAAAAGTGCAATTATTTTGATGCTGATGAGCCATTGATGCTTGATATTTTTTGTTAATGAATGTAAAAGAAGCAAAAGTTTACAAAGGAGGGTTCTCATTTTATTTGACTTTTTTGGATAATATAATTTGTTTCTTAGGTGCTTGAATAAACAGTCTTACATTTGAAATATGTTGCCACCAGTTTTCATTCTTGCATTATCTTAATTGAATTCATTGGTTATATAATTATTAAATATATATTAATTTGTACTGAAATTTGATTAAAAAATAAATCGTGGTTGAAATCGAAACCGCAATCTCTGCCAGAAAAATCGCAATTTCAATTTTTTCTTAAAATCGTTCAGCCCTACCTTTAAAGTGGAAGCTTCAGATTCTGGTGTTTGGAGCGGTTACTATCCCAGAGGCTTGACACGGATCAAAAGATCCATCCATGCGCCTTTTTCTCTCGTAGACTTTCATCCGCAGAGCAAATTCTACGATGTGGGAGACCGTGAGCTGTTGGCCATCAAATTGGCGCTGGAGGAATGGAGACACTGGCTGGAGGGAGCTGAGCACCTGGTTCTTGTATGGACTGATCATAAGATCCAGGCTTACATCCAGTCAACCAAGCAAGCCAATCCCCGTCAATCCAGGTGGTCCATCTTCTTCTCACGGTTTAATCTCATTATTTCCTACAGACCCGGATCCAAGAATGTCAAACCCGATTCTCTCTCTCGTCTCCGTCGATCATCCTGAGACACCTGAACCAGTCCTTCCTGCTTCCTGCACAGTAGGAGTGGTTAACTGGGAGATCACTGATCTAATCAACTCCGCCCTGGCTACAGAACCCGATCCAGGTAACGGTCCAGCTAACCGAACCTATGTGCCATCTTCTGTCAGGTCCCGTCTCATCCAATGGATGCATGCAGCCAAGTTTTCCACCCATCCGGGGGTCAGTAGAACCGTCGCCTTGATCTCAAGACGCTTCTGGCCCACCCTCCATAGGCCAACTCTTCACAGAGATGTCAAGGAGTATGTGTTGGCTTGTCTCCACATGTGCCCGAAATAAAAGGCCTCACATCAACCTCCTTCTGCCTCGCTACAGCCGCTTTTAAGTCCGTCACTCGCGCCCTTGGTCCCATATTGCATATTGACGTTGGCTTCACCGACCGCCTCTCAGCTTCACCGAGGTATGTCCACAATCTCACCATTGTTGACCGTTTTTCAGAAGGCCTGTCATCTCATCCCTCTTAGGAAACTTCCCACGGCCTTCCAGACAGCCCAGCTTTTAGTCAAACACGTCTTCCGCTTACATGGCATCCCCCAGGAGATCCTCTCGGATCGGGGTCCCCAGTTCATATCCCAAGTTTGGAAGGCATTCTGTTCTGCACTCGGCTGTAAACCCTCTCTGACATAAGTAACAATAAGTGACAATAAGTAAATAAATGAAACATGCCTTTAGCTGACAGAACGACCCACTTAAAGCGGGAATTATATCATAACTGTAAAAAATGATCTAAACATTTTGCATGTAAGATCTGTCAATGAAAAGTTTTAGTTTCGCTTGGTTTCATTTAGTAAAAAGTCGTCTTTAAGGAGCCTGTGGCGAACCAAAAATGAACTGATTAATTGAATAAAAGAATGGACAGATTAATGCTTGTTACATTTTGGTGGAGAAGCACCAACGGTCTTTCTACAGCGGTTGTCGGTGCAACGCCACCGCAGGTAAGGGGTGAACAGGTGGGTGAAAAGGCTTGTTTCACTTTGACAAAGTGCTTTGTGAAAATGTTGAAGTTTTGGTTCAATTGATTCGAGTCCAGCGAACTATCAGGAGTAAAAACCACCTTAGTTTGTTTACTCCAGTTAATGACTATTTAATGAATTCATTAAGTGACAATTAGCTGCATTAAATGATTTCAATCATTGATTAAGCTGATAAACTTCAAAACCAAACAATATTATAAGAATAAAACCATAAATAATATAAAGGCTGAAATGGCTTTAGAAAGCAGAGCTTAATGGATTAATGGTAAAACTTTCTCCTCTAACATATTAATATCTCATCTTCATTACTGAATAAATTAGGAATATATTTGATTGAAACTAAATCAAAGTTCCCTTTACTTTAATTCATCTTTTCTCCATCTTGTAGAAACTGTTTAAATAATGGCGGCTCCAAACATTGCCTCTTATTGAGCTTTAAAGCTTTTCTTTTAGAAAATGTTGACATTTACTGTTTGTAGATGAATTAGTGAAACAGTTTCTGGCCCCAAAGCAGTCCAGCCATGAAATCAGCGGAATAGCCCTTTAACCTGTTAGCTGCTGGAGCTAACAACTCAGCTGCTATTAATAGAAGAAGAAAAACCTGGATTTTCTGTCATTGCTTTACTTTCTGAGTGTGAATTAGTTCAGAAAGTAATACTTAGATGAATACTAGCCGCATTAACCTACCGATTCTGTGGAGTTTTATCTGCGGGTTCCAGCAGGTTTCCATCAGTCTGATGTCTTCCTCATAGCGGACGATGGTTTTTTCAACCTCTGTGAAGATTTCTTCAGCAGCAGCAGTTAGTCGCTCTCTGATAAACTCCCTCAGACGCTGAACTGAAGACATTTTTACTGAAACTACTAAAGTATACTAAGTTTTAAGTCCAAACAAGCTGCTGCTGGCGCTGTTAATGTCACCTCTGCTGCTCCTCGCGCGAGTCTGAAAAAAACACGGTGATTGGTAGATTTACCGCCCCCTGCTGGAGAAAAAGGACAAACATCTAAAACTATTGAACAGCTTGGAGGCTCACATACATGCGGAGAAATGTAGGCAATATTTAAAAAGAAAAAAATGAAGCACATTTATAAATGTAGTATGTATATAAAGTGCAGACAGTGAGATTCCAGTCCATGAATTGGGCTGATGGTCCTGTGTGTGTATCTATGCAGGAATGGGGGGGAAATGATTATTTTTGCACACATTTTGGGAATTCATTTATTTTATGCCCAAACAAGCATTGGGTTAATTTCACTTAAACAATGAAGAGTAGAAATATACTGTAATGCTTCCCTCAGGTTTCTCTGTAAGATAGCTTCTAATTGTAAGTTTTGCGTATCAGCTACTCTGACTGTCCAACAAAAAAAGTTAAAAATAAACCACATACTGTGTTTTCCAAGTTTGAAGTCGTTTTTAACTTTTTTTCTGGAATGATCTGAATCTTCTCCAGCATACTCTGACTTTATGCTAATAAAAAATTCAGAAAAGTCAGAACCACAAAAACTGTTTTTTTTTTTAAAGCTTATTTTAACCTTTATATTGGAACCTGTGAGTGAAAAGCTGGTATAGGTTTGTTTGATGCAGCATTAGTGGTTTAAAATGCATGACTAATTAATTACAAGCAAAGACTTGGATTTAAACTGTTATAAACCAAGTATATTTTCACACAATGATAATGTCTCTACAATAAATATGAATTAAGAATCCTATAAATTGAATAGGAAAATATTTACAGGACACAGTTTATAGATGCATTTGTTTCTGGAAATTTAACCACAAATCTATTTATATGGTAAGATGAATTCCCATGCCTTAAATTAAACTTGATATTTTATTATTTTAATATTTAATAAGTGGGTGTTTTCTACTTTGGGGAGGCTGCTAAAGAGAAAAGATAAGGCTAAGCAGATGTTAGTGAAGTTAGGTATACGTCATCCTGGCTGCCCTATAGAATATGTTTAGCAAAGCTTATAGTTAAACTGGATATGAAGTCAATTTAGGATTTAATATATTCATCATTTCACCTTATTTACCAGCCTTTTTTAATATTTATTTATTTTTCAATATAGGGAAAAGAAAACATAACCAAAAACATAGCACATCCTGCAGGCCCAACATATTTTAGAATTGAATAATCTAATTTTGTTTAAAAAGTTACTTTTGACAAGGAAAAAATGTATTTCAGATATCAAAAATACCTATTCAGAAAAACAAATATCTAAAAGGCCTACTATAGTCTGTTCAAACAAGGAGAACATTACAGAGGGGAAACTAGTTTACTGCTTGAATGGTAGGTAGTGGATCCATGTATTCTATTTAGGTGCAATCACCTGTCAGCAGGTGAAGATGATATATAAAAACGTTGGTGGTGTCACAGTTGGGTGGAGGTTTTTGAGGACCCAAATGCTGAGATCAGGAGGCAGAGAAGAGTCTTGCACATTTAATAGGCAACTGAGGCAGAAATACAAAAAAATCCAAAATACTGAGAACCAGAAATAAGATTACATCAGAGAAAACTCTGGGAAGCCAGAGACGAGGGAATAACAGAACAATAAACCAGCACTGAGTGATTGCAGAGGTGGTGTATATATTGAGAGACTGAACCAAGAGAGGCTAAACAGCAGACTGCAGAGGATAACTAAAGAACTCAGCACTGGTAGAAATCAACTGCAAAGACAAAACAACAGGTGAACAATAAACCAGCACTGAAAGTGATTGCACAGGTGGTTGTATATGTCGAACTGAACAAGAGAGGCTAAACAGCAGACTGCAGAGGATAACCAAAAGAACTCAGCACTGAAGAAGAAATCAACTGCAAAGACAAAAGCACAAAGAAACTAAAATAAGCCAAATCCAACTAGCCCCCACCAACAACCTAAAAGCCTCGAAAGTGATCTAGCCTCGATGTGTTATGTGAAAAGTGCATGCCTGCTGAGATATGCATCCTCAGTCCGCGGGGGCGGCGTCTCGAGGATTAAGATATGACCAATGGGCTACTTGTTGTTATATTAGTGATATAAAAATGTTTAAATATATTCCTCCTAATGGGAAAAATACGTGTTTATTTGGTAGTTTTATTTTTAAAAAGTACTGGTGTTATGAACAACGAAATCAAAGATTTTGTCAGTACAATGCTGATTTATTTGTTGTAGTCTCTTGTTATTCACACACAACAATAATCAGTGATTACACAAAGCAATAGCGTTCTCACAGACCAGTGTGGCGCATTCCAAATGCGTCGCCATTAGCTATGGTGCATTCGGGAGCATGGGGACATTTAACATTTGCAAGGAAACAGACATAAACGGAACAGATCTTAAAGGAATAGTACACCCAAAACATGATTAGCCTTCATTTTCTACTCACCCCCATGCTGAACAACACTCTCAACACTCTGGAGTACTTTTTTGATATCTCAAATGCATCTGGAGATCTGGGAGGCTTCTTGCTGTCTGCTGACATTCAAATAATGGAGGTCTATGGCGCCCGAGGCATAAAGGTCCATAAAAGTCCACAAAAAACGTGTCAATATTCCTCCATACTGCTCGTCCAATGTATTCCAAGTGTCCTGAGTGGGTAGCATCCAGAATTTACTCGAAACGAAGTCATTTAGAATGTTTTTAGAGCATAAACAGTAGTGTATAGGATTTCCTAAAAGCGCGTTCACGAGTCTACGGAAACCGCGGCAGACCAAACCAGACGAAAGTGCGCATTCAGCGTCTGCTCTGCAGATAATGCAAGCGTAGAAGAAGAAATGTGCTGTTTACCTGTGCAAAGAAAGAAACAACGAAAGAAAAATGTCTGAGGACTTCAGTGTTGAGGAAGAGCATGAGTTCTTTGCCGAGCTGAATAAACTGATTTCAGATGACAAAGTAAAAAATCTTGGTGTTGTTTTTGATCAGGACCTGTCATTTAAATCCCATATCAAAGAGGTTTCTAGAATTTTCTTCTTTCATCTGAGGAATATTGCAAAACTTAGAAATCTCCTGTCCAGGGGTGATGCTGAGAAACTAGTCCATGCATTTGTTACTTCAAGGCTGGACTATTGTAATTCTTTACTATCAGGAAGTCCACAAACTGTAGTTAAAAGCCTTCAGCTGATCCAAAATGCTGCAGCCAGAGTTCTGATGAAAATTAAAAAGAGAGATCATATCTCTCCCATCCTGGCTTCTCTTCATTGGCTTCCTGTTAAATCAAGAATAGAATTTAAAATCCTCCTTCTCACATATAAAGCCTTAAATGGCCAAGCTCCATCTGATATCAGAGATCTGATTGTTCCTTATGTTCCTAACAGAGCACTTCGCTCTCAATCTTCAGGTTTACTAGTGGTTCTAGAATTTCTAAAAGTAGAATGGAAGGCAGATCTTTAGTTATCAGGCTCCCTGTGGAACCAATCCACCGCATTTTCTCACCTAATTATAAGGCTTAATTTAAACGCTTTTTTTTCCCTCGTACGCGGTGGCGCTTCCTATGGTGCGGTGCGCCTTATGTGTGTTGTAACTGCGACTTTTTGAGACCACCTGGCTGAGGAGATGATGAAAGAGTGGCTGGATGTAAAGGAGACCAGGTGGTTTTTTCCACTCATCACCATTAATCTGTAACTCCATGCGTGCCCATCTCACAGCTGATGTGAAAAACATGGGGAAACAAATTAACGCTGTGCTCGCTGTTCAACCGCTCGACATCGGTGTGAACCGGACCCAGCAGGTGCAGCAGAAGCAGCGAGTTTACATGCAAAGTCAATGGTTGACGCCAGCGTATAGGTGCGGCAAAAGGTCCCGCAGCCGCGTTTTGGTGCAGCACGTCGGGAGCGTTTAAGCATCTGATGCACCGCCAACGCGCTGCTGCTGCTCAGATGGAAAAATTGAAGTTTTGCTGCTGGACGCGCCGCATCAACCAATCAGAGAAGCTGATCTGGGAGCTGGCAGCGAGACAGACACAGCGCTCTGATGACATATGATATTAACGCAAATGAAAAGGCTGGGTGAACGCTGTGCTCGCCGTTATCCCGGGGGTCTGACAAAGGAACTTCCACCGCTCGACATCGGTTTGAAGCGGCCGTTCACAGTAAGGCTGCGAGCGGCGTGGGAGCGATGGATGACAGACTGAGACCACAGTTTCAGGATAAATGGAAGGCAGCGCCGGGCAAGTTACGCCACCGTTTGCGGATGGATTGTAGATGGACTGTGTCTGCTGGCTCTGTTGTTCAAGCTTTCGCAAAAGCCGGCATTATTTCTGAGGAGCTGCGCTGCACGGAAAGTGACTCTGACAGCGAAGAAGGGGAAACTGGCATGTCTGATTTAGCGCAGCTGTTTTATTCAGAGGAATGCTGAGGATAACAGAGGATGATGACTTTGATGGGTTTGATTAATACTTTGTAATAAATACATGAATAAAGCACAATCATACCTGGTGGTTTGCTCCCGCTCTATTTTTCTACGAAAGCTTAACAAGGGCTCTCGAGTTAACGCCCGCTTTCACCGCTGCGGTTGGCAGGTGTTTTTCATCTAAATACCCAAATTCGCAGCTATATTTGCTGACCGGCGTGGGAATAAATAAGGTTTTTAAGTGTTTTTCCGCCTGAATAATCTTAATAATGCAGCTATATGTGCTATGATCAGTGGGAATAAATAAGTATAAATATGTTATTAAGTGAGAAAGGCCACCTGAAAACTTAATAATCGGAGTCAGTTCATCCAGATTATCTATTTCATGTCGGAGGCGCTCAGACCCCCACATACCAGCGGTGCGCCGACAGGAGAAATCCTTTCGTCTCACCGCTGCTGCTGGCAGGTGTTTTTCATCTAAATAATTCAAATCTTGCAGCTATATTTACTGTGATCAGTGGGCTGGTAGTAGTTTTAATATGTTTTTAAGTGAGAAAGTCCACCTGAAAACTTCATAACTGCAGAAATAAGCTCATCCAGATTATTCATTTCTGTCGGAGGCGCTCAGACCCCCACATACCAGCTGCATGCGCTGACAGCAGAAATCTTTTCATCAGCAGCCTGTAGGCTGGAAATCCTTTCGTTCACCGCGGCCGCTGGCAGGTGTTTTTCATCTAAATAATTTTAGCTGCAGGCACCACGATACCGGCAATAAAAGCCAACATATTCCTCACAGCAGGTTTCAGGATTTTTAAGTTAATTCTATAGGAGTGATCAGCGCTGTGTCATCTGTCTCACCTGCCAGCTGCCAGGTTTGATTAATACTTTGTAATAAATATTACGAATAAAAAGCACAATCATACTCAGTTTTGCCCTCGCTGTATTTTTAAATACGCAGTAGAGGTATTTAAAGGTAGTAGAGGACTTGTACCTGTATATAAAAAACGCGCCCTATAGTCTGGTGCGCCTTATGTGTGTGTTAAATACAGAAATGGGACACATAACTGAGAGTGCGCCTTTTAGTCCGGTGCGCCTTATGGTCGTGAAAATACGGTACCAGTTTTAGTCCGTGAGGCAGACACCCTGTCTACATTTAAGGCTAGGCTTAAAACTTTCCTTTTTGATAAAGCTTATAGTTAGAGTGGCTCAGGTTATCCTGAGCTATCTCTATAGTTATGCTGCTATAGGCTTAGACTGCTGGAGGACATAGGGACCCCCATTTCATCATTCTGCTTCATTCTATCTCTATTCTCCCATTCTGCAGAATCTATTAGTTCAATCTCTAACGTTCTGCTCTCTCTGCTTTTTCTCATAGTAGCTTCATCTGGTCTGTTCCTGTTTGACTGTGACTCCATCCTGGAGAGAAATATCAGCTGTGCTGCAGTCTAAAGAACATGGCGGCTTCAGCCGATGAAACTAGCGTTAGCGTGGTTATCGAGCAAGTTTTATCGGAATTACAGAGTAATTCTTCACTGAAAGAAGAGCGAAACATTGCTCTGGAGGCTTTTCTCAGAGGAAAAGATCTTTTTGCTCTTCTCCCGACTGGTTTCGGCAAGAGTAGCCTGGCTTGTGGTTGTGTTTTCGTCGTCGCTCTGTTAGTACGTCATATGCTACGTTGATCTGATTGGTTTATTTGGCCCGTCTAACACCAACATAGGCCAATCAGCTAACCAGTATTTTCGCCCCTTCCCAAAATTACTTCAACGGAAGGTTTCCAGATGGATATGCGGAGCAAATCCATCTGGCGGAGTCAGGTTAGAGTGATGGCCCAACTTATCACCAAATCAAACATACTAAGAAAACAATACAAAGAAAAATGGCAGAGTAGCAACAGGTGGAGGGCAATCTGAAGAAGGCATGCAGTACCATGCCATAGCTGCAAAAAAGAGTTAGCACTGGTTATGTTGTGGCTTTAAAACTGATTTGTTTGTTTTGTT
>JAGKQL010000071.1:2134141-2148644 GCA_018398635.1 Cyprinodon brontotheroides
TTCTCACCAACTTTCAGCAAATCTCAGCAATTTATCATTTTACATGTCCTCTATAAACACAAGTCATCAGGGGTCAAACTGTAGAAATTAAATTTTTTTAATTGCTTGCTTACAGATTGTAATATTTCTGCGCTGCACGGGTGATTATTCTCTAATTCTCACCTGAAAGCTGGCTCTTTTTAGTACGGCTTAAAGAATTTGTGTGTTTTTTGCACGAAGATGTGTTGATATGTTTCTGCCAAGCAGTGTAATTTGTATTATCTTCATTGCCTCATTATTTTTTGTTTTTATCCTTTTTAGGCTTCTTTTGTTGCTTCTCAAACAGAAGCAAGAACAGTCATGTTTTAACTGTAACTCAGCTATGTTGGGAATCATTCATATTTTCATTAAAACAATAAAAACTTACATAAATTAAATTGATGGTTTTGGAAGCAGCCAATAAAATGATTTACTCACATGTTGCTCATTATATTTCTGCAAATGCTGGACTTATGACCCGATATCATGTAGAAAATCTGATTTCAAATATTAATCATAATCTTCTGTGCCCATCCATCCCATCCATCCATCCATCCATCCATCCATCCATCCATCCATCCATCCATCCATCCATCCATCCAGCCATCCATCCATCCATCCATCCATCCATCCATCCATCCATCCATCCATCCATCCATCCATCCATCCATCCATCCATCCATCCATCCATCCATCCATCCATCCATCCATCCCATCCATCCATCCATCCATCCATCCATCCATCCATCCATCCAGCCATCCATCCATCCATCCAGCCATCCATCCATCCATCCATCCATCCATCCAGCCATCCATCCATCCATCCATCCATCCATCCATCCATCCAGCCATCCATCCATCCATCCATCCAGCCATATCCAATCCATATCCATCCATCCAGCCATCCAGCCATCCATATCCATCCGTCATCCATCCATCCATCCATCCATCCAGCCATCCATCCATCCATCCGCAGCCATCCATCCAGCCATCCATCCATCCATCCATCCAGCCATCCATCCATCCATCCGTCCATCCATCCATCCATCCATCCATCCATCCATCCATCCATCCATCCATCCATCATATCCCTCTTGTGGTCTCTAGGGGTCACAGTGGAGCTGCTTCCTGTCTCCAGCAGTCTATGGCCGTATTAGGTTAGCCATAAATGCAGGGGTACACCCTGAACCTGGTGGCTAATCCATAATGCTGGTCTTCTGTAAAAATAATAGTAGAAAAAATGAATTCAAACCACCGGACTGGGCCACAATAAGAATGTTTTGTTAAGGTTCTTGCTTTCTACGATCAAGAACAATCTGCCAATTTTTTCCTTTTGATCTACTTGCTGCCTGTTCTCTAACTTTGTTTATCAATTAAAAAGAAACACAGCTGAAAAAAATACTGCAGCATACATATTAAGGCATACAAACAATAAACAAGATTAAACAATACTAGAATTAAAACTGTTAATGACAAAACACAGTCAATTAATGTTGCAAAGAATAAAAGTTGGTTTTGGGCAAGTTTTAAAAGTATTTAATAATGCAGGTAATGTGCAGGAGGAAGGTTATTCCACATCTAGGAGCAGCAACAGAGAAGGTTGGGCCTCCTCTGGGTTTTCTCTTAGACCGCAGGATAATCCCTGAGGTAGAGATGAAAATATTTAGAAAGCTATGCCAAGAAAGGGTTATTGTTGTGGGAAAAAGGTATTCAACTAACTAATCCAGTTAACTAAACAGAGATCGATGGATTTCCCTCAGTCTGAATTTTTATTCTACAGTACTTTGAAAAGTAGAAATCTAAACATGACAATCATTACAGCCCTCACAGTATGATGTTCTCCCCCTGTTCTGATCTAGACAGTGTTTGTTCTACAAATAGCTAACCAGACAGACCAAAGCTGGTGTCAGCTATCGTCAGGTGGGTGTCTTCATCTTTCTGCGATGTTGGTCCCTTATACAGGCAACATTTTAAGCGCTGTCTGCGGAACAGCTGCACCAACTCGGCCCAAGCAACGAGTGAGATAGATGACATGTGTTGTTAATTGGTGCTATATAAATACACTGAATTGAAATGAATTGAATTGAAAACCAATGAAGAGGGATGTCCTGGATATTCCACTAAATAAATAAGAGACCTGATTTAAAATATCATGGTGCGCAGCGTCAGGAGTGTGCTCTTAGGTCAAGCAGAAAAAAACAGTAAGGTCACCAGAATCACAAGCCAAAAAGATATCAACTCCTAAAAAATGCTGATTTGGTACTATAATGAGGTTTAACAGCAGACTGAGAGCTTTCTAGAATGTCATTTTCATCCAAGAAAGTTTGCAGTGGACAGCCAACTCCTTTTTAAAACTTTTGAAAAAGATTTCAGTTTATAAATAGTTCTTTAATCAGCCAGATCTGAAAAAAACAGGTTTCTTAAAAAGAGGTTGCACTACTACATGTTTAAGCACACACTGTGAAAGACTGCAATATTCTTTAACAAGCAGTGGAGGGTTAAAATCCCAAGGGGAGCCTGATGAGTTAAGATGCCTCACCACATCATCTAAGAAGGTTAAAGGCTAAAACTGCAGCAGAGCAAATGGCTGAGACAAAAGGGTTAGAGTCAGGGGTTATAAAACGGGCTACTGTGGCTGAAACCTTTCAATAAAAAAGTTCAAAAGCTATAAGAAAATTCAGCTGAAGCTTCAAATCAAGGGTTCTGTGGAGGGCTTAGAGGAGTACGTTCTTTTCTGAATAATACACGGGGCTATTTCAGCTGAATGACACAACATTTTTAGTATGTTCTCCTTTCCTCTTTCAAACAGGAATCCTTCATGATTTTGACCCAACGTCTCTTCTTGGTCTTTTTTTCACCTCTGCAACATTTTCTCCTCAGAGCACAAGTCAGAGGAAGAACAATCAGGTCCAAAGGAAGAGACTTCAGTCTGATCTGAGTTTAGTTTATGGAATCAGGGAAGTGACCATGTTGTTAATGGGAGGAAGGCAGATGTGAAGAAAACCAAACAGGTTCCGATGTTAATTTTTAATGATTCATTGAACTGAGTCATTATTGGAACAATGCGAAAACAATAGAATAAAATGACAGATAACAGGATCAAGAACTGAGCTCTGTGGGACTCCATTTAACATGAGACAATCTGAACAACTAACAATACTGGAAACCAGTGGAAAGCAGTTCCACAGAGAGAATCAGTTTATACTGAACTAAATTAAAGTCGGTTTCTGGTGTCTGATTGTCTAGACTCCTCTAAAGGTTCTGCATGAGGTTTTTATCAGCCAATGGAATAATGAGATGCTAAAGCAGCATGGACATCTGGTCCTGTTCACGTCTTCAGAGGAACTAAACCACCTGCCTTGTTTGTTTCTGTGGTTTGTGTTTCTGTCTCAGTGTGGTTTGTGTTTCTCTGATCAGTGAGAACAGAAGGAGAATCGACTGCTTTGTTTGTTCCTGTAAACTGATGTCTCTGCTTATGTAATTGTCGAGAAATACAGAAAATGCTGGTCAAACTCTAGGTGCTAGTTTAGTTTTTTTAATAATTAAGAAAGTTTTAATGCTGATTGTTAGAATGAATTAGCATCATTAAACAGACTGAGCTGTTTTCAGTCTGATCAGAGGTGATTGATCAGCTCTGAGTTCAGGGTTTGAGCTGTTTCTCTCTCAGATGAAGAACACAGCTGCTTCCTGTGATCATTCTTTCAGCTCAGTCCATGCTTGTAACTGTCATTGTGTTATTAAAGTGAAAAGCCACAGCTAACGGTGTGGAGGCTGCAGAGCACAAACCCACACAGCAGCAGGAAAGGAGCTTTGATTGGCTGTCAGCAGTTTGTTCTGTTCTAATAACCACTGAGAACAGATTCATATCTGCTGCTCTACAAACTCATCATCTGCCTCCATCTCTGTGGTTTGTTTCTGCTTCCTGGAAACATTTTATTTGTTTTTATTCAAATCAACATGAAAGGTGATTGTACAGTTAGGTCCATATATATTTGGACACAAACACAATTATGTCTTTTTTAACCTGTTTAAAGAAACATTTTCAATTAATAGTTACATAATGGGCATGGGTTAAAGTCCCGGCTTCCAGTTTTCATTTGAGGCCATCCTAATTAAAATTTTATTAAAGTTCAAGTTTGTGTGCTCAAATCAAGTCAAAGAAAGCCTAACTCATTAGTTGGTGTTTAATTATACAAATGGACAAAGACTCAAAACACAAGTTTAAAGCAACCAAAGAGTTTAACAAGACAAAGAAGTAGAATATTCTGGAAGGACCAAGTCATTTGTAACCCTAATGAGCATTAATTTCACTTGTTAAAGACAAAACATCAGACAGAAAGACTACAATAAACAGCAACTGAAAACTGCTGCATTAAACACCCCTGAGCTCAAAACTTTGGTAATTTATTGAAAACAAAGGATTTATTACAGGGCATCAAAATTTCTTTTTCTGTTTGCATAATTTTACTGTTTTGAATTACTTCTAATCCCCTGGAATAAAATATGTGTTTAAATTCAGTTTCACATTGATGAATTTCACATTAATTAATTCAGTTTCACATTTTTATGCAATGATTTTGTTTGACCTACCAGATAAAGGCTGAAGGTCAGAACTTCAACTGCTTCTGAATGTTGTTGTTCAATATTTTTTGTGTTAATGTAAAGAAAACTAATTAGGAAAATGTTGTTTCTCTCCAAATATGAATGGACCTAAATGTACATAAGTGAATCAGCTCAGGAGTCCAATCAGACGACCGTCATCATTGATTCTCAGTGTTCTCCTGGTCAATCCCACCGACTCACTGAGCTCCAGCTCATCGAACTACTTCAGTTCTCCTGATGAACTCAGCCATCATGGAGCCAACATTCAGACTTCAGTCTGACTGATCAAACCTCTGGATGTTTGGTTTTAGCAGCTGGAGCTTTGAAGCAGTTGTTTGTTCATGTGTGGAAACTCTCCTGTGAAACCAACTACCAGTTTTAGTCCTGTGAGGCAGACACCCTGTCTACTTTTAAGGCTAGGCTTAAAACTTTCTCTTTTGATAAAGCTTATAGTTAGAGTGGCTCAGGTTATCCTGAGCTACTTCTATAGCACATATGTCAAAGTCAAAGCCCAGATCCGGCCCACGAATTGTTTATCCACGGCCCCCTGGATGATATTCAATTACCATTAGAACCGGCCCACAGGCCACAGCCGCTTGTATGCGCTGCTGTGACTTCTTAGGCTATCGTTGCAGTGTGGGGAAACATGATTGTGTTTTTCTTTTCTTTTTTTTTTGTTGCCCTTTGAATGTTTGGATTGTTGTGGTTTTTTCTTTTCCTCCTTTAACAATCCAAGCACACTTGGCTAAAAAGTGCACTAACTGCTACTTGAAAGTAACTTTACTAGCGCCTTTACCTTTTTTTTTAGTAATGAATAATCTAACTAATTACTTTGACTGTTACTATAACACAGTTACCATTGCCGACACCCCGTTATTGCACGTTACACAGGTTGCACAATTAACCTTTTTTTTATGATAGGACTCGTGCGCCTTGTCATGAGAGAGGGGAGGATGAGATTAGCTGATGTATAGTGAGATTACATCTGTCAGTTGGGTAGGTGGGTGTTTCTGCTGGTGGGTGTGTTAACGTTCAGCACACACAGAGAAGATGAGAGAGCAGACATGGGCTAATGTGGAGTCAACAAGTCATCTCCATGTCATGTATTTAATCTACCCAGCCACCAACCAGGTGAGTCCAATCTACACAGGTTAATTCACGTGAAGATTGGACTCACCTGCTTACCAGTGGTTGGGTAGAACAAACACATGACATGGAGATGACTTGTTGACCTCCACATTGACCCATGTCTGATGTAGAGTGAGGAGGACTCCAGCAGCAAAACAGCTGCGCTTTCCAGATGGAAATACCGTTTAATGTCGAGAGGCGTTTCCCCATCAGATACGGTTTCCTCTGCATCTCCGACAAGCGCAGCAAGCGCACGATTCACCATGCAAATGACAGGAAACGCCAAGATGCTTGCTAAAGAAGCCAGAAAGCGCTCCTGTGCTCGCCAGCCATTGGGGAACTACGAGAGCCGCAGAACTAATAAAAAGTTTAGCCTATATATGGAGAAAGGGGAAATCGGATGGATCTGAACACACTGTTAAAAAACTTCACACCCATGAGTAGAGGTAATGCAGCCTGATGATTTATTTACCCATGTTAAGCAGGGGTAGTACTATCTGACGGGGTTTATAGGCCCGCCAGATAGTGTTCCCCTGATGTCATTTATGTTGAGTTGCAATAAATGCTAAACTCTCTGCAGGTTCTTGTCTTTGTCGTCCGCTCTATTCTGCTGGCTTTGGAAAAATAACGGCGCGAAGGTGGGGGGCGGTGGTGAGGGCTGGGGGCGAGAAACGCAAAAGTAATGTAATAGTTACTTTTTACTAGTAACTAGTTACTTTTTATTGTGGAGTAACTCAGTTAGTAACTCAGTTACTTTTTGGGAGAAGTTACTAGTAACTATAACTAATTACCTTTTTTAAAGTAACGTGCCCAACACTGCTGCCGAGCGAGGGGCAGGTGGGATCCACATGATACTCTGATGGAGACGGAGCGCTACTTACAGGCGATGACCTCTGCCCTGACTGTGCGTCTGTTCACTTCCCTGGTATTCTGTGCCTGGTGTTCGGATCCCACCTGCCCCTCGCCTTCGGCAGCGTGTCCGTCTCCTACCTGCAGGATCAGCTCCCTCTTCTTCCATCCAGGCTCCTTTTATTTTGGCTTCAATCAGCCTCTGCTGACACCTTTAGTCTTTTTTGATTCTTCGGTCCTTTTTGGTATTGCTCTGCTTTTTGTATAATCATCTCCTTTTTTTTAAAAACCTCTGGCTCAATTCTGGGTCTGCTGCTGTGATTAATCACAAATTCTTTACATTTCTTGGTAGAAGATGTGATTTTTTTTGAAGGAAGTGTTGTTTTGTCTGGGTGCAATAGATTTTTGTATTTTATTTTATTTATTCATATTTTTAGTGTAATGCAGATAATGCAGAAAAATGCAGATAAGAGCCATGAGAGAGAATACAACTGATTTTTTTTTTTTTTTTACTATTTGAAGGCAGTGTTCGGTAGGATCATAAAGCAGCACAGTAATACATTTTCAGTTTATAATGCATGCACTTTCAGTTATGTATTTATCTTAATATCTTTTTAATATATTAAAAGTTTAATAATAATATTGATATTTGAATCCATCTGACTGGATGATCTAGTTGAACTGTATAGTGCCTTGAGATGACTTGCGTTGTGAATTGATGCTATATAAATAAACTGAATTGAAATTGAAATATTATTTTAGTTTCTTTTTTTAAACAATGTGTTAGGTCTTGGTTCAGTTCGCTGTGTTCATTTCAATATGTTTTAATAAACATTTACCCGTCTGGCCCTCGACTTGTAGCAAACCTGTTTTCTTGGCCTTCTGTTTATTTAATCCTTGACATCCCTGCTCTATATGTTATGCTTCTATAGGATTAGACTTCTGGAGGACATAAGGATCCCTTTTTCATCATTCTGCTTCATTCCTATCTCTATTCTCCCACTCTGCAGAATCTATTAGTTCAACCAATCACATTATGCTCTCTTTCTGCTTTTTCTAATAGTAGCTCTGTTCCTGTTTGGCTGAGACTCCATCCTGGAGAGTTTTGACACGTCAGTCGTGCTGCTGCCATCAACAGCCGTGTTTTATAGATCTTCAAGATCAGCCTGTTTTTCGTGAGCAGTCCTGTTTCTATGACTGTGACTGGCTGGATGTGCTCTCTTCATCCTCAATCCTTGAGCTGTCTGCCGCCTGCCAGGCCGATACCCTGGACGGGGCCACCTGTGGAGCTGGTTTACAGTTGGCTTTTGTGTCTCTTCCTCTTTCTGTATCTCTGCTTCTGTCTCCTTGAACCCCAGTCAGCCGAGGCAGATGGCCGCTCACACTGAGTCTGGTTCTTCTGGAGGTTTCTACCTGTTAAAAGGGAGTTTTTCCTCTCCACTGTCACTACAAGCATGCTTAGTGGGATTGCCTTCGAGTCAATGAGTCGATGCTATCAACTGATTTTCCTTAGATAGAATTCTATTTTTAAGATAGAAAAGAATCGATTTGACTGGATGATCTGGTTGAATTGTAAAGTGCCTTGAGATGACGTATTTTGAATTGGCGCTATAGAAATTATCTAAATTGAAATGAAATTGAAACAACAGAGTCATCAGCGTAGAGTTTGACTTTCTGACTGTGAGACGATTCAGAGCCAAACTAAATGATCAGAGGACAAACGGCTGGACCTGCTGGATCACCAACACTGTTTACTGATACTTTATATTTACTCTCTATTAATGAGAGACATGTTGATGCTGGAAATATTTTATTCTTTTCTTCATTTAAATAAATTTACATGAATTAAATTTTGCTGATATAAAAATTAGACATTTTCACAAGATGGATATTTTGTTTAATAAACTATAGAATAAAAAGAACGTACAAAACAGTGTGTTTGCATAGTATTAAAAATAAAATGCAAAAAGAAATCAGCTGAAATTACAAAAAGCAGACAGAGAGCTGAGACCTCCATGAAATCCAGAAGATGGTTCACATTAGCAACAGAATTTAATTATCTGGTCTCTGTCCCAATTCAGATGGTCTGGTATTTTTATCCTAATCCACTCAGAACTATTTAGGTTATACTATCAAATACAGAAATTACTTGGCAGAAATATTAAAATCAAGCAACATTAAATCAATTTTAATTTTTACAGTTTGACCCTGATGACTTGTATTGATGGGGATAAAAATGATAAGTTGCTAAGATTTGCTGAAAGTTGGTGAGAAAGCAGTGAGTCAGCATGTGTTCAGTTGGTGGACGGTCCCTTGGTTCTGAGGCTCATCAGCAGAGAGAGTCCACAGCAGTACACCAGACTCTTCACTATCAGCACTGTGTAGAGCAGGAGGAGCAGCTTCACCCTGCACTGAGACTGGAAGGACACTAATGGCTTCACTGGGAGCTGAGGGCGATTAGAAGCTGCTGGTGGAGGAGTGGGAGCTGCTGCTGTTGAAGGTGGAAGATCTTTAGGTTCTGGAAGACAAAGAAGTCCAACAACTCAATCATAGTGTGAAATGTTCCAGTCTTCATCTGAAGCTGAATCTCTGCTCAACTTATCTTCTGCTTTTCATACCTTGGATCCATGTTTGGTTCCTCACGTTGCCGCCCTCATGCTTAACTTCACAGATGTATTTATAATTGTAGAGATTCTCATCATTAACCATCCGGACCATGGCAGAACTTTGAGACCCGCTGACCTCCACCTGTCTCTCCTCAGCAGGGGGCTGCTGCTCCTGTTGGCTGTTCTTCTCCTGTCTTTTCCAGGAGATCTGGACCACAGGAGGAAACATGTCTGAGGCCAGACACATCAGAGCGGTCTTTCCCTCCTCACTGGGTTTTGTTTTCACCGGGCACACGGTCACCTCAGGCGGCTTCACCTTTTTAGCTGAAGACAGCAGCAACAAGCAGCACAGACACACAGTCAGCAACATTCACCTTAATCAGAGTAAATACTAAAGTTTTTTTTTTTTTTTTGTTTTGAAAGAGATGATTTCAGGTCTTATTATTTCATAAAAGATCTCAAACAGCAACACATCAAGTTTTGACTCTTCCAGGAGTTCCAGAAGAACCCAGAACATCTAAAGATCTGCAGGCCTCAATGCCTCAGCTAAGGTCAGAGGTCACAACTCAACCAGAAGGAAAAGAGAGAAAGGACAAAAATTACTTCCCTAGGATGGTTCCAAGACCAGAGGCTTTATATGCAAAAGACTGCGTTGCATTCATAGTACAAGATTAGAATCTGGAGAATATCTGCATATTTATCAGAGTCATTGCACACTTTACCGTCATACATCCCAGATTGCATTGAACTGACCACAAACTCCAACACTCTCTCTGCTAGTCAGTATAAACACCCAAAGGTTCCCACAACAAGTCCAAACTGTTCTGTCTGCTGCATTTAGCTCAGTTATTGTAATGTTTAAAAATCATTATAATTCATGAAAACATGATTCAAAGTTCCTATGGGAATCAAGTCACTACACAAACTATGCAAAGTACAACTAATGTTTAAAGCCATTCAGGACGTCACAAAGAATAAATAAATGATTAAAAATAACAACTGATTTCAGCCACCAAGCAGAGAGTCTGATTAAAGTATTTTTCGCATCTGAAATAGGTTCACAGATATCCATTTAACATGTGCTCTGGTTACAAAAGCAGAATTATAAAAGCAGGGCCCTTTTAACATAAACGCTAAATTATACATTTAACCTAATATATATGAAATATTACACATTGTTTTAATGTGTTTTTTTTTTTTACTTGATTGTCTAATATAAAGTTATATTTATTCATTTATAGAAGTGCGAGGACAGTCATAGCTCTGATTACATTTTGAAATCAGCTTGCTGCAACAATTTGCAGTTTTGTTTATTCAAGTTCAAAATATAATCCGTTTTATAGCTGAGAAAGAAACAGATGAGGTCACCTCTTATGGCGGCCATGGAACAGCTCAGCGATGATTGTAAAATACCGAACCTGTCAACCAGCTCCAAAAACTCCCGTTGCAGCGTTTTCTGGTAGTGACCCTCTGTGACGCTGCTCAGTCCAATAAGTCATGTATTATAATGTATCAGCGGGTCAGTAGGATCTCTGAACAAACACACTGTCTCTGCATTCTCCCATTAGCAATGTCCTCCAACAGTGCCAAAGCTGCCATCCCTCCATAATCATTTACGCCGCTGTTTATGGAAACATGTGATTGTCCATCTGATAAACTGTCACGCTTAGCCTTAGCCATTTAACTGTTCACACCAAGTGTGATGGCCTTGTCTGTATATACTTAATGTATATTTTTTATATATTTTTAATATTTTTTTATATTTTGTATTCTTTCTTTTTTCCTACTGTACTGTTCACTGTGATGCAACGCTGCAATTTCCCCACTGTGGGACAAGTAAAGGATTATCTTATCTTATCTTATCTTCACTTATTTGAATTTAATCTGCTGAACCACCATCAGTTAGAATGAAAATCTTTCTTTGAGAACATTCATGGATTTCTGTGCATTTACAGACTAAGATCTTCATGATTTACATCCAACTGATACTAAATAATGAAACCCTGAATAATGAGTTTGATTGTTAAATTAAACTGAATGGAGTCACATTTTAGTATATTTAGGAGGATTTGATGCTTTAAAGTTTATTCTTTGATTGAAAAGATTTCAGTTTCTGCCGCATATTTTTAATACTAAACACTATTAACATAAACATATTCCGGTTTTGTATTTGAAATATAATGCCACAATATTTGTGCTTTTGTGTCTTTGTACACAAAGCACCAGAACCTCTGCTGACCCAGAAAATCAGCTTCATGTCTTTTAAGTCTCATCAGCTGGAAAGGATGTCCATCCTAGTGTGCTGTTTATCTTAGATTAATAATTGCTTTCCAGCAATTATCCTGTTTTAAACACCAACCAGATATAGATGGTGATCAAAGCTCCTTCTGAAGAAAATACCAATATCAGTCCAGCTTTTGGTTCTGTTCGTCCAACTTCTCAGTCCAGCGTAACTTTTCAGGATCCTTTCTAGACTGTGATATCGGGTCTCCGCTGAACTGGAGACAATAATCAATGCATTTTCTGATATTCAGATTAATGAAATGTTTACTGCTTTGGAAAAATAAAATATTTGGAGGTTCTGTCATAAAAAATAATGCAGCCACACTACTGACAGGTTTCAGCAAAAAAGCCCCTAAGGTTTATATTCTTTCTACTGAATGCGAATATATTTTTGGAGTTTTGTTTTCATGTGAATAAACAAAGCACTAAACAGCCAGGCTCCAGATTATTCATCTCATCTTCTTACTACTAAAGCCGCTGCTACAGGTTGACCAGAATAATGACAGAGGAGCAGAACCTTCCTCGTGGCACCAAGGCTGTTGGACATCTTGTTTATTGGTGCCTAACTTTAATAGATGTTTTTCTTTGCAGCCCTTCAATGTTTGTGGATTAAATAAAGTCTTAGAAACACAGTGGATCAAAATCTTCCTCTGCGATGTCAAACACTCAAAACCAGAAATTAGGTTTAGGGTGTAATTAGTTTTTGGATTGCTTTGAATCCAGCTGTTACATTAGAAATAAATAAAATAATTATGTGTACCTTTTTTTATTTGTATTTTGTCAGATTGAAATATAGTTGGCGGTCTAAGAGTGAAAACAATTTTAAAGAAAAGAGTCCTGTCAAGCTGTATTTCTATCAGTACCAATGCTTTGTGATCACTAATCTCTTCATCAGTCAAAAACCAAATTTACTACAGAACCTGAGCTGAACTCCAAAGGACCTCAGTGTTTCATTATTTGATCCCATCAATCATAACAGTTTATACCGGCACAGCGGCGGCGGCTCTGAAGCGCATCAAAGTCGATCATCATTAGATAAATATACAGCTATACTGGATAAAAGACAAGCTGTTCTTTTCCTGATTATAGTTTAATACCTAGACATCCAAATTACACTTTTTTATATGGTAAACATTACTTTGATATCAATTAAAATTAAAACTTATATACTCAATTCTGTGCAGTATTTATATTCACTTTATTTTTTCCCATGAGCTAACATATCTAATCAATTGATATAATAAAACACTGAAACATTTTTGCATCCGGATCAGTAGCTAAAAACTCATGTTTTACAGAGAAATTTAGAATTAAAGAAAACATTTTTAACTGAATCCTGAAGCAGAAGTGACTTTAAACACATTTAATTTCAACAATAAAGCAATAAATGTTGGTTCTTACGTGTTACATCCAGCTTGGTTCCAGATCCAAAGAGGTATTCATTCACAGTGAGAAAGACTGCTACAAAAACCTGTCTGCTGTTTTCTGCTCTGATTATTTTCAGTTTTTCTCTCTCAGCTACATGTAACACTGAGGTTTAGCAGTTAGTGAATCTATAAAGAATATTTTACAGTAATTAGACTTTTATCAACAATATTAGCAGATATTACAGGGTTAGAGTTACTGAAAGGTTTCAGATATTATTCTCCAATATCTGTAAAAATATCAACATTTATTTTCTAAAGTTGTTCAGAGACTTTTTAACATGTTTTCCATCAATTATTGATATTTTCATGATGAATTCTCTCCTAATGATAAAAACTAACATGTAAATCCTGAAGCAGCAGAAAGTGACTTTAAACACATTTTAACTTCTACAATCAAACAATAAATGTTGGTTCTTACCTGTTCCATCCAGTTTGGTTCCAGAACCAAAGATGTGGTTCCAGTATCCTCCACACAGTGAGAAAGACTGCTAGAAAAGCTGTCTGCTGCTGAATGGGTCAGCTGAGGTGAAGCGGTCCAAATGATGAAGCAGGATCAGATTTCAGCTCCATGATGTGTTTCTCTAATGTTCACATCAACATGACTGTCTCTTCTTCTCTTTTCTTTTAGCCGCACTAGCAGCATGGTTCTGGTGTTGGTGTCAGTCAGTGGGTCGCTCCACTACTTTAGTCCACATGGACTGGATCTGGGAGTTAGTTCAGATCTTCATGTTGTCCTCAGGATCAACTGGAATCAAGTTTGCTGCTTCTTCATGATTGGATGCAGATTTCCAAAGTGTCTGAATGAGAACAGAACAGTCCTGTAATCTGAGCTGATGTTCAGCAGATCATAGCTGAACTGTCTTGGAGAAGCTGCTCTGAGCTCCTGTCTGGATCCTTGGCAGAACCATCAGAAATGTGAATCTCTGAAGATCCAAAGTAGGTCTGAAGGAAGCTCTGCAGACATCATGTATGAAAGCTCTCATCTATCCCAGTGTGTTTCCTTGTCTGTTGGGACGTCGTCTTGCTGAAAGTCTTCAGTGTGTTCAGTCTGAGCTGCAGCTGCTGAAATCTCCTGTGATCATGAACGCTGCATGGTGGTCTGTGGTTTCCTGGATGCTGATGGTGTCATGAAGCAGAGTGAGAGCTGAGTCTGATTTCAGAATAGAAATACATCACAGAAGCAGAGCAGGACTCAGATGATGAAAAAAGACCAACTGATCAATAATAATTCAATTTGAAAATGTAAATATTTGATGTAGATGAAATGGGTTTGCAGCTGGGACAGGGATATTGACAAATTAAAGGACTCAGCTGATGATGTTGGAGGAAGACAGATGTTGAAATATTGGGGGACAAAAACAATTCAGTAAATAAAGCACAGCTGTGACTATTGTTGGGATCAAATGTCAGCGATGTAACCAGAGCTGCTCCCTCTGAAGGAACAGCCCTCTGGCTGAGTTTTAAAACAAACTACAGCCCTTTCAGCTTTCTTTTGACAGGCTCATCAAAGGGTGTTGGATGGAAGCAGCACAGCTGATGCTTCTCCAGGATGGCGCCACAGCCAAACAGGGGGCAAAAGCTACTCTGAGG
>JAGKQL010000071.1:2169441-2206863 GCA_018398635.1 Cyprinodon brontotheroides
TTGCAGCCAATCACCTTCTCTGCAGACCGGATGACACGCTGCAGTCCGCTCTTGTCCTTAGCGTGTGGCTCCAGCGTACCAGATAGTGATGGAGGAAGTGAGGATGGACTCAATGATGGAGGAGTAGAACTGCACCATCATTGTCCTGGGCAGGTTGAATTTCTTCAGCTGCCGCAGGGAAGTACATCCTCTTCTGGGCTTTTTTGTGAGGGAGTCAATGTTCAGCTCCAACTTTAGGTCCAGGAAGCGGAAAGACTCCACAGTGTCAATTGTGGAGTCACAGAGGGTGATGGGGGTAGCTGGGGCTGCACTCTTTCTAAAGTCTACAACCAACTCAACTGTTTTTAGAGTGTTGAGCTCCAGGTTGTTCTCCCTGCTCCAGGTCACCAGTTGGTCAGCCTCCCACCTGTAGGCGGACTTGTCACCATCATAGATCAGTCCGATGAGAGTGGTGTCGTCCGCGAACTTCAGGAGCTTGACAGACTGATGACTGGAGGTGCAGCTGTTGGTGTACAGGGAGAAGAGCAGAGGGAGAAAGAACACAGCCCTGAGGGGAACCAGTGCTGAGGAGCTGTGAGTCAGAGAACTGTGTTTCCCAGCTTTGACGTGCTGCTTCCTGTCCGACAGGAAGTCTGTGATCCACCTGCAGGTGGAGTCAGGCACATTCAGCTGGGAGAGCTTCTCCTGGAGCAGAGCTGGGATGATTGTGTTGAAGGCCGAGCTGAAGTCCACAAACAGGATCCTGTCGTAGGTTCCTGCGGAGTCCAGGTGCTGGAAAATGTGGTGAAGGGCCAGGGTGACAGCGTCATCTACAGACCTGTTGGCTCTGTAGGCAAACTGGAAGGGGTCCAGGAGGGGGTCAGTGATTTTCTTTCAGGTATGACAGCACAAGTCGCTTAAAGGACTTCATGACCACAGAGGTCAGGGCGGCGGGTCTAAAGTCATTCCCCTCCTGTGGTCCTTGGCTTCTTGGGGACAGGGATGATGGTGGAGGATTTAAAGCAGGCTGGCACATGACATTTCACCAAACCAGGTGTTAAAAATGTCTGTCGTAACAGTGGAGACAGCTGGTCAGCACAGAGCTTCAAAGTGGATGGAGTGACAGAATCTGGTCCAGCAGCTTTCCGGGGGTTCTGGTTTTTGAAGATTTTGTTTACACCTCTCTCTTTTATGGAAAGAGTTGTCACTGAGGAAGAGGTGGAGGTGATCTGTTGGGTGGTGTTGTGGGGGGTGGATGCATGACTGTCCCTTTGTCTGTCGAAACAACAGTAGAAGTTGTTCAGGTCGTTGGCTAACTGTCGGTCGTTCATGGAGTGGGGGGCTTTAGGCTTGTAATTTGTTATCTGCCTAAGCGCTTTCCAGACAGAAGCAGAGTCGTTGGCAGAAAAACATTTTGCAGCTTCTTAGAATACAAGCCGTTTAGCCTCTTTCACCGCCCTTGCTAAACTTGTATTTTGCATCTTTGAATCTGCATTTATCTCCTCCTCCTGAAGGCCTCTTCCTTGTATCAACCTTAGTCTTCGCTGGACTACTGCCATCTACTGGCACTACTGCCATCTACTGGCTGTGAATCAACAACATAGGGTTTTAAAGTATGTTCAGATAAAACATTTTTTATTCCCCCCACTTCAAGTTTCTCAATCTTTATTGGTTGTTTTCAGGGCATCCACTGCTTATCTAAAAATAAAACAGTAATAGCACCAGTGTACATACAATAGTTACAACAAAAGAAAAACATTAGATTTTTTTCCACATCTTTCTAAGAGAAAAAACTTTTATCTTCTCCGGTGATGAAAAGTCTAAAATATTAAAATATAAAAAAAACAAAAAAAGATAATTGCCAGAATTTGAAATACAAAAATGTTATATAAAAAAATTCATATCTCCAACATTGTAAAGTGAAATTTATCCAGGAATCCATTTAAAATATTGAGCTTTCTATTTCACACCTTCTGTGACAGAAAAATAACTTGAGATTTGAGTTTGACAAATCAGAGACTGTAATCCCTGTGATCCACAGTCTCTCAGAGCTCCTAATTTAGCCCAAAATTCCCCCCAAATAGTTTTATCTTCACAGGGATTAAGATTAGGTGACTGTTAGTAGGTTTCAATGGATAAGACAGAGGAGCAGTACTGCAGTTCACACAGCTCTGGAAGGAGAGTAAAGGAGAGCTGAGAAGTAAATTGGTCTTATGATCATGGTGCAAAGATGAAGATAAATGTGTTTGCTCTGCTTTTCAACCAGGAACACGATCTTCTCTGCAATCAAAGCCAGAGAAAAGAGAGCATTACAGAAGAAGAAGATAATTTTGGAGATGAACATTTAGGCTGTAAATTATAACATGAACAATAGAGAAAATACTTTTTCGCCTCATTTTTTTCTTTTTTCTATGCAGCTGGAGTTTATATCATTATATTTTATCCTATCTGAGTGTGTATTTATGGGCACCCTTTTTTTGTGCAACTTTTAGGTTCTTTTTAGCTCTTTATTATTGTGAGGATTTCACAGTTTGTGAATGATATTAAAATTACTCTGTACTCTATAGCTTGTATAATTTCCCACTCTTTGATCTAAGTATTTAATGTTATCTTATATTTGTATTCTCAATAAAACTACTTTTTATTAGAGCCACACCTCTGGCTGCTGAAACCATATTTCATAAGTCAGATTTCATTATATTTGGTTCCAAGGATGGTAATGCCGTTAGGAACCTGGAAGTTGTCTTCGACCGTGAACTGAACTTCAAAAAACAAATAAATGCTCTTGTCAAAGCTAGATGCGCCTTTTGACCCAGGTGAAACCCTTTCTCTCACGCCAAGACCCAGAGAAAGCGACTCACAGAATTATTAGTTCTCGGCTGGACTATTGCAACGCTCTCTACTCGGCCTCCCACAGTCATCACTACAATGCTTACAGTTAGTACAGAATGCAGCAGCTCATCTCCTCTCTGGTTCATCCAGACACAGCCACATCACTCCCGTTCTCTCCTCCCTGCACTGGCTCCCGTTTTCGGATTGATTTTAATATTGTAATACTTGTTTTTAAGGCCTTCATGGTTATAATTAACTGAGATGTTGACTCAGTTAAGTTGAGTTCTCCCGTCTGCCGATCAAATGGTTCTGGATATTGCAAGGTGCCGGTATAAACAGTGGGGAAGTAGCCTAGTAGCCTGCTCCTCGGTCTGCGCGTTCTCCCAGATATGCCCTTTTTTTAAGTCCAGATTAAAAAGACTCATTTTTTTTTCAAACTGGCTTTTACAATGTTTTTAATTTTCTGTGAAGCACTTCCTAGTGTTGTTGTAAAGCATATTTAAATAAATACATAAACTAAACAATAAAGAAACTTAATGCATATGATAGACTTCAACTTATCTCCATATCAAGAATTGCATGATTGTAATAGAAGTTTATGTTCTAATTTCTTGTCATTTTTAGGTGGTGGATCAGCAAATCAGCTCTTTTTCTTCCATCTGTGCTTCTGATTCTCCTTTGCTCACAGAAAGTCCTCCCTACCAACATTTCTTCACTTAAGGAGCTCTGAAGGCGAGACTGTGAGAGGAACTTGTCTCATGGAGGTAAAATTGAAAGATTATACGATCCCATACTGATGTAGTAAAACAGTCTGAAATCAGTCAAATAAATATCAGATAATATCCGCCTGCATCTATGATCCCTGATATAAGCAAGCTGAATGAAATACTCGGCTTCTATTCACTGATGTTTAGTTTATTAATTGGTCAGATGTTCTCATACTAAACCTTTTTGGCAAAATGCATCGATCCCCACAGTTCATGAAGCTTCATGTGAACATGTCACCACCTACTGATAATGTGCAGAACTGCAGTTTGCAATATAATCTGTGATTTTTTTGCAATTGTTTTTCCTGTTTAATCCGATTTTAAGTTCCTTTGAAATTGTTACTAATTGGTGTATATAATAAAACTTTTTGTACGATTTTTTGTGTGTAAAATGTCTTAGAAATGAACAATCATTTAAGCTAAACTGTTTTTCTGACTTTTTAATGAAACGAGATCAAGCAGACAATGAAATTGTTCTTTCATATTGGGCAATGATGAGCAAAATGAAAGGCGTTAGTCATTTTTATTGAAAAATAATAGTTTTTCCACAGTTTGGGTTGGAAGTTATGTGTTCAACCAATCTTTTGGTTAAACCAACCTATCTAATTTGTCAGTGTTTTTACCCAATCTATATTTGTACTAGGGCAAATTAGTCACATTTGCCAAAATACTTGGTAATGATTTTCACAACTTTCAAAAGTGGGTCTCAAACCAACAACCTCAAGAGTGGAAGTCAATGTCACAGAGCTCAGGCCTCTAGCAATGGTAACTGCACACTACAAAGCTATACTACTTAGCACAAATGTTACAACTGTAACCACTGACTTGCTCAGATTTTGATCATTACATTGTTTCATCTAACCAAAATAGTTTTAACCAACTAAATGTGTTGTAAAAACAACCAATGCTTAGAATATATTCAAACTATCCAACTGACTGCAACTCTCCTACCAACTCCCACATCTGGACTGAATACTGAGGCTGTTTAAATAACTGTCAAAGCTGCGGGCAAGTTGAACCACTTCCCCAAGTGATCACCTGGTATCACGGGGTAGCGAGGCTTCAGACGTAATTGATTTTGGCCCCTCCCCCGAATGAAGCCTATATGCACCTCACTGAAGCGCCCCCTCCATTCCTCAACACACGCCTCGTCTCATCTCCTAACATCACTAGTGTTTCCATTGGAGGCAATCGTGGATTGAATTAAAGTGAGCTTGTGATTGTCACTACCATGAACTTCATAGCGTTAGTGGCTAATTATAGCTGGTACTCACGGTTAATATTTGACTTAATATTTGGACTAATTTTTTCCCCTTTAGAACAGATCCCAAATAAAGGATCCTTTGGACTGGTAAAGGACTGAAAGTATCAAATCTTTAAATTAATTAAAGTCATTGCTCATTGTTTATTTTATGTTGTCCTCCTCTGAAAGTTAACATTATTTGAATCTTTTGAATATTAATATATTTTCAATTTAAACCTTTATATTTGGTGTTGGTCTTAGTTCACCTCTCACACTCCATTACGAACCAATCTTCTGGTGCAACTAACCGTTTATAACATTGTGAAGCTTAACCAATAGTGCTACATAACGCTTTATTCTGCTTTCCCTGCCTCCACCAGCCGCCATTGGTTAAAAGACAACATACATCACGGAGCAAGTGCTGTGTTGTTGACCAATCCATAGCCTCTCTTTTGTCTTGGATTTTTTTTAAACAAAAAGTAGCGAAAATATGGGCGGTTGTGACTGGTTAAGAGGTAACCTTCAGGCAGTAGATGATGATGATGATGATAGCTGGAACATTGTCGCGTGATGGATAGATGGAGGCGTGGATGGATGCGAATAACGCATAACGATGGATGGATGGATGGATATTTTATGATGGATGGATGGATGGATGGATGGATGGCTGGCTTTTGATGGATGGTTGTACCGGCAACAACATTAATTGATGCAATTTGCTAATTGTTTACAAATCAGAGTATCAAAAATGTAAAGTTAGATTCATTGAAACTATTTGTAAGAAAAAAGTGTGAACTAGAAACGTTGTAGGAGAAAATAGAGGTGGAATCCCACAAATAAATTAGTTTTTATGGCATTCCACTAAATTAAGACTTTAAAAAAAAAATTAAAATGTAATATTTAAAATGTGGAAGTTAGTAGCATCAAGAGTTACAGAAAATGATAAACAATGAGAGTTGACACAAATTTATACATATTCAAATTTATATGGTCTTAGTTCATATATGACACTGTATTACGAAACAATCTGCTGCAGTATGTAGGGGCAAATGGAAATGTGTGAAGCATAACCAATAGTGGAGCAGAAAATACAGGAATACCCTGCCTGAAGGAGCCTCAGGAAAAATGCTGCATACATCACGGAGCATGGAGGCTGAGTTGTTCAGGAATCCAGAGCAGTGGAGGTTGATTTTTTTTGAACAAGAACAAACAACCTATAGCTGGCGGTGAGGCAGCAAAGAAGGTTTAAGAACAACATAAGGAAACTAATGGAGACATTTAAATATTAATACACAAGAACCTGAGCAGCAGATGCAAGAATGGAGTAATCCAGTAAACTGATTTTGTTCATGGACCTATGTTATTAATTGCCCGGACCAAGTGGATGGATAAAACTGATAAAATCAAGATCATTTAAAAGGAAATTTTAATTTCTAGGGATGAGGAATATTTCTTGAGAAAAGATCAAAGCAGAAATTGAAGCAGATGGCAAACGTTCAGGGTCAGGTGACTAGGCAGGATGTTACTGATGCAATGGAACACTAGAGCTATTGTAGGAAATGGTCAAGAGTTAAAATGATTCATACAAAAGTTTATAATAAAACCTGAAATTACATTCAGAAAACATGGTTAACACCTACATTAAACTTTGTTATTAATGGCCATCAAAGGGATAGAAAGGAGGGTAATAGAGGTGGATGTTTTTAAAGACAGGGTTGCAATATAGACTTTTAGCAAAACACTGTTGAATTATGGACAAAGTAAGTTTAACATGATGCATTTTATAATCCCTGCAAGTAATTATCTGTAAATTCATTGGGTGAGATAGTATTACATTTAAATGAAAGGGTGATATGGTGACTCTAATGCTCACAACTCAATATGGGATTATAGGCAGGGGTGCACATAACTGGTACGCAGGTACGTATGCGTGTCACAAATCATGAAAGCGTAACGTCAATTATATTACTACGCAAGCATTTGCATACTGCTTGACCGTCAGCTTATCAACACCTGTTTTGAATTACTGTCGAAGATGTCCAAAAAACAACAAAGAAACAGTTTTGGAAACACAACAGTTGGCAGCATTCTCCAGAAATATGAGGCATTTTGCAGCTTGATAAAGACACCACTGTGACAGAATGGATGCGCTTAAAGCAGGCAGGAAAACGCCGGGGGGCCTCATCTGTGTATGACTTGGTCCAAATTGTAAAAACAAGTAACCCAGTTACTTACTCCAACATCAACAAGGTGGTTAAGCTATCTCTTACACTGCCTCAAGGCAGACCACAGAGACATTTGACCCAAAACCAGCTGTAGACCTGTGGATGGAGATAGCTAATCGGAGGCTAAACCAAGGACAGGGAAGTACATCTGCAGCATCAATTACCACGCAGGAGTCAGAAGCAGAGGACAGCGGGAGCAACACTGAGGAGGACAGTGAAGAAGACTGAGCTTAATAAGACCACACTACATATGGGGTGAGTAACAAACACCATCTTCTGGTACTCACCTGAGTAACTCATCCAAAATGTTATGTGCACCCCTGATTATAGGACAGATGGGAATGGACTGGTTATTGAGGAGGGATCTTTTTTTTTTTTATGAAAGCGTTTAGTCCTGGTCCAAACCCCTTACTGGTTGGTGGTGACACTGGTTGCTTGCCAATCTGGATTAAAAATCAATAAGTACATTTTTTCTTCCCAGTTGTCTTTGAACACTGAGCATATGCACACTAAGGAAGAAGAAAAAGCCACAGCCGGGTATTAACTAAATAAATGAGACCATCAGTGAGATTATTGGCGGTTTGTACTTCTTGTCACACCAGGTCAGATACAGTTGTCATTTATGATCTAGTCATAAATGAGACTAAGTTGGTAAATGACCAGATAGCACTTTAATGTGCATTCAGTACAGCTTTAAGAACCATTTTAAAGCCTCTACTGACATGTTGACCTTTGTTTTAGCTGTTAATAAACCTCTGTAGCTGGTGGATTTCACAATTTACCTGGCAAAAGTTAACTTCAGGCCCTGGCCACCATATTTAAAATAGCTAAAATCCATCTTGCAAGATTCATGAGAAATATGAAACAGGATGCTTTTATCCTAAAGAGCCAGGAAGGAGATGCTGAGTGGAGTCTTATTTTTTGCGTTAGACTAACACAAGACTGTTTTATAACTAAGGTAAGCTCTTTGCACACTGCCCTTGAACTAAAATGTTCTTGTGCGTGTGTTGCACATGCACCAAGACAGACCCAAATATAGGATCCTAAAGATGCCCCCTGAGCAAATACCATAGAATGTGGACATGCCACAAAACGGAAGTTAGCTATTGAAAATTGTTCAAAGAAGAGATTTGTTTAAAATGTTTTTTAATCTAAATGACCTTTAAACTTTTATATGAAAGCTTCAGGATGGACCAATGGTTTATCAGATTAATGTCTTAGACACTTATGAAAAGGCTTTTTCTGTGATATTTAGAAACTTTTAGCAGAATTCCTATTCTTTTCTGTTCATGAATTTGACTGGTAAATATTAATCATTAAAGGTGTTGTAGGAGATGTTGGAGAAACGGTTCCAGCAAACTATATTTTTGAACATCCACAACCATCCTCTCCATTCAGACCACCCTTCGAAACCTTGCCTTCAAAACACATGAACACGCATGCTGTCTGCAGCGCGTCTAGAGCAGCAGGAGCACTGATGATGCAGAGCACTATGATCACTCCTCTGAAACAGTTTATTAACACCTAAATTAACATGTCAGGAACCAATCGTGTACAACAGACCATCTTTTGTGATTGGTTGGGGTTTTTCATTGATTTCTCACTTTAGCAGGGACTATTTTTTTTTGTTTCACTTAAAGACCTTCTATTTCACTGCTTGCTAAGCGGCTGTGGGTAGATCTTTAAGCCACATGGTAAAAAATGTGTCAGAAAAGATCTCCTACTGGACTTTTAAGGAATAAAGGATTTCCCTGATCTCAGTGAGTCTCTGAGATGGAGGTGAAACCAGTGAACCTGGGCTGTGGTTTACTGCTCTCTTCTCGTCACAAACACTGTTTGACATCTGTTCATCTGGAGGTTTTTGTTCAGGCTGCAGGGATCATTTCTCACTGTGGGAACCAGACTTCCTACAGCTGCAGTAGTAGGAGGCTGAATGACTAACTTTAACAGGATTTAACTTCAGTGTACAGCTTTTCTGATTTCTCTCAGCTGAGAAATCATTTTGCTGAGGATGACTGAAAGGTTTCTGTGTGCTACCATCACTGGTGATATAAAGAATTGGTCTGAATGTTTCTTTTCCTTTCTTCTGGTACCAGGTTACAACATAACCACCACACTGATCAGTTCCTCCACAGCTGAGGGAGACGCTGTCACCGACTCTCCTGGTCAGAGTTAAATCCTGACTCAGCTGTGTTGCCATGGCAGCCAGCGCTGTAGAGACACAGACAGACAGATGAAGGTTAGTGGGACAGTGTTTGTTCCAGGTGGACTTTGTTGGCTCCTGATTGGCTGGAAACACTCACCTGAACACAGACAGCACAGAGCAGCAGCTGGGAGGAAAAGCATTTTGTGCAGTGGTGTTTCCTCTGGTGAACCTGGGGAGAAGTGGCGCTCTGATGCAGCTGAGGCCAAACAAGGACGAGCTGCTAGATCAGACGAGGGCCACGTGGTTTCTAACAGCTCCTCAAAGCTCCCATCAGCCCCTGCAGCCCACAGATCAGACTGCTGCTGCTGATTTGAATCTGACAGCAGATGGAAAAAATCTGCCTCACATGATGCAGAAACACTAAAAAACATTCATGTTCCCACAAACACATTCAGCTTGGAGCTGAATTTAGGAACACAGACTGTTATCTGTTATTGGACTGGAAATGATGGAAAAATGCAGCTTTTGAATTACAACCTGAATTTTGTGCCATTGTGTTGCATCTGACCTATAGTTGATGCAAAAAAAAAACAAAAAAATATATATATATATATATATATATATATATATATATATATATATATATATATATATATATATATATATATATATATATAGAGAGAGAGAGAGAGAGAGAGAGAGAGAGAGAGAGAGAGAGAGAGAGAGAGATCAGCTATATATATTGTCATGGGACAGAGGACAGATGGACCCAGTATTCAAGGAGAGACAGTCAGTAGGAAAGTTCAAACGTTTATTAAATAAAACAGAACAAAACCAGAGCTCGCGGACACTGCAGGCAGGGGGGGGGCGGGGCACCGCCCAATCTCAGACACTCTGTAGTGGGAGAAACACAGGTAAGTGACCACGATCATCTGACAGAGGATTATCTGAGTTGGTCACTTACCTGGTTTAACAGCCCAGACCAAGAATGTCCCAGTGCTGCAGTCCCAGAGGTGATGCTGTAAGCCTGGTGAGGGATCCAGAACAGACAGGAACAGACAGAACAGGCAGGATCAAGATCAGGCAGGAACAGAAACAGGATGGCAGGATCCAGACTTCCAGGCATCCACAGACTCCCAGGAGGGTTCAGAGTCTGACTGGGACCAGAAGTGTGACCAGGTGGTCACGCACAGGAGCAGACAGGATCAGGCAGTGTAGCTTTGTTTCCCCAGAGTTCGGTGCTGTCAAGAGCCTCACTTCAAATAATGTTTCTCATGGTTTCTGAACCCCTCAGCCCTTATCCCTCTGGATAGACAAGTGGGGGTATTTTGGACTGTATCCAAGGAGATGCAGGGATCAATGTGAACTGGATATAGAAGGTCGAGGTGAGTGGCGCTCAGTAATACTGCAGAAAATACACTATTAAACAATATTAATCTCTAAATCCACATTAGGTTTGAGAGAGAGGTATACAATCACGAGTCAGTGGATGGTAAGTTGGTGAGTTCAGAAACCTTATCGCTGGTCTTCATCACTATCATAATAACAGAGAAGAGAGTAATTCCACTGATAATGAAATCTGACTCCATATATTCACCTTCCCACTTGTCATGCTGCACCCATCCTGCTCAGCGTGTCACTTTTTGAAGTAAATTAATCATTCCAGCTGTTATTTACATTCCCTGTGTCCACTGTTGTATCAGCCAAATTATTGTCATAAATCTCACTCATTCTCTTCAGTCGGAACAAGGAATGGTCTTGCATGTGCTTCACCTCATCAAAACTTTTAGTCTAGAGATGCTTTCTCTTTGTCTTCTAGTTTGCACTAACGCTGACAGCAGTGGAAGAGGGTAAATGGAGACAGGGACGTGGAACCGGAACTTGAAGCAGGACTTTAAACTGGTCTCCTCCCTGGAGCCAGGCTTACTGGATAAAAACTGAACCTCCCCCCATATTGAGCCAAAACCCAGAGGACTCCACGGGGGAGGAACAGTGGACGATCAGGAGACGAGACAGACACAAAACCCCCTTTCCACTGGCCGCCAGGATCCAGGACATAAACCAAGAAAATAAACTGAACAGACAGACTAACAGAAAAACAGTTAATGATCTGGCACTGAATGCTCAGGCTGAACTGATAATAAACCAGAGGAAACAGGTGAGAGGAATAAATTAGAATTGAGGCAGGGAGGTAAAACGACAGGTGAAAGGAATGACCAATTAGGGAGGAGCAAACAGGCCACATCATTACATATATATCTGTTTTACTTAGTGACATAGCTTAAAACTCATGAAGTAAATCTTGTATTATTGATATAAACTCGATGAATAAATGTCATTCATATTCAGCACAGGTGTAATAAAAAGGGAAAGGGTACCTGAGTGCAGAGTTCAATAGAAACATAAATAAATATGGATAACCAGCACTCTGGTTAAATCTGAGTGTATAAATATAAAACATACATTTAATATGGATGAAAAAAGATCATGGCCTGATGCTGCAGTCATGAGGCCAATCCTATGTTTACCAGCAGTATAACTGTATTAGTCTTCTTACAATAATTAATGTGTCTTTATTACACTTATTTTTACTGTTTTTATATGAATAAATATAAATAGGGAAATAAAACCATAACTTCCACAGTTTCCTTATTTCATCTTGATAAATTGTCATTATTTATACTGCAGACTACTGCCATCTACTGGCACTACTGCCATCTACTGGCAGTGAATCACCAACATAGGGTTTTAAAGTATGTTCAGATAAAACATTTTTTATTCCCCCCACTTCAAGTTTCTCAACCTTTATTGGTTGTTTTCAGGTTATCCACTGCTTATATAAAAATAAAACAGGTAGTTATATATATATATATATATATATATATATATATATATATATATATATATATATATATATATATATATATATATATATATATATATATATATATATATATTTCCAAGATTTTTTCTCTGAAAGTTATCCACGTCATTCCACCCAGGAATCCTTTAAAAATATTAAGCTTTCTATTTCACACTTTCTGTGACTTTTATGCTCACAGCTGAATGGACACTGGACACACCCAGACCCTGAGAGGACAAATGATTACAGGGAGATTTGAGTTTGACAAATTAGAAACTGCAATCTCCAATATCCACAGTCTCTCAGAGCTCCTAATTTCCAATCAAGCAGTTTTAGCTTGAAATGATTAAGATTAATCGACTGTTAGGAGGTTTCATTGAATAAGACAACAAACAATAAAAGGTAGCAAAACTCCAAACTGAACAGAGGAGCAGTACTGCAGTCCACACAACTCTGGGAGGAGAGTACAGGAGAGCTGAGAACTACATCGGTCTTCTATAATCATGGTGCGAAGAGGAGGATGTTTAAATGTGTTTGTTCTGCCTTTCAGAACCAACCTGGAACAAACGCTGCAATCAAAGCCAGAGAAAAGAGAGCACCACAGAAGAAGAAGACGAGAATTTTGGAGATGAACATTTAGGCTGTAAGTAATATCAAAATGAACAATAGAACAAATATTTTCTCTCCTCATCTACATCTTTCTTATATGCAACTATATTATATTTGATCTAATCTGAGTGTGTATTTATGGGCACATTTTTCTGCAACTTAAGATCTTTTGAAGTCTTTATTATGGTGAGGATTTCCCTTTTTGTGAATGATATTAAAATTACTCTGTGCCCTGTTGCTTGTATATATTTCCAATTCTAAACTATAAGTAACGTTATTTTATATTTTGTATTCTCAATAAAACAATTTTTATTAGTCACACTTCTGGCTGCTGAAACCACATAATTTCACTCCATGCAGATGATAAAGTTTAACTTATCTTCATATTAAAAATTACATGATTGTTATAGAAATGTATGTTTTCATTTCTTGCTATGTTTCGGTGGTGGATCAGCCAATCAGCTCTCTCCTTTTCTTCCTTCTGTGCTTCTGACTCTCCTGGTCTCACCAAAAGTCCTCCCTACTAACATTTCTTACTTTAAGGAAGATCATCTTCTTTGCGGTGAGAGCTCTCCTCGTAAAGCATTCTGGGATACATCTGCCTCTTCTGAGGCCTTTCTTTTCTTCTAATACATTTCGTAGACACTTTTCCAGATTATACGATCCCAAACTGATGTTGTAAAACAGTCAGAAATCAGTCAAATAAATATCAGAATACATCAGCCTGCATCTACAGTAAAATGTCTCATATAAGCAAGCTGAAAGAAATACTCGGCTTCTATTCACTTATGTTTAAAGTTTATGTTACCCAATAGTTCATTATCAATTGCTCATTTGTTCTCATACTTATATGCTTTTCACCATTTGAGTAATATCACTTGATCAAGCCTTCTCTAACATTATAAACTACAAAAAGGGTCATATAAGTATGTGATCCATGCTGTTATCATGTCATGACAATTCTCAAAGGTCCAATATCTTCTTATCGGAAATAACGTTTTATCAGAAAAACATGGTCCAATATATCTTATAGAAACAAACTATAGGGAAAATCTAAAAATATTTAGATTTTTTTTTTCAGGATTTTCCCAGGATAAATCACTTAGAGATTCTTTAAGTCTGAGGTTCTTTGGAAACATTAAACCAGGTCTATAGACAATGAAAAGTCAATCAAACAAAATAAAACCCACATTATAATCTCTTTTAGATGAACTTGTGGGCCCTGTGGCTTCTAAAGAACTTAATTTTATGTGATGTAATCAGGCTGTAGTATGTTTTATTCTAAAGGAATACCTATATAGATATACTATACACACACACACACACACGCAACTTCACACTTTTACTCTAGTCAAAGCTGATTTATTCTAAAAACGACCAAATTAGAACATTTGTTTCTCTATTTTTAGATTTAAAATTAAATATACAAACATGTGCCCAAATGAAAAATCAACAATTCATATAAAAACCTAATATTGTATACCGTATATCATTGTATGCATTAAATAGGTTATCAATATTACTGCAGCTCTTATCAGTCTATCATTGACCCAGGAGGCTCAGAAACAAAAACATTCTTTATCACGAAGAAAACATTTTTAAATTTATTTTATTTTTTTGTTAAAGTCAAAAAATATTTTTACTAAAAACATTCAGTTTCCAATATCACAATATTAATAATAACCTGCCTTTGGTTCATTGATCTAAACACTGAATCATTACTAAGTGTAAAGAGTTCATAATGAACAGGCTAAGAGAAAAACATTCACAGTACTACAGATCCTCTACCTTACATAACAGAAGGTTTAAAGTGCTTCTCTGTATATTAATGATTGGTTCACAGCAGAACGTCCTGCTGTGGCATTAAATTACAGCAGTGAAGGGGGAGCATTTCAACCAGTTAAACATTTAAAGCGTAATTGGACATTTTCAATTAACAATGCATCCATTACAACTCATTTCCATAAGCAATGATTTATAGAACATTTCTATATTAAAGGTATAAGAATCTAAAAAAATCTACCGACAGGAGGTTCCTCGCAGAGACCAGCCCTTCATTTAGGATACATGCTGGCTTCTTTCTATCCTGATTAGCTTTACAGTTGAGGACCTTTGAGCACACCATGTAAGCTGCTGACAGGCTGATGAATCCTGTGGGAACGCCATTGTTTCAAGCCATCGCCTAGTAATCATGAAGGATCCTTTAAAAAATCTTGGCTCCAAATGGTGCGCTGCATCAGCACCAAATCCAATCATCTGTTACACATCATGAAATATCATCCAATAATTTCATAACTTTAGAAGGCATTTTATTTATTTTTACTTTATTTTAGAGGGTCAAGCCGACCCTGAAGAAACCACATGCTCCTTTGGGGAGCTAATAAATAAAAATCTCATAAAAATGAGACCAAGTGTCACAGGTTTACTTTAACTGTTGCTCAGTAAGAGGGTTCTGTGTGCTCTGATGTGCCGGATCAGACCTGCCTTACGACAGAACCTCTCTCCACAGATGGAGCAGGAATACGGTTTCTCCCCTGTGTGGATTCTCATGTGAACATTCAGATTGCAGCTCTGAGTAAAACTTTTCCCACATGTTGGACATGAAAAAGGCTTCTCCCCAGTGTGGGTTCTCATGTGTTTAAGCAGACTAGAATTGAGAATGAACCTTTTCCCACACGTCTCACAGGAATATGCCTTGTCACCACTGTGGCTCTTCATGTGGTACTGGAAGGAGCTCTCATGGGAAAACATTTTCCCACATGGTGAGCAGGCATAAGGTTTCTGCCTGGAGTGGGTGACCATGTGATCAGAAAGATGTCTGTTTGAACTTAGAGCTTTTCCACAGATCCCACAGACGTAGGGCTTCTCCCCAGTGTGGGTTCTCATGTGAACCTTTAGGTTGCTGCTTTTGGAGAAGCTCTTCCCACAGGTGTTACAGGAGTATGGCTTCTCACCAGTGTGAGTTCTGAGATGCTGAAACAAATTGTTTTTGAAGTTGAAGACTTTTTCACAAAAGTCACATTTCAGAGATGAATCGGTGTCCAACTGAGGCAGTGTTTTGGTTACCATGGAAACGTTCCATTCTGGGCTTTTGGTCTGAGCATCGGAGCCAAGATAGGAGCAGAACTGCTCAGTTTGTGATTCTGTTTTGGTTTGCTGATAAACCAGAGAGTCCATAAAAGTCTCTTCCTTAAGTGCCAGAACCTGAACCAGACTGTCAGAGTTTGGGGCGAAGAGCAGCTGTGATTCCGTAACTTTGTCGGATATCTGTGCCAGTTCTGGTTGCTCCTGAGTTACACCAACCGGGTCTAGTACTTTTTGGTTTTCCTTAATCTGTAAAGGCTCTGGTTCCTGCAGCTGTTTGATTTGCGGACATTCCAGTTGGTTCAGGGCATTTTCAGTCAGTGGAAGTTCTGGTTCTACCCGTTCCTGTTTAATCTGTGGAGGTTCTAGATGGTTCTGGTCTTGATCTAAAGGAAGAATTAAAGAAGAACAAACAAAGAGTTATTAACCAAAGTTGAAGCTGATGGGAAACCAAACCAAGTGATTGTGAAAGTTTTTTTTTTTTATTATTCTACCACATAAAATGCAGCTTGGCCACCAGTAACATCTCATTACAAGCTGAGACTTGGTGATTCTGATCATTTATGTTAAGGCTCAAACAATCAGTCTGAATAATGGTGATTAATCAATTATTAATATTATCGTCAACTAATTTAGTAATCGATTAATCATTATAACTGGAGTGTAGAGACTCCATAACATAACTTTAGCTGACAGAGGGACCTAAATAGAGCAGCGATTATACCAAAGTTAAAAAAAGGATTGTGGAGGATTTTCAAAATTTTTTTCAAAAGATCTTCCCTCTCCATTTAAAAAAAATAAATGCACATGCACAACCCTATACCCACTCCAGAAGAGGGAACACCTATTAAACGCTTCGAGAGCACGCCTGAGCCCATTTCTCCTTGTGCCGCTCTGTTCAAAAGTTGCAGTTCTCATAGCTCATACGAGCTTACAGTGTCCGAACATCCGCCCTAACCGCTAAATCTCTCAATCGCTATATAGAGCGGGGACTGTATAGTGGACTTCAATGTGAACTCAGTTAACGGACCGTTTGGACAGATGATCACTACTCTTTGCTCCCCGATAGTCCCGAATTCCTCCTCCACCGCCACGGTGCCTGCGCCATCTTTGTCAAGAGTGGAGCAGCGGGCGCTGTGACAGCAAATCCCATAATGTTTTGCAAGGAGAGCTCTCCGTGCAAAGCATTCTGGGATATATCTACCTCTTCTGAGGCCTTTCTTTTCTCATACACTTCATAGGCATTTTTTTCTCTTACAACCTCAGAAGAGGCCATTTTGAAGAAGCGCGTGGTGAGAAAGTTGAGCTTCAATGACTGTCTGAAACGGCTGCTCACCACAAATAATACGCCTGAGCGTTGTGCATGTGCAGAAAAGATAGCTAACTGAGGACGAGCAGTTTGCAGCAATTACAGCATTACAGACCTTTGGCATTCTGGTTGTTAATTTGTTGGGGGTAATCTGGAGAAATTGCCCTACCGCGCTTTCAGAAGCAGCTCCCACAAGTTGGATTGGTTGCATGGGCCCTTCTTGCTTAACATACGGTCAAGCTGCTCCCACAACAGCTCAATGGGGTTCAGATCTGGTGACTGCACTGGCCACTCCATTACCAATAGAATACCAGCTGCCTGCTTCTGCTCTAAATAGTTCTTGCACAATTTGGAGGTGTGTTTACAGGGTCATTGTCCTGTTGTAGGATGAAATTGGCTCCAATCCAATCGCCGCTGTCCACTGGGTATGGCATGGCGTTGCAAAATGGAGTGATAGCCTTCTTATTCAGAATCCCTTTTATCCTATACAAATCTCCCACCTTACTAGCACCAAAGCAACCCCAGACCATCCCATTACCTCCACCATGCTTAACAGATGGCGTCAGGCATTCTTCCAGCATCTTTTCATTTGTTCTGCGTCTCAAAAAAGTTCTTCTTTGTGATCCAAACACCTCAAACTTGGATTCACTTTGGTCGCAATACCTCCACCTTCTGGTCTGGAGTGTCCAACGCTGTGCCTCCTCAGATTTAGTCAACACTGACTCACTGCCATTGGGATTATTTCCAATTCTTTTGACCAACAACTAATATAGGGATATAGATTTATGAAAACCCGTCGAGGCTGCGTTGATATCGGTTGGAAGCTATCTATTCATGTGTTTCGTTCGGTTCATGGCTATCCTTTTCTCATAGGCGAAGCGTTTACACTCCAGAGCAGAAGGTGGTGGCGGTACTGCGACCAAAGCCAACCACCAGTAGTAAACAAGAAAGAAGAAGCGAAGCAGCTTAGCGGGTGTAGCAGGGGAAGAAAAATCAGTTGTTGTGGAGAATTGTGTGGGTATGGCCAGTGGGAAAAGAACAGGAGTTGGAAAGGCAGCGCCAGCAGCACTTTATAGGTCTGCTGTATGGGACCACTTTGCATTTAAGAGTGACCTAAGATGATGGCGGGGAAGAAAGCTGTGGATAAAAGTGCAACAGTGTGCAAGCATTGTGCAACTGCGTTTTGTTTATGCTAACAGCAGCATGACCAACATGTCATACTAACCTCGAAATCCCTCATACTCCATCAGCGCTCCGCCCGCTGCGCTCCAGACCCGGCTGCTCAAAGCAAAGACTACAGCCTCCCATCTATGGCTCCGTCCGCAGCTCCCTCTGAGTCCCTTTGAGATGTTAGAGAGCATGCGCCCGACATGATTAAATTCAAAGCAGCAAAACATGCACGAGGAAATGATCCAGGGTTTCCGCGGATCATTTAAAATAATTACAATCCATTAATTTTTGGGGGATTTTTCATTAATTCCATAAATTTTTATGGGATTTCGGTGTAACAATCAACATGTAATAGAACGAACGAAAACCCGTGACCACGAAACCATGAATGAACTGAACCGAACCGTGGATTTTGTGAACCGTTCCACCCCTCCATATATATATATATAATACAGAAAGTTGTCCAGTATATCATCATTGAAGCGCCCAAACATCTTATATATATAGACCATACTCTCTACTGCTTAGTGTGGAAAGATATACTTATTATATATATATATATTTATATACATACGTCCTGTCTGGCAATGTGGCAATAGGAACAACATGTCTTGAGGAATAAAAGAGCTCAAAACATGATTTTACTTTCATAAGTGTAGCAGTATGCCTACTGCCATATTGCTCCACTAAAAACATGCATATAAATGACTTTGTTATAATAAATGGTAGATGCACTACAGGACATATGGACACTGCAATGTAAGAGCTTGAGGAGGAGAGGAATAGAGAGGAAGTTTTTGGGGACTTTTATGGACCTTTCTGTCTCGAGCACCATAGACCTCCATTATTTGAATCTTCAGCCAGACGCTTAAAGAAGCCTCAGATCTCCAGATGGATTTGACATATGACAAAGTACTCCAGAGTTGTTCAGCATGGGGAGTAGAAAATGAAGGCTAATCATGTTTTGGGTGTACTATTCATTTTAAATCAGGTCAGAAACCATGAATCGAACCGAACCGTGGATTTTGTGAATCGTTCCACCCCTCCATATATATATAAATAACACAGAAAGTTGTCCAGTAGATCATCATTGAAGCGCCCAAACATCTTTTAAATAAGACCAAACTCTCTACTGCTTAGTGTGGAAAGAATACTTATTAAATTATTTTTATTTTTTTACAGTGTCCTGTCTGGCAATGTGGCAATAGGACTAACTGTCTTGGTTCCAGCAGGTTCTCATCAGATTTTACTTTCATAAGTGTAGCAGTATTGCCAATTGCCATATTGCTCCACTTGTTTCATCTATAAATTGCTTTATTATAATTATGCAGGAGTTTTACAGTTTTACAGCACACTGATAATGTAAGTAGAGCAGAAAAACAGAAGGAGGAAAAAGGGAAAAAAGGAGAAAAAAGATGAAAGAAAAGAAAAGAGGAGATAGAAAGGAGACAATGACAAAACATGATTTCAGTCTGCTCTGGTCACCTTATTAAATTAATAGGCTTTACCGAATTAGGGCACTTCGCTGTCGCTTATGTTGAATGCTGCCTCTTACCGCTGCTGACTATTGCCTATGACTACCGGGTACTGTACTCCTTCTCAGCCTGTTTTAATTTGATTAATTTCACCTTAACTTGATTTCAACCAGCGGTAAACCGTTGCTGTATTGTATTAGAAATAGCTCAAAACGGATGTCGCCATGGGAACAACATAGAAAAATGGGTTAACTTCCACCACTCTTCCTGAAATGGACGCGGCGAAACCATGGAACCAAGGCCAGCTTGATAAGAAATCGTCGGCTTGCTTGAATTGGCGGCTGTAAACGTACCGAACATAACTTTCACAGTATTCCAATGTCATTGAGTGTGTTCCCTGCATTTTTATTTCTGGTAAGTTAAAGATACGGTTTTATTTAAAATTTACATTTGTGCCCTTTTTTCCTTGGGAAGTTGGGATTCTACGGAAAATAATAAAAGCGCAGCTGAAAAGGCTCAATCATACCCAGAAACTTCCGAGGGTTTTGTGGAGGTTGGCAGTTAAGCGTTACTAACTACACCTTTGAAGACACATAGCAGCTACTTTAAAGTACACCACATCACGCGGAGTGGTTTGTTAGCATTAGCGGTTAGCAGTTGCTAAACTAGCAGGTTCCCAGAGCCCCTCTGATCACAGCTTACCTGATATGCAGTTACTGTGTTTCCCACTGTTTTGCTGGCTTTATGATCTGCAGCTCCTGAACCCATCCATTCATGAACTGCACATGAGACTCAAAGGACTTGTAGCTTCGGAACTGTTTTGAAGTATAGGCGCTCACTCATCGGTGCTCCACTCATTGTTTGGAACTTCATATGGATCCAAAATGATTAATAATGCTGATTTTGTCATACGGTACCTGGCTTCCCTATTTAGTGTTCCGGTAAATTCCAGATCCTTTAAGGGATTTTAACATCTTTTTTCTCTCTACTTCTCACCTCTTCTTCGTTCAACAACGTTGTGTCAGAGCTATGTTTACGTTCACGTAGCCGTCAATATGACCGCTGACGTCCCACAATGCAACGTGGATCCCGAAATTAATTATTAAATTAGAAGAGAGATTAATGGAAACTGAAAGCAGAAAGTTTAACTTCCTCGTTTAAACGTTGCGCAGATCTGGTCTGTTAGTAAAGCCGAGAGCTCCGATTAGAAACTACATTATTAGTTTCTTACCGCTTTTCTGTGCGTTTATCTGCGGGTTCCAGCAGGTTCCCATCAGTCTGATGTCTTCCTCGTGGCGGACGATGGTTTTTTCAACCTCTGTGAAGATTTCTTCAGCAGCAGCAGTTAGTCGCTCTCTGATAAACTCCCTCAGACGCTGAACTGAAGACATTTTTACTGAAACTACTCAGCTGGGAGACCAAAAACAACCGACACCAATCGAGTCCAAGCGAGCTACCTGTTGGAATCTTGTGTTTTGCTTCCGGTTTGTCACAGAGACACCAAGCAGCTGATTGGTCTATTTACCGCCCCCTGCTGGACTGCAGCGGAACAGCAGATTGTCGTGAAAAACGGATAATCCTCTGGATCAGATCAGAAATCTTCTAAACTGTCATAAATTTTGCAGATTTTAACGAAAGGACCCATCAAAATATCAATAAAGGAATAGAAAAGACCAAAAATAAGAAATTATTCCACCGCAAGATCATTTTTTTAAAAACAAAGCAGGTATAATAACTGGGCGTTTATGCTATCGCTCAGATAACATCCACAATTACTGATCCTCAACAAGTTTTCTAAAAACAATGATGCACTGGTTGTTAATAACTGCACCAGCCCTCCAGGTGTTCCACCTCCTATCTGTAGCTGGACAGATCAACGTTTGTGATGTTTCCAACCAATGCTGTATCATCTGTGCAAACTTCACAATATGACAGCCAGGATGGAGAGGAGAGCAGTCATATGTGAGCAGCGTGAACAGGAGGGGACTCAGCACACAGCCCTGTGGAGAGCCAGTGCTGAGGACTGTGGTGGAGGAGGAGATGTTATGGATCTTCACAGACTGCAGCCTGTTGGTCAGGAAGTCCAGGACCCAGTTGCAAAGTGAAATGCTCAGTCCAAGTGAGGAGAGTTTAGTTATTAGGGTCTGCGGGATTATTGTATTGAAAGCAGATGTGAAGTCCACAAACAGCAGACGGACGTAGGAGTCCTTCCGCTCCAGGTGGGTGAGAGCAGTGTGGACCACAGAAGAAATGGCATCTTCTGTGGAGCGGTTCTTCTTTGTCTAATTGTGTCCTTAGCCTTGTATTTTAATTTTGGGAGTGTGGTTTATCTGGAACTGTTCTCATTTTAAGCTATATAGTGTTTTCTTCCTGCCTGGCTCCAGTGAAAAGTCTCCCAAAGTTCCAATTTCACCTCCCAAAATCTGGTTCTTTTGCCATGTGCTGTAATGGGTACAAAAGATGTGATAACCTTCTGTTTGTTGCACATTCATCAACGGTGTGATGAACTCTGCTTCGAACGCTGTTTGCCTTTGAATAAACCTGCAGAGGCTAGATCGATCTTCTCTTACTGTAATGAAATGGTGTCCAACTCCTTTGATAATACATTTCAATGACACTTCAGCATTACCTGAAAGCTTGACACAGCTTAGTTGTGTGTGGGAAGCTCCAGTCTGCAGAAAATATCAACAATGAAACAACGAAGAAATCAATGATACAGCAACGTTCTGAGGAAATGTTGGGAATTATTAAACGCAGTTTAATAAAGGCTTGTAACCATTCATACGCTGCTGACTTTGTTCTTAATCTGCAAAATATTTTCAGCAACTGAACCAGACTTTCAATCTAGGGCTTCTACAGACAGCTTGTTACTGTAGATTTTGTTACACATTTTGACTTCACCACTAACACCGAGTCAAAGGTTAATATATTGTTATTTATTGTTTTTACATCCAATAGCATCACAACAAATCACTTTAAAATTTGAAGGTAGCAAAATAAAAAGATTGCCATCATGTGTTAGAACCCAATGATATATTGTTGTGATACAACATTGCTAGATATCAAAACATTATCATATTCTTAAACATATATTCTTTAAACAACAAAACAGCAAAAAAATTCTAAAATTTAGGTTATAAAATTAAACATATGAAATTATGATATGCAGAGAAACATTTTGAAAAAAAAAAGACATTCAGAATCAAATAACCAACCTTTGCCAATTTAAAACTTAACAACCACCAGTCAGTTGTTAAAAAAGGTAAAAGAAGAAACAGATGGAAATAACTTAAACGCTATCTACAAGAGGTTGCAAAAAACTTTTTTTAAGGTTATAATTTGTTTGCAGCACTAAACGTGTATTTTAACAGAACTAAAGTCAACCCTTTTTCCAGTTCTCTAAAATGTCTATAACAAGAAACATATTTAGAACTTTTTAGGGTGAGAACAAATGTTTTTAAAAACATAATTTTCCAAAAATATCAAAAAACCCATTTGTATTTTTTTATCTTTTTTCCTTCATTATAAAACCTCAAGTTTAAAAATGGAATTGTGGTTAGTTAAAAAAGACAAATCTCCTGTGATATTTAATGTATGATCTCTTTTCTTTAAAAAGAGGTCATGTTCTTAGCTCTAAATTAGTTTTTCTGAAGTCAAAAATTGCTTTTTAGAGTTTAAGTTTTTTCTCTGCGGTCGTGTAAAAGTTGGCTTCACCTCTTTTTTAATCAAAGTTTGAAAAATGTTGTCTGTTGCTTAGCTACTATTTAAATAGCAGGTTCAAATTGTTGTCCCAACATATTCAATGTTTCATCCATGCTCATGTTTATCTCAAGGCTGCATGGCACAAAACCATGAACTAAAATAATTAATGATATGAAGCTACATTTTAACAAAGGAGGTGTTTTCACACTTTAAATATTTCACACATAAATTCCCTGAAAAGTTTCCCCTCACATGTAAGACCTAGTTTTAGCCAGAACCGATAATGTAGCAGAAAAGCAAGTTATCCTGAATTAAAAACAATTATTCCGTCACATAGCATCTTTGTGTGATACAGACTGATTAATAGTCATTTTAGTGGTTAGCTGTTGTGGTTATCTCTTGCATAACCTTTAAAAGGAAAAGTCGGTACAACATTTTGGGTTTACTGTAACATATGCTACAACGACAACAAGCATTGAATGTTTATTTTCAGTAAATACATCATTAACAATTCCAACAATGTACTCATCATATATAAACATCAACAGAGTAAAGTTACTAAGGAAAAATAGTTATAACTTATATCAAACATTAAGTTGAACATTCATTCATTCATTTCTACTTTTACCATAATTGGGTATAAATCCGCACCCTAGTGAATCAGACAGATTAGTGTTATTTAAACCAGGACTCCACCTGTTTTGAGTGATCTAACCCCTTTTGCATCAATCTAACCATAAAGGCTCCCACATACAGTAGTAGCCATTAAAAATCTCCCCACTTTCCTTGATTGGCCCTTAGCTGGTCCCCTACAATTCCTTTTTAAACATCAATCTTTGTACTGAAAATATTCTTCCTGTCATGGTTTATTGAGGCGTTAAAGGAATAGTACACCCAAAACATGATTAGCCTTCATTTTCTACTCACCCCCATGCTGAACAACACCCTGGGTACTTTTTTTGATATCTCAAATGCATCTGGAGATCTGGGAGGCTTCTTGCTGTCTGCTGACATTCAAACAATGGAGGTCTATGGTGACCGAGACAGAAAGGTCCATAAAGGTCCACAAAAGCGTGTCAATATTCCTCCATACTGCTCGGTCAATGTATTCCAAGTGTCCTGAGTGGGTAGCATCCAGAATTTACTCGAAAGCAGAAGTCATTTAGAATGTTTTTTAGAGCATAAACAGTAGTGTATAGGATTTCCTGAAAGCGCTTGCCTGCTTGGCAATCTACGGCCTTCTGAGGAAGCCCGACAGACCAAACCAGATGAAAGTCGCATTCAGCGTCTGCTCTGCCGATAATGCAAAGCGTAGAAGAAGAAATATTGCTGTTTACCTGTGCAAAGAAAAGAAACAACGAAAGAAAATGTCAGAGGACTTCAGTGTTGAGGAAGAGCATGAGTTCTTTGCCCGAGCTGAATGCGCTGGTTTTGGTCTGCCGACACTCAAGTGGCGTCGTGATGATCGCGCATGTCTTGCTTTCAGGAAATCTATACACTACTGTTTATGCTCTTAAAAACTGTTACAAACTGTTTGGTACCAATTCTGGATAACTTTACTCAGGACACTTGGAATACATTGGACCCGAGCGGTATGGAAGACTATTATTGACGTTTTGTGAACTTTTATGGTTCTGTCCGCAACCGCCGACCTCCACATGAAAGCGAATTGTCGACACTCCAGAAGTGAGTGTTGTTCGGCATGGGGGTGGTGAAAATGAAGGCATCATGTTTTGGGTGTACCTGACATTCCTTTAAGATCGAAAAGAAGCATTAGACCCTTTAATTCGGTGAAAGATTTGGAGTCAGGTAACAAAAATGCCGCCCAGGAGAAGGCCAGTGGCTGGAAGTTGGAGGATATTGCTGGGACTTTACGGGGAATGAGAGCAGCCATTCAGATGGCGTTTTGACTAAAGGTAGAGGCTGGCTTTTAAATGGCTCCTACTGTACTAGCACCTGGCCAGCCAGACTGATATGACCTGAACACGGCATAATATTCTGCTAAAGATGCATTATTTCTTTAAGCCCATTTACACTACCCTTGAAAACGATCCAGGCCCGGACCGGTCCGAGCTTGGATCGGTAACCAGGCCAAACTCAGTTTTGACGACCGTTCTGCGTCACACTTATCTCGGTTATCTCGACTCCTCGCTTCCTAGTGACGATGCGCGGTATTACTGCTAGGATTTGAGGAGGGACTCAAGCAGCTGGTGGCGGTAATGCACCAAAAGCTGTTTGTCAACCACCGTAAAACCCAAGAAAGAAGAAGGCGAAGGAGGAGGGAATCAAGCAAATCAAAATGGGCGCCTGTCACATTCAGAAAGTTATGCTTGATTATTATTGCTGTACTTCCGTGTTTGCGGTGGGTCAGGCGAAGACGGCAACCTAGCGCGGATGTACTTGAATGGACTTTGTGTGAATCGGCATGTTCAGCCAGTCGGCGATGGCAGCGTTCTGCTCATGCGCTCTTGTTATCAGAGAACCGAGCCAGGAAAAAACCGAGGCGAACCCACCTCGGGAACTGGTCTGCAGTTAAGCGCGGTCCGGGTTATGTCTAGCACTGGTTCAGTTCGGACTGATATGACCTGAACACGGCATAATATCTCTGCTAAAGACGGCTGGCAGTTTTTTAAGCTCTATTTCAAAGGCAGGTAAACCGGGATCAGGTCATCAGGTTTGAACCAATCAGATAACTAAAAATGTGACGCAAAACCTCCAAGCAATGTGCTCCGTTTTTGTAATTTTGTATTATGTAAAAAAACTCAAGCTGAGAATAGCAAAGGATCTTTTTAAAAATAAATTAAACTAAAGCTATCTGTTGTGTTTTTTTGTGTACTTGGACTCCTCCTCTTCCAAAGGATCATGATCTGTATGCAATAAAGCAGTTGCCCTTAAAAGATTGGATTTAAACCCTTTCATCAAACCCGCCCTGATGGCCGCAGCTGTGTACAGCTCCAATCTACGAGCATTTCTGCTAAAATATGCCGCCCAGCACTCTATAAACCATACATTGATCCAGTAGGTTAGTTGTGACCGCCAGCGTCTGCTGGGTTTACAGATGAGGATGGCCCCCCTGCCCCCGCCCATCCTCAAGACCTTCTACAAGCACCATAGAGGACATTCTGACTCTCGCATAGCCTCAGACTGGAAGAAAGCGAGAAGAGTAGTGAGAACAGCAGATAGGATCATCTGGGCTCCTCTTCTCTCCTTTATGGACTTTTTGTCCCAGCACTGCGTGTCCCGAGCCCGTTACATCATCAGTGATCCCTCACACCCCCACCATGGACTGTTCTCCCTTTTAAATAGGACACAACTTAATGTTCTACTGCATTTCGCACCATGTTTACTTTTTCATATTAATGCCCTTTTGCACCATTTTTTCAACTGGTTTCTTTTTCTCCTACATTGTTACATTTTGATCACTGCTGCATTTTATATTGGTAATATTTATCTTACTCCAACTGCCTTTTCATTACACTATTGTAAACTGTATGCAACTCATTTCATTTTGGTGTTTACACTATGTGCAAACAAAATGACAATAAAATCTAAGTCTGATGAGGTTTTTAAAGCAGATCGATCTCACTAAGGATCTCAGAAATGGCATCATTGCGGTCCCCATCGCGCTGACATGCTGGAAGAAAGTGACGCATTGTAAAGTCTTGTCTCACGCGTTGTGATTGGTCCAGCCAAATTTATCCAGAGTCAACGGTAGTTTACTAGACTGAATTACACCCTTTAATTCAGTCTGGCTGGCCTGGCTACCTTCATGATTGAATGGACCAGGTCTAGACTGTGAGCCTAGCTTAAATAATGTATATTTAGCTTAAAGGCATTCAGCACAATGGGGAACATACAACTGGAGGTAATTTAAAAAATACTTTGTCAGATTAATTTTTTTTTATAGACAGAAATTTTGACAATTTCCTTAAACTACCTTTTTAAACCCTGCAGACACCCTGATTTTGTGTGTTTGTTTCTTGTGAACATTCAGTCTGCCAAGTTGAATAAAGCTTTTACCACATATTTCACATGAATAAGGTTTCTCACCTGTGTGAGTTCTCTGGTGTACTTTCAATTCATTGCGTGTAAAGAAACTTCTCCCACATTGTTGACAAGAAAACGGTCTCTCACCTGAATGTTTTAGTTTGTGAAGATTGAGATAACAAATTTGAGAGAAATTTCTTCCGCAGATTTGACACATAAAAGGTCTCTCACCAGTGTGATTTCTCTGATGTATCTTCAGTTCATTACGTCTAGCAAACCTTTTCCCACAGATTTCACAAATAAAAGTTTTCTCACCTGTGTGGATTCTGTTGTGAACATTTAAAGAACTTCTCCGAGAGAATCGCTTCCCACAAGTTTCACAGCAAAATGGTTTTTCACCTGTGTGAGTTCTGTAATGTATTTTCAAGGCATATTTAGTCTTAATGAATTTCCCACAGATGTGACATTTAAAAGACTTTTTCTCTGTGTCGGATTCAGACTGACTCTCGGACACAGTGTATCTGCTTTCTTCCTGATCTTTAGTCTCAACTAAAGGAGACATATTAAATGAAAGCTGCTCAGTTCCTTGTTCCTTTTCTCTCAAATACACTTCCTGATGAGCAGAACTCTCCATTGAAAAAGCTGACTGCACTGAAGGATCTGGTTCCTCAATTTCCCTGTCAATCATAAGAGATTTTGGTTCCTCATGTTCTTTCATCATTGGTGGATCTGGTTCCCTTTGTTCCTCATAACCCCATGATGCCTCAAGCTCTACAATTTCTTCTGCAATCTGAGAAGATTCTTGTGTCTCTTCTTCCTCTTTTATCGAAAGAGGTTCTGGATCCTTCCCCTCCACTTTAACCCATAGAGGACCTTGTTCCACCTGTTCTTCTTTAGTCCACACAGGTTCTAGTTGCTCCTGGTCATGACTGGATCTCCTCATGTAGTTACAGAAACCATCAATGGCAGCGGCTTCCTCCTTATTGGAGACATTTGGCTTCTGGAAGTCTGTGGGGACAAAGACAGAGATCATACGTACAACTGAGTGTCTCCAGCTTCAGCATGGTTGTTCCTGAAAAGTAAGCGCATCAATGTCCAACAAACACTGCTCTATGGTCTCAGCAACCTACTTTTAAAAGCTGGCAGCTAACAGACCAACTCAGAAATGTTAATCTTTTAAGAGAATTGCAGTCTGTTAGTTAATCAGGATGATTGATTTATCAAACTGCATAAAGAAGCGGTAATATTTCACCGCCTTTCATGCATCTGCATCCTTTTTAGACTAACTACCGACACAATGCTTCTCTTGCGTTTTCTTCTTTTGTTCTATCAAGTTAAAAACATGGCAACAACATGCTTTGGTATTATGTGCTACATTCTTTTACATAATTTCTTATATGATTAGGGTGATGGGTTAATGAGGCATCTTTAAGCGTTTTCACTCATTGCCAAACTATCGGTCTGTGACAGTGTGTCCTTCCGCCAAAAGCGCAATTCATTTAGGGTAGTTAAGCGCCACTGTGAGAAGAAGACAGCAGCAAACAAGAAACTAACAGAGAGCAGGCGTGTTCTAGTTGCTTCATGGGACACTGGTGCTGCGGTCAAAGGATGCAATAGTAATTCTAAACAGAAAACAGCCGATGGTGTGACCCCTTCACGGATTGATAATTATCCCCCACTCTGAAAAAATCGTTGGACCGAAAGACAGATTGTTTGCACTTAACAAAGAGGCGTCGGAGTTCCGTGGGTAAGCCTGCTGTAAGAAGGAAAGACATCATCACGTTTCATAAAATATCTCCTCATGCACCGCGTTTGCTTCTCTCGGCATTTTCACAAAGGTAAGTCCTTATAAATATACACTAATAGAAATCAACACGCTGAAATGGTTTTGCTTATAAAGTTGCAGGAGTTCATGTAAACCTACTAGAAAACATGCTGAGAGAAGCAGAAAGTGATGTTTGTTTTATTTCTTTTTTAGACCGCTAAAATTTAATAAATAATGCATTATCTGTATATAATCATTTACACAATCTGCAATACAAATATATTTTTTATGAATAAATATATATAAATACAGTGTACATATAAAAACACTGTACATATAAAAACACTGTACATACCCCCTCACCAGCCAACTCAGTGCATTTCTTCTCCTGTGCAATCTTCCAGTTCATTTATTATCCTTTGTTGATCCTGTAAGCTTTTCCAGTTTATTTATTTACCTCTGGCCTTACTAATCCGATGTACTTTCTGTTTTCGGTATAGCAATTTTCCCACTGTGTGGATTCTGTTTTGAACATCTAATCTAATTCTCTGTTATTAAGGTGCTTTTATATAGTGTTTCAATAGATAAAAACACTTTTCATCTACTGTGAGTTCTGTAGATGATGTATTTTCAAGGGCTCCATCCTTTAGCCTTAATGAATTTCCCAACAGATGCTGGGCAAGTTTTTTAAGGCGTTTTCTCTGGGAACAGCTGAAAAGTTCCCTGCAAGCACTGACTCGGGGACCACAGTGTATCTGCTTTTCATCCTGGATCTTTAGTCATGAGGCACACTAACCAGCAGGACTGACAGTATTAAATGCTGGCGCTGCTCAGTTCCAAGGATCCTTTTTCTCTCAAATACAGACAGAATTAACCTTTCGAGGTGTGCAAAAACTCTCTTTTGAAAAAACAGGGAAGCTGCACTGAACTTGATCTGGTCTCCTCAATTTCCCTGTCAATCATAAAAAAGTCATTTTGGTTCTACATGTTCTGGCAACCTTTATGGCTTTGTTTAATTTTCTGGTTCCTCTCATTTCCTCAAAATAAAATTCTGCCTTTCAAATGCTTCTACAATTTCTTCTGCAATCTGAGATTGGATCTCCCTGTGTCTCTTCTTCGTGTTTTACAAAGACAGTTCTGGATCCTTTCCCTAAAAATCCATTTTAATACATAGGACCTTGTTCCACCTGTTCTTCTTTAGTCCATCAGGTTCTAGTTCCTTTGGACGGCATGGACTGGATGATTATCATGTTTTGTTTTCCACAGAGAAACCATCAATGGCAGCGCCAGATCAAAATTCCTCCCTTTATTCTTCTTTTTTTTATTCTTCTTTTCACACAAATAAATTTTGCTGTTTAAAGTTACAAAAATAACAGATCAAATATAGTTCAACATGAGTGTCTCCAATGTTTCAGCATGGTTGTAAAATGTGTGAACAGTAAAGATCAATTTGAAATTTACACTGCTCTATGGTCTCAATGCAACCTACTTTAAAATGCAATACAAAATCTCAAATACATAAATAATGCAGACTCAAGAAATGTTTTACTTTTTTTCCTCCCTAGAATAACTGCAGTCTGTTTAGATTAATTAGAAGATTTTCATTTTCCCTGGACTTGTTTTCACTGTGGTCCTCCTTAGAATATTACCTAACAGGTTTCTGTGCATCTGCTACGAATCCCAGTTAAAACAAGGCCTGGATAAAGTACCAAATACAGTGTGCAACTTATCCAAGTATAGCGTTTTCTTCTTTTGTTCTCTGATCAGCACAAACTGCTCTAAAAACTGCAGCTATCTGTGCGCTGCCCACAACATCTGCCTTTTGATAATATGTGCTACATTCTTTTTGGGTAATTTCAGTTTTTCTTGTTCTTTTCCATTTTAGCTATGATTACTGCTGGCGGGTTAATTGTTTTCTGCTGCATTCTTCTTTAACAAAATGGCGCTTTCACTCATTGCCAAACCGATTGATGCTGAGTTGATAATGTCTCACAGAATACTGACCCCTGCTGGACATTTAAAAAAGACACTACAGGCAGTTTATTGGTCAGACCAAACTGAATTGATCTGATCACCAGAGGTACAATGATATAATTTAAATTATTTTAGGTTATATTGTATTACTACTTATCTATGTTTTAAATTGAAAACATCTTTTGATATTTTCAAATGCAGCCAATAAATAATGTAAACATATAATGTCAAATTTAGGGGAAATCGCGAATGAGGGTGATTGTGGACTAGGGGATTTTTAAATAATATTTTTTTAAACAATAAGGACAGTAAAAGCACTAAATAAACTGAGGAGATCAAATTAAATTAACTTTAATTCAAGTTGGTGATAACAGAGGAAAATTATAAGATGAAAAATCTTAAATTAATTAGATAAATCTTTTTTATTTTAATGAGAAAATTAAAATAAAAAGCGCCTTGACACAAGAAATGTTCCAATTCCTTTTTTAAGCTGCTTCACAAAATTCTTTCATAATTTAAATGATAAACCGCCAAAAGATTAGACTTTTTTTTAAGCAGATTTTTATCATGTTGACAGATACATTTTTTAAACACAGTTTAGTGAGACAGTAAGTAAGAAACAACTCCTGTATCGGTCCATGACTTTCTGAAACAACACACGTTTTGCTCTAGGGGCTCAAGGCATGCACCAACGGATCGGTGTTGCTGGATCCATCACTATGGATCAGTGTAGATTAATTAATAAATAAAATAGAATAGAATAGAATAGAAAATCTCTTTGTTGTCCCACAATGAGGAAATTCTGTTGTTTAATGTAGCAAAAAGATTATAGAATAAAAGGACACACAAATACAGACCTTACAACAAAAAATGTATAAGAATTAGGGCTGCAACTACTTGATTATTTTAAAAAATCGATGAATCGGCCGATTATTTTTTCGATTAATCGATGAATCGGACAAAACATATTTTTTATATTTAACCTTTTCTTTATTCCAAAAATAAACATTTTAGACAGAACAAACAACAAACACCACAAGTACAGGTTGCTCATTAACTGTACTGGTGCAATATGAAAAATAAATGTTTGTGTATTGTTAAAACTACACTTAAACTTACATGAGAAATGTAGCTGTACATCCACAAAATATAGGCTACTTTGTTTCATAAAAGCGCCAAAAAGAGACAGGTAGTTTTGTTTTAAAAGCCCCTACCTGAGGGGCTCAAACAATAGGCCCCACCATTTCAACAAATGAGTTTTTTAGACTAGAAGAGTTCTGCCCTTTTAAAGACAGGAAAGTATAGCAGTTAAAAGTTGCTACTTGAGAAAATACTGAACCATAGAGATAAAAAATAGCCCTGTGATTCAAATTATAAAATTGTATTTGGAATAAAAATGAGAGAACTAGGGGTGCTAAAAACACATCACTCAAAGACAGATATTTACATAGAAATGTGGCAAATATAATTCATTGACATATTACTGATCTTGCTGGATTTTATTCTGCTTTACTTCCATAAATTGCAGGATCTTCTTTGCTTTATCTTTGCCAGAAGATTTAAACTTCAAAAGCCTTGCCCTCATAATTTGCAAGGATTAATTTATTTAAAAGGCTATTTTAATTATTGTGATCAATTTCCGCCGTCAATCCCGGGCGCTATCTTGTAGCTCATTTGCAGTCTGGATGCTGGGGAAACATCCTGCGGCTCCTGACTGCAGCTGAGGAGGGACTCCCTCTCTTGAGAGGAGGGGCCGAGGGGTTGGGATGGGGGAAAGCCCCCGCGACAGGTAGGGTAATACATGCTTTCCGCGTAAGAGTCTCCAAAAGCAGCCAGTGACACCGTAAAAAGTGTGGCCAGATTTGTGCGCTAATTAAGCTTTTTTTTTTTAAATAGTCACTGGAGGGGGCTCTGAAAAATTAAGCTAAATATAGCGACATAAAGTCACAAACGAGTTGGCAACACTAACATGCAGCGCTGGCTCACTCTGCGTAATTTTTTTTCTTCCCCATTTCAATCAAGTGGCGGTGATGATACTTGGCGGATGATGTGAAATCGATGATGAAATATGTTATAGCGGCTTTTAAAAGTCATTTTTGCTCGATTTTATGGGTCGTTGTTGCGAAGCCCTACAATAAAGGCATATTTATAATAGTGCAGAGTTAAAGATAGAAACAATACTTACTGCACTATAAAGTGTTATATATAAATATAAAACTTCTGTGCACCTGGAGAATAAATGCAATATACAGCTATATGGACATTTTACAGTAATGGATATTACTATATAAGGATACTGTGTATCAAATAACAGAATGTGATGCTGAGATCATAAAAGATAGTCAGGGAATAGTTAACTTTTAAATTATTTGGTAGTTACAGCTTTACAAAATCTAAAAAAGTGTTTCTTTACTTTTGCTACTGTTTTATGGGGTAAACTGGATGTTCCTCATGTCACAGTGTACATTTTCAGTTACAAAAACAGTGTTTTAATGCAATTATTAAAGTCTCATATATTTTATTTGCTTTCCAAAACTATTTTCTATGATTGGAAAAACGTTTATCTTTTAACTGAAATGTCTCTTTTTATTGATTTTGTTTTAGTTTATTTGAAGCAACTTCTTATATGAATGAAGGATAAAAACACAAATTATTATATGATCCGATCAAAAAACAATGTTATTTGAATAAAAAAAAAGTTGCTTAAAACAAACAAAACTTGACTTCTATCAAAGAAAACATTTCCAATAAAAAAGCAGCGTTCAAATTTATTTTTTTGTTTATTCTCAACTATATTTTTGCATTCAAATACTTTGATTGAAATGTTTTTTTCATCAAAGTGAAGATGTTATTAATAAATATATTATTTGATTAAAGCAACTCTTTAAATTGAATAATAAAGAATAAAATCTTCCTTTATAAAATAAACATTTAATCATAAATGCTTATTATTTATCCATTGTGATAGTGTGCTAATATAAACTTAGAGCTTTTTGGAGGCTTATATAAGCCTTGTAATTTTTTGCTGCTCCAGACAGATCTGTTATTTGTTTGTTTCTGTTTTTAGTCCATCGTGGCTCTTTGAAAATTTAAGGTTACCGTCTCGTGGGTTAGGACAATACGTCACAGTTTATGACGTTTCACTGGTTTTGTCGTAATACCGTAATTCACAGTGTTAGTGGGACGTAAAATATATAGTAAAGGCTGGCTGAACCTGAGCGCGAATCCCACAACCGGAATCTGAATAGTTTGGTAATATAACTTTTAGTAAAATGTAGACATATTATTTATTACGTATTAAAAATACGTTTAGGTTCATTTACCTTTGAAATAGAAACCAGTAGATTCCTAAAGGTTACCAGAACGAACGCAGACTAATATCTGTCAGTAAAGCTGAGCTCTAATCATCTATCAGACACTTTCTGTAGCTTCCTACCGATTCTGTGGAGTTTTATCTGCGGGTTCCTGCAGGTTTCCATCAGTCTGATGTCTTCCTCATAGCGGACGATGGTTTTTTCAACCTCTGTGAAGATTTCTTCAGCAGCAGCAGTTAGTCGCTCTCTGATAAGCTCCCTCAGACGCTGAACTGAAGACATTTTACTGAAATATCAATTTGCGATAAACCACAGTGAAGCTGCCTCCTGGCTGAGTCCCCGCGAGCCGCTGTTCGAACCTTTTGTTTTACTTCCGCTTTGTGTCACACTCAGACAGAGCTGCTGATAATTCTGTTTACCGCCCCCTGCTGGACATTTTCTTCTTCTTTCATTTGATTGGCGGTTTGCAAACTTTTTCTAGGTGCCTACTGCACAAGAATGTGTAGCTTTAAGGTTCCACCTACTGTATTCTATTTTTTAAATTTTGTGTTATGTACAAATGAAAATAATGTTTTACTAATGACCCTAATTTCCTCCATATCTTCATCTGTCCCTAAAAATGTTTTAATACTCCATTCTCTCCCCATTACCCCCGCTGGACTGAAATACAACCAACATTTGATAAACAGTAATGAAAAGATATTTGCCCAGAATATTTTGTACAGTACGTTAGGATTATTTTAAACCATTAATTCATACAGGAAAGGTTAGCACATGCATGTGCTTAGTGAACCCTAATGTAACCGTTTAGATGGCGACCAACAGGGGCCAGTGCCCCAATACTACTACTAATAACACAAGATGCTTAAAAATGTTTATATTTATAGTCGATATATTATTTTAATTCTTAACTTTATAGACCATGTTTTTATATTGAGCAAGTATAAGTATGAAAATAAATAAATACAAATATTTAGAGTTTGAAACTATTTTCCATTCCAGAAAAATTCATACACTGGCTTGACAGTCCTCTGTCCATTCTTAACCAAGGTCGAATCACCTAACAACAGTTTCACCTTCCTGATCCTTCCATCTGCATTTGGATATTCAGCTGTTACTCTTGCAAGTTTCCACTTGGTCCTTGGAGAAAAATGTTGTTTAGCTTTGCATTTCTTTTGTCTATTTGCCAAATTTGTCTTTGCTGAAGATTAAGAAGATATTCTTTCATCCACCTTGTCAAGAATTCACTGACTAAAAACTGACCTCTTTCACAAGTACAAGTCCTGGCTCACAAATTCCCAAGGAGGGGGCAGAATAACACCAGACTTCATCATCAGAATATGATTTGGTGTAAGAGGCTCTAAACTTGGATCACTTAGGTTTTCTACTGTTAGCGGCCTGCTATTCACAATAGCCATCACCTCGTACAGAAACCTGCCTACTTTTAAGGCAAGGTATAAAACTTTCCTTTTTTAAAAAGGTTTGTAGTTAGAGTGGCTCAGGTTATCCTGAGCTATCTCTATAGTTATGCTGCTATGGGCTTAGACTGCTGAATGACATAGGGACCACTTATAATCTTTCTGCTTTATAGGCCATCCCTATTGTATATTGTATCTGCCTTCAGGGCTGTACACAGGGCCCAAAAAATACTGAGGTCAAGAGTCAGTTGAATTTGTTTGTTCAATCTCTAATATTATGTTCTTTCTGCTTTTTCTCATAGTAGCTTCATCTGGTCTACTCCTGTTTGGCCGTGACATCAAGGACAAAGAGAAATATCACCTGCTCTGCTGTCATCAACACTTTTGTTTCAATTCAATTCAGTTTATTTATATAGCGCCAATTCACAACGCAAGTCATCTCAAGGCACTTTACAGTTCAACCAGATCATCCAGTCAGATTGATTCAAAGTTTCTGTATAAGGAAAACCAGTTGATTGAATCAACTCATTGACTCTTCAATCCCTCTAATAAAGCATGCTTGTAGCGACGGTGGAGGGGAACTCCCTTTTAACAGGGAAGAAACCTCCCAGCTGAAACAAGACTCGCGAGAGGTGTGGCGTGCATCTGCGAGGCGGAAGAGCTGGGGGTTCAGGAGGACAGGCAGAGACGCAAAGAGGCGACTGTACAGGCATTTACGTCCAGAGAAACACACAAGCCAGGCAGACGAACCCTGAGCCAGCTCCCATGTCAGAGGATGAAGAGAGCAACATCCAGCCAGTCACAGTCCGGACGCATCACACTGGCAAAACAGGCCGACTTCCAGCATCCACAAGCTTCAGGATGCTGATGGAAGCAGCATCAGCTGCTATTTCTCTCCAAGGATGGCGCCACAGGCAAATAGCGGGAATAAGACTGGGAGGCAGCTACTCCTGAGAGCAGCAGAGAGAGCAGATCTGTTGGGGTCGAGCTAGCGCTGAGATTCTGCAGGTGCAGGAGAATAGAATGAAGATAGAAGCAGTAAATGATAGAAATGGGGTCCTGTATGTACTCCGGAAGTCTAAGCCTATAGCAGCAAAACAATAGAGATAGCTCAGGATAACCTGAGCCACCCTAACTAAGGTTTATCAAAAAGGAAAGTTTTTAAGCGCTAGCCCTAAAAGTAGACAGGGGATGGGCGCCTCCGAAGATTAAGCAGACTCTGCGTGCTTGGTAGGGCGCGATTTTGAGGTCGATGACTGGCTCAACGCTGCGCGGAGGCATTCCCATTTAGCCATCTGAGGGGCGCTTAAAATGCAGCCTTAAATCGTCTCTAACTTTTCCCAGTGTACAGATTCCTTCGTGTTCTAATTACAAGTTGGTAGTGTAGATATCTGTAAAGACATTTGTAGCTACTAGTAAAGCTATACTTTGGATATCATTATACTTTGGATATATTATATATATATATATATTGTTCATATATATATGTATACATGTATACATATATATATATATATATGTATATATATATATATATATATGTATGTATGTATGTATATG
>JAGKQL010000071.1:2211863-2263007 GCA_018398635.1 Cyprinodon brontotheroides
ACTTTTTTACCCATGTTAAACTAAAAAAAATTTAAAAATCGGTTTAACTTTTTCCAGTGAAGCTATCACTCTTTCGTACAAGACTATGACTAAACAAAAAGATTCGGTTTCTATATATGAAAGTGAAGACTGACAACAAAGACGTTTTAAATAGGCAGCATCCCGACAGACCATTTTACCTCTTTCACAAGTTTCTGACTTCTGTATGGCTGTTTCCTACCCTGTCACTCTCACTCTTGCAGTTCCCAGAGAAGGGGAGGGCAGTACAATGAACGTAACGCTATGCTGCGCCTTCAAAATAAAAAGCACGCCTAGTAAAAAATTTCAAAATCTAATATTTTTGCGGTACAATTTTGGGGGGCGACATATCCACCTGGCTTTTTTATTGGGGGGACATGTCCCCACCGTCGTCCCCCCACTTTCCTACGCCGCTGCATATACATACATACGCGCCATATATATATATATATATATATGCATATATATATATGCATATGTATACATGTATATATATATATGAACAATACATATATATATATAATATATCCAAAAGTATAATGATATTCAAAGTATAGCTTTACTAGTAGCTACAAATGTCTTTACAGATATCTACCACTAAATTTGTACTTGGTTATTTGGTTATGTTGGTTTCCAGTACATTAAGGTGTAAAAGGCAATAAAAAAGCAGTTATATTAGAAAAAAAAGGCTTTAGAGGGAACAATAACCATTACAGTTCTTTTTGGGAAAGGGGAAGACAAATCACTTAATAAGAGTAAATAAATGGAAAAATGGCTAAAGAGATGGAACGAAGATAAGAAAGCCAGAGGATTATGTAAGGTCCAAAAATCAGCACTAAATTGAATCATACATGAGAGAAACAGAAGGGAAGAAGTATTAACGATCAGATAAAGTGGGTCATACCTTTTTAAATGACAATGTATATTTAAAAGGGAGGAAAAATAATGGTAAATGTGAAGAAAAAGAAAAGGTAGAACACACTGATGAACTGTAAAACTTATGAACATGAAAGGGAGAAATTGAGAAGAATGATTGGAAGGACAGGCAAAGAATGGAGTCTTAAGGGAATATTAGGAAATAAAGGAAATATAAAGGATATTCACAGATTAAGGAAAGCATTATTTATTTATCTACAGAATACAAAATAAAAAAATAGAATTTCATGTAAAGTAATGTTGCTACACACTCATGTACAGTAGGCGGCGGTATGCAGTTTCTTGCGATCCGCAATAATAGACAAGAAGAAAAAATGGTTCAGAGACTGGAGTCCCCTTCCAGTCCAGCGGGGGGCGGTAAGTAGACCAGTTTGACACCCAGCGGATGTAAACAACAGCAGCTCACGTTGACTCAGCTAGTAGGTTCTCTTGTTTTCCTCTCCCAGCTGAACATTTCAGTAGTTTTCAGTAATAATGTCTTCAGTTCAGCGTCTGAGGGAGTTTATCAGAGAGAGACTAACTGCTGCTGCCGAAGAAATCTTCACAGAGGTTGAAAAAACCATCGTCCGCTACGAGGAAGACATCAGACTGATTGAAACCTGCTGGAAACCCGGAATAACGTCCCAACCATTCGGTAGGAGGCTACAGAAAAAAGCTTCTAATAAATCAGATTGATCAGTTCCTAACTTAAACTTTAGACTTTACTAAATGACGTCACTCCAGTTTGGACCCATTTCCTGGATAAAAAACAATTTGAACCCATTAGACGTGGAAGTATCGATGTTTTAATTAAGTTAGAGAAATGTCTTGTTAGTTTATTGTTTAGTTGGTGAATTCCAACCAAAAAGTCACGCATATTTTGTCCTTTATTTGGAATCGGACGTCATTGTTTAGACACGTTATGACTTAATTTGAAAATAATGAAACCACTGATGTCCTTCATTACAGCTTTATCTCTGGATAGAACGGTGTGGGCAGGGGCGGATTTAGGACATTTGGGGCCCTAGGCAAATACGGGCATGGGGCCCTCTGAACTGAGAAGACAACACATGAAACATTATTTATTACATTTTTTCTGCCCTTACTGATGTTTTTAAGATATCTGAAATGATATGTCCAGGGGGAAATAACAATCAAGATATCTTTAATCACATTTTGAAGATTCAAAATGCATTTTTAGATGTCTCAAATGATGTCATCTGCTTTTGTCACACACCTGGAATTATAATCAAGATGTTTCTATTAATTTGGACCAGTCAAAACTATATATTTTTATGAACCATGCCCTAGCGCTGTTACTGATCTGTCCTAACAGTTGCCTGCAGAATTTTGCATGGCTGCAATGGTGCCGGCTCTTCTTGACAAAGTTGTTTCAAAATGCAACAGTATAGAAAGAACTCAGGAGGCATGTGTGAAACTCAACCCTGGTACAAAGTTTATTTCCATTTTCTCCATAAGAAACTGGAAGAAAGTCCTGGTAATTGATCATATTTTGGACAACTGTGATATTTCCAACTAATTAGTAATCAATTAATCATAACTGGAGTTTAGAGACTGTAAAACATGTCTTTAGGCAACAGAGTGACCCATTTAAAGTAGTAATTATATTAACATTGTAAATAAATATAAAATTATTTTTGCATTAATATAAAAAACTAATGTTTTATTTGTCAATATGCTCAATCAAGTCCTCCTCAAGTGGAAAAGTTTCAGTTTTACCTGGTTTAAAAATTGCAAAAAATCTGCTTTAAGGAACCTTTTGCTGTCTGGTTATTAAATGAAAAAATAATTAACAGTTTAATCGCTTAGCAAAGACATCAATAAAAATAACAGATCAAATAAATAAAGTAACAACAGTGATTTATTTAACTTTACTGTTTTACAATGTATAAAAACATTATAGTAGTTTATTAATGTTACTTTTATGTTAATGAGCAGCATCACATCTCCTGAAATGGGAAATCAGAGAAATCCTTATTTTGTTCAGTTGAAGATGAATGAAATCCTACAGTCACTTGGTTTTACCTGAACCGGAAGTGTTTTCTAAACCTATATCAATTGATAAACTCTATAATATTTAAACATAACAAAGACCTAATTTAACCCAGTGAATGAATAATTAAGCAGTAAGATGTTCAGATGAACCATGTGACGCCTACAGTCACGGATCTCCAGGATACACCAGGCTGCTGGATGAGACATTTCCATGAATGATCTCTTCCTTTTTCTCCACAGACCTTCAAAAGCCTCACGTCTCTCATGAAGAGGAAGCTTCTACCATCCAACAGCTTTGTAACCAGGACAGGAGGTCCAGTCAGGACCAGGAGGAAGCAGAACCTCAGTGGACTAAAGAGGAGCAGATGGAACCAGGAACTCCATGGATTAAAGAGGAAGAGGAGGATCAACCAGCAGATCAACCCGTGGGTGAAGAAAATGAGGCAGTAGATTCTCTGGTGGTTAAATTTGAGCAGTTTGTACCAGAACATTTCCCAAAGGAGCTCAGCTGCAGGCAGGAGGCAGTGATGCTTTACCAGAAGCAATCTGATGTTCTGAAGGAGACCTCTACACCACAGGCGGATGATGCAAGTGAAAGACAAACAAGAATGGAGCAGCTTTCCTTTCATAGCTCTGCTGTAGTTGAAAACGCACATCAGGCAGGAAGCAGCTCTGCTGTATCAGAGGGTCAGTCTCAGAACGGCCCAGAGAGAAACTCTTTACAATGTGATGTTTGTGGGAGATCCTATAAGAATATTTACAGCATGAAACAGCATTACAGAATCCACACTGGAGACAGACCTTTCTTATGTACAACATGTGGGAAAAGTTTCTGCAGACGTTATCACTTAAATATTCACCAGAGAACCCACACAGGCGAGAGGCCTTTTTCTTGTCAGATATGCCAGAAGCGTTTCTCTCAACTTAGTCATTTAAATGATCATAAGAAGGTTCATACAGGGGAGAAGCCGTTCTCCTGTCAGATATGCGGAAAAAGTTATACTAGACGTTTTCAACTTAAGCTACACCAGGAAAACCACACAGTTGAGCGGGAAGCCTTTCTTTTAAATCTGTGATTTAACTTTTTACAGGAATGTTCATCTAGAACCCTCCAGGAAACCAAGAGCATAGACCTAATCTGTTTTCAGTCTTTGGAAAACTTGTAATGTACATTTGCAGTAACTAATAAAGTTGTTTATTTATCACTTTTGCAGACTTCTTATTGTTTTACAGGGAGGGAAAGTAGCACAACAGCAACATCTTCAGGCTGTTCTCAGTTCTTAGAGCAGAATCATTCAGCTGATGATTTTTTTTTTATTAAAACTGGAATCTAATTATTCCACATTTAAACATAGTCATTTTAGTAGTAAACAGACTAAAACATAATTTAATTAGTTGTGTCATTCTTAAGATGTGTAAAATATAAATTATTGTGAAAACAGTTTTAAAGGAAGCAGAATGTGAAGGACAGATGATGAGGAGTTTGTAGAGCAGCAGATATGAATCTGTTCTCAGTGGTTATTAGAACAGAACAAACTGCTGACAGCCAATCAAAGCTCCTTTCCTGCTGCTGTGTGGGTTTGTGCTCTGCAGCCTCCACACTGTGGCTTTTTATCCCGGTAAACCCGACTAAATTGGAGAGGAAAGGTGTTATGTAGTCCCGACCCGACAACCCGTTGTCTTTTAAACCACTTAATGTACGCTCTGACCAATGAACTGACTGACGTAGGCAGTGCAACAGAAAACTGGTGGGTGAGTGTAAACAAACAGCCTGGCGGTAAAACGGCGAATAAGTCCTTAAGAATGAATGAGCGTAGAGCCTCTTCCTGCTCACATTTCAACGTCTAATCAAAAATCGCCATCAGTCTTTCACACACGACTATGCAGAGAGAGGGCCGCTGCAGACGGGCTGCCGTTAGCTTCGGAGGTTCGCTGGTTGCTGCGGTCCTCTCAACTTCAGAAATTGTTTTTTTAATGATGTATTAAATCGGTAAATGGACCATATAGTGACGCTTTAAAGTACAATATTCTCGCCTCAAATTATCTTAAAACGTAGTTTTATTGAACAACAGCAACAGAAAGAGAACTGGTAACTTTCAATGGAGCGCTCCATTGAAAGCGGCTGCTGCCGCATGCTGTTGTTCAATAGTTGTTGCCATCTTATTTGTTGTGCTTCCTCCAGCGTTGTGCAGCTTTGTCATCATGCCCTCAAAACCCCGCCCGCTTTGCATTCAGATATTCTAAATACATGCCTGCGTTGTGATTGGCCCGCCTGTTCTAGGGCCCGGGGCATTGATTGAGGCTAGACCAACTCGCAGGCAAAAATGATTTTGGCTGCTGGCAGGTGGGGCTAGTTTACTAGGCTAGTGGCTTTTCACTTTATTAACACAATGACAGTTACAAGCATCAACAGAGATAAAAGAATCATCAAAGGAAGCAGCTGCAAGGGCAAGCAGGTATAAATGATTAGTGGATGAATCTGACTGAACAAGAAGGGCTGGGTTTAAAAACGAAATCAACTTGAATTATTTTGAGTTATCTGATGTTGATTAATAAAACTGTTGAACCACTTTTTTGCATTTGCACAAAAGCTTTGTGAGACAGTTAAAGGAATCTCAGTGAATTTCTTGAGTTTTCCGTGTGTTAGTAGCCACTTTATTCACACACCACTTATTTTGTCATCTTAAATAAAAAGTAAATGCTTAATGGGACTGCATTGGGTTAAATACTTAAAATAAATATTAATATTTAACCAATATACTAAGTGAGACTTAATTTCTAGTCTTTGTGGCATAATTATTTCTGCGGATGTTTTCCACATCTATGTGAAGTTGGTACTGTGTGATATTCTCAATTCAATTAAAAAATAATCAAACTGAACTGAATAGAATCATTACCAACAGTACTGAATGATGACCACAAGGTGTCACTGTTGTCTAATTTATCTTGGTATCAATATAATCAATGGTTCAGGTTCCCTTTGAGTTACCTCTATAGTTCTGCTGCTATAGGCTTAGACTGCTGGATGACATAGGGACCCCTTTTCATCATTTTGCTTCATTCGATTTCTATTTTCTAATTTTATTTTATTTTTCTTTATTATGCGCTAGTCCAGGGTTTTACTTTATATTCTGTCTGTTTTTATTGATCTGGCCTGTTTCAGTTTAACTGTGACTGCAGAGGAAGGCATCAGCCTATCTGCTCCGTAGAGCAACTTCATGTTTCTCTTCTATAGATGAGCCACTCTGCTTTATTTCCCTGAGTAGGTCTCTCTTTCCTAGACATAATTACCGGCTGTGCTTTTACAGCAACTGTATCACATATATGACTTAATCCAAAGAAGCTTTTTTTTCAGTTTAGATTTCTTTTAATTCCATTTATTAGTTTTCAAAACATAAATAAGATAGCGATACAATTTTAAAGCATAAAATTAACATAGATGTGAAAGTATGGGGGAAACCCGTCCCACCAAATAAAGTTAGAAATATCAGTATTCTAACATACATAAATATGAACGATATATTACTTAGATAATCAACAAAAATAAATAATTTTATAACATGTTTAAACAATTCTAATATGTAGACAGTGAAGACGCAGGTTCTATGAAATATAACTGGCTCCAGATTAAAGCTCCTCAGTGTTAGAAAGAAAACAGGCATGTTTTAAACAGTGAAATGAATTATGAAATGAATAGTTAGAAATAACATTTTAACACCAATTGGTAAATCAAACAATCATCTTTTGTATCTCACCTTATCTATAAAAAAGTACAAGTTTGCAAAATATTGATTATAAATATATTTAGCAACTTTAGCAAATAATCAGAAGGATTGCTTCTGTTCCAGAATAAGTTGCTAATCTAAAAAAACTGCTTCTGAAACATGTTTGCATTGGAAAAAATGATGTAAATGAGACTGCAGTGCAAACACAGGAATATATACAAAAGCTCCTAATTTTCTGAGAATACCAAGTTTTTTCTCAAACACCATTTTTTCCCTTCATAACTTCTTATCATTGATTAAAACCCAAAAGAAATAAATGAGACTTTTTTTTTTTACATAAGTACCGGTATACAAAGTTTCCCTTTTTGTTTCTTTTGTTCCCAGAAAATAACATGAAGTAAGATTAAATAACATCTGATGTTAGCTTTTTAAATTGGAAGCATCTGAAGAAAATATGTAAATCTGGATTTATTAAATAAATCTTTATTTATTTAATTAAATCAGCACAAAAGGCAGATATAGTCTGATTGTTTAGTAATGAAAATAACAATAATAATTACATTTATGCATGACTGAAAGTCATTCTAAATCATTTTAACAAACATTTTTAAGCCCCTTATGAACATTTCTGTAAAGGCCACATTTACATATTTTGCAAGGCAAGTATGTTTTAAAATGCTTTAAAACATAAAATATACCTTCACCTTTTAGAGCTTCATGAATTCTAGTAGTGAGATTTAGCAATGCTGTTAGTGGAATGAATGTTACAGCAGATGACTGCAGAAAATAGTGCATCTGGTTCTGGATTCATTTATGTACGTTTCTCTTATATCTTTAGACACACGGAAATACTAAAATATATCAGAAAGTTAAATATCTTTATCAGGCTTCAGATTGGAGGGTAATAGGCTGGTTCTCATCAATGATACAGAAATGTCATCAGATGCTTAATGATAAATATAACTCCTTTAACTAAGCAAAAACCAATGCTGTTGTGATCTAATGTGTCAATCAGATCCTTTAAATCATGCAAATCGTGAGTTTGTAATAGATGGAAGGGAACCTTTGATGTTTTTCATAGGATTGTTTGTTCCAGCTTGTTCATTATGGTAAAAATCTTCGAGATAGAAAATAGATGTACAGGTAAAACAAGGATTCACTGAGGATCAGTTCCTCTATGTTTCCTTTGTTTGTCTGTTTCTCTCTCCTTGAACCCAAGTCATCCTCAGCACGAGTCAATGGCTGAATGCAGTCAGCTGGGATTCCCTCAAATCGTTTAACCAACCTGTTAGTTGACAGAACTTAATCTTTAAAGGGACTTGAGATAACGTGTGCTGTGAATGGTGCTATACCAACAGAACTGTTCTGATTTCAGGTCGCTGTCGCATGATGCACGCATCCAAATTAGCAGGGAAACTTCAGCAACCAGGAACCAAAGAGCCAGAGGAGCCATTACACTGTCACTTTGCTTTTCAGAACAAAAGTCTAAAATAAATGGAGAAATGTGTGAAATAAAGTGAAGTGAACAGACATTCAGAAATCAAATGGAAAAACTTGTAATTCTGTAATCCAAGCTGTGCTCCTAAATTGTCTTTCAGGAAATGAAGCTTCATTGCTGTCTTTTTATGAACAAGATCAGCATTTGTGCATGTAGCCCAGAACAAAACCCAGCTAACTTAGTGAACGCCTACAGCAGCAAAACCAAAGGTATGCCAAACATCAGGCAAATAAAAGCCATAATGCGCTATTCAGTATCTGCATTAAGACGCCAATTCAAATTCCCATTTTATCTGTGCTTTTTAAAATAGTGGCTAGAAGATCTGCTAGTTTTCCATTCTAGCTTGCATTCCTTTTAGAACCCACACGTTATACATTTAGGTTAAACATGCTTAAAGGAAAGTCCGGATCATTCAGAATTCAACTCCCGAAAAAATTTCTATAAATGTGAAATTATTCCATCCTGTTCAATAAATGATCAGTGTTTTTAATAAAGAGTCATTTTCATTTAAATGTGCTTTAATGGAGGCATCCATGTTTGTCGCAAAAGAACACTACTGCCACCTACTTGGTTTGTGACGTCACGGTGTGCGGTATCGGCTGTTGATCAAGTCCCAGTGTTGTATCTGGTGTTTGTCACAACGCCGTATTATCCAAGTCATCTTGGAAACATTCTTCTTCCCACATATATTGTTTTTGTTTTTTCTGGCCAGAAGTTTAAGCTCCCATTGATTTTGCTTGTAAAGTGGGGAGAATGGCGCTAGGCTTACCGCACCATGACATCACTGCAGGAAGATGTCAGGAGTGAGGTCTTACTGTTTTTGGACAAAAATGGATGCTCTAGACTTTTTTTTTTTTTTTTTTACTGATTAACGCTAAATTAATTAAATCACCCCAAATGTATTAGTGTTAGGTATAGATAATGATCCATTCATTATTCCTTGCTGACTGGACATTTTCCTTTAAGGTAGTGAAAACAAGCTGGGGTGACCCTTTTATCAATAGGAAGCCAACGTCAGCTTCCTCATTTTTAGCAGTTTTAACTGAGTATCATCCCCAAAGCCTCAGTGTTCCAGGTAGAAAGCAGGGTTCCACTTGATGCATGATGTTTGCTTCAGGCTGTGCTAATGCTCCCTAATCTGCAGGAAGAGGGAGAAGTCAGAGAGCAGCGGCCTGCTCTGTGTTGTGATTTAAGTTCAATGCCCTTCCAGGTAGGATGTCACATTAATGTTTGGGTTTTTTATTCATGTTCTATTCAATTCCCAGGCAGCTGGGAATTTATATTTCTCTTTAAAAGATGTTTATTGCCCTCCCGGTAAGGTGGTGAATATCTTATTTAATCAGGTATTATTTCAGCTGATATATTGTTTATTAACACACGCTCTACTAGCTGTGTGTTGGGAACAATAAATGAAAGAGTGATTCAAGCTTTTCAATCACCCATGGTCAAACAGTTAATTCTGTACATACATGGAATAAATTCACCACAACTTTTGTTCAAGATATAAGAGTTTATTAACAAAAAAATAATTCAGCTCCAAGTGTAAACATACTGTAAGAGGAAACGGATTCTTCAGTAAATGATGATAAGCAGTGGTTCCAGAATATTTCTCACCTAGAGAGAGAAACAAAAAGACCCTGCAGGAACCAGGAAGGAGAACAACTTTTGTAGAAGGAGAACAACTTTTGTAGAAGCAGTCCATCACTGTAATAGAAACTTTACAATTTCACTGGACTTTATAAATTAAATGTGCAACAGAAGATCACACAGATGTTTGGCATTTTCAGATGTGCAGAAAAAGAGGTTTTTATATTTTAAATTGGCAACTGAAATGTTATCCAGAGGTTCCATACATAATAACTGCTTCTAAGGGTAATCAAACTTTAATCCTATTTAAAAGAGCTTTTACAATTTATTAATTTAACTTTTCCCATAGAATTTATATTGTAGCATTTCTTTTTTGTTTTAACTACAAAGGCTTGTGTGTATTTCCATTGTAGGTGAACCTCATAGACCTTTATTCCTGCTAATTTTAACCTCACATTGTCTGGCCAGTGCTGCTTCATGCATTTGAGATTGAAACGTTTTGTCAGATTAGCAGCTTGGTCTGATCCGAATCTGCTCTTCAAAACTTTTTGTTTTCAGAAATGTAAAACTCTCAAATAATGTTATTATCTCTATGGTTGCAAAACCATATCCCTTAAAATAGTTTATACAGAAAGGCCAGCTTTTGATGTAAACCTTACTAAATACCTGACTTCCAGAGATCATCTATGAATCTGCTACAGGGGTGATAAAATATGTAAATCCCTTTATCGTCCCAAAATGGGGAAATTCCCCTCTGCATTTGACCCATCCCCTTGGGGAGCAGTGGGCTGCCACTGTGCGGCGCCCGGGGAGCAGTGTGGGGCTAAGGGTCTTTGCTCAGGAACCCAGAATGCAGGCTGTGGGGATCTACCTGTGTACTTGCAACCTTCTCAGAGCACAAGCGCACTGCTCTAACCACTAGGGCAACACTAAAATAAGGAAAGCATTCCTGTAAAAAAATAAAATAAAATTTAAAAACCCCTAAAAGTTTCAGATAGATAAATATAACCTAAGTTTCAGCGTTGGCTAAAATTATACATGTTTAACAAGATACACACCAGCTCTTTTTGTTTTCTCATATTATGAAACATTATTCTTAAAAATGTTTAAATGATATGAATAGATTTTTTGTTTTTCTTTTTTCCTCAATTGTTTTTTTTTATATTATAGTGTAACCTATTATTGATCACAGGTGGTCTTCCTCTAATACCTTGACTATTTGAAAAGCTCGATGGAGAATGCAGTCTGTTCTTCTGCCAACCTGCGGATCCATTCCAGTCCGGCAGGGGGCGGTAAGTGGACCAATCAGTGGCTTTGTCTCAGTGTGACCCACAGCGGAAGTAAAATTAAGGGCACAACTGCAGCTAACGTGGAGTCAGCTACTAGACGGTTGTGTTTTTGTGTTGTAGCTGAATATTTAAGTAACAATGTCTTCAGTTCAGCCTCTCAGAGAGTTTATCAGAGAGCGACTAACTGCTGCTGCTGAAGAAATCTTCACAGAGGTTGAAAAAACCATCGTCCGCTATGAGGAAGACATCAGACTGATGGAAATCTACAAAAAAAATCAAACCACCCCAAATCTAATCGGTAAGAATTTCCAGTAATTTTCTGATGAATTGAGATCTCCGCTCCGATAACATCATTCAGTCGCAGAGGATCCATCCAGGCTGGTGTTTTGCAAAAAAGTGCATTCCTGCCGGGAGGTGCACGCCCTGTCTCGAGCACGCGCAGCACGTCCGCATATTGATGTAGAGGCTAAAATGACAGGCGAAGCGATTTTCAAACATATTCCTTAGATAGATTCCCTTGTTATTCGCATTAGTCCTGAAAATATGTTTTTTTCTGGCAGATTAATTAAAGAAATTCTGATGACATACCAAGCTGGTTACCCCATTAGAATGTTTCTCTCTTCAGAAGCAAGATCAAATCCAACTGACAGATTTTACCAGTTAGACTTTGACCTTGTTTCACTTTGAAGTAATGGTGAAAATTATGCATATTTTGTTCTCCTGTGCTATCAGACCTGATTGTTTATAGATGTCCAGATTGTTTGCCTGACGAGAATCTAGTTGGTTTAAACATCTAGGCTAGATTTGCTGCTTTCTGAGAAACCTGAACACTCCAGATGTTCAGATCTGTGATGATTTCCAGACTGCGAGCCTAATTTCTTAAATATCTGCTAATATAAAAAAATACACCTTATTGTCTACAAATCTTGCCCTTCTTATGCAGGCAAATCTCTGTTTTGCATGGCCTAACATTGTTTCACGTAAGCCTAAAAAAAATAATGTAGCAGTTAAATAACGAGATGCTATTAGTCAGCTTTAATAATTTTTTAATATACAAAAACTATTTTCACGAGAATTTGTTTATAGTACACAATATTCTATTATTTAAAAAAAAATAAAAGTGATTTACAGCACTTTTCTAAAAAGAGATGCTTAAGGCCCCGTCCACCTGAGAGTCAAAAATCGAACACCTAAACGCTAATATTTTTTCCAGAAGCGTTTTGTCGTAAAGACGAGACTTAGGCGAAGAAATAAATGTGATGAATACCGAATGCATGAAAACACTGCAAAAATGTATGCCATAGGCCTGTAAAGTGGCGCTGTGGTGCCAAAAGCAAAAATAGGCAACAGAAATGTTGGGCATGCGCACTAATATTTATACATATGGGTTGCCCCAGGGTCCATTTTAGGTGGTTCAGTCAAATTCAGGTGCTGAACTTGATGGTCGAAATATTGCTCCTACTTCTTCTGGAATATTCCAGAAGCCAGCAAAGATTCTGTTGTGGGGCCCAACAGCTTGGGGTGAGTAGCATGAGCGAAAGCAGAACATTCAACTTACAGTCACCCGGTATACCATTGTTGTTGTGATACTGTATCGCGGCGCATGCGCAGTTTGAAGCGGCAGCTAAATCGCTGTCGTGTAAGAAAAAAATGCGATTAGAGGCTTAAAAAGATGGAAGCGAAAACGGCGTTTCAAAATCTTCCCTACTCTGAAGGCTGAATAAAAAGATGGGTTTGAGACCCGAAGCGCTGACTTCATTATGGATGAGGAGGCTGGTTTGAGTGAAAAATCTGCCAATGTTTAGGCCAGTGGTTTGACTTGGTGTGGGCGGGGCCTAAATCAGTCCTGCTCTGATTCATCCATGCTGGGTGGGATCACAGTGTTTGAAAAAGTAGTCAGGGGAAAGTTATGAATAGTGCATTAGCCTTAAGCTGCATGCATGCAGTTAGCCAAGCTCCAGGAGGCTAAACCAGGTCCAGAAAGGACGTTTCTTGCACATTTTGTCTCTCTCTCTTTAATGCGTCACCAATCCCCTCAAGAACTGACATGTCCAATCAACACCAAGAAAGCATCTGTGCTGTGGTGGCAGGTGGTGGTGACCAAATACACTTCCTGTCACCTTGGGTTTGGAGTAGCTGCACCCTGGGCCTTCCTATACTTCTGTAGCATGGCAGAGGAGCTGCTGTGCAAGTACAACATTTAGCGAGAGTCAAATAGATTTTTTACGGGGCCCTGAGGCGAAATACATCACCAATCCAAGTGAAATTAGTTTCCACACTTCTACACTTCATTTAAAGATCTATACTATATCTTGCACATCTAAAAAATAAATATTAATATAATTTATTAGATATCAAAGTATCTTTTTAAATTTGAATTTAAAATTACATTTAAAAAAATGAATGTCTGAATCAGGGTCATTGGGTGGATGGGTCAGCGCCGTCCTCTATTGGCCAGCCACCACTGCTGAAACCTGACTGTACAGCATGGCAGAAGTAACTAACTAATATCTATAGCTACATTTTTAGGTAAACATTCCCAACACTGGCTCCAACCGACAGGAGGATTGAGAATACGGAGGCAGACACAGGCCGTTTCTCAATTCATAAGAGCGTGAGTACGGACTCATGTCCTCGCCAAGTATGTTCTGGAGAAGAACATAGGAAAGCCTGGACTTAGTCCTGGCTGCCGCAGACGTGCTAACGTTAGTCCTGGCTGCCGCAGACGGGCTAACGTTAGCTCTGGCTGCCGTTAGCCTCAGAGCTCTGCTGGTTGCCGTCGTCCTCTACATCTGAACTTTTTTTAAATTATTCATTAAATCTTTAAATGGGCCATATAGTGACGCTTAAAAGTATAATATTCTCGTCTCAAATGATCTTAAAACGTACATTGATTGAACAACGGCAACAGAAACACAGAGCTTTTAACTTAATAGTCTGAGCTCTGTGAGCGCTAACCTGGAAGCTGCTGCTGGGAAAGCTGTCTATCCCAAGAACAGACAAGTCTGCTCTGATGCATGCTGGGTAACGAGGGAGGGGTGAGAACAACATCGGGGGACTTTGTCCGTTCTCGGTCTTGTACTTTTAAATATTGGAACACTTCTATGGCTGATGCCGATGACGTTTCACGAGAACGAACAAGTACAGCACAAGCATCAGATGCACATGGACACACTTAAATGGATGCGATGCTTCTGTAAAGCATCCGACCTTAATGTGTACAAGCATAAAAAATTAAGCTGCAGATGCTTCTTTGCTGCTGAAATTGTGTTATATGTGAACATGGCATTACTTTGTGTTGTTTAACAGCAGATTTATTACATTTTGGTTGTTTCCTTTATTCACCTACATGCTACTGGTGTAAAGTGGCTTATTTAATACTTTTCTTGTGAAACAATGGTATTGCTATAATTAGGGAGGCACAGATCCACTATTTTAACCGCCGATACGATACCAACATTTGAAGTTTAATGTTGGCCGATACCGATGCCAAAAACAGCACTGCATTATTACATAAAAATGGTTTTAGTGTGTGAAAAAAAACTGGGATCATTATTCTGTGCATATGATTTGACTTCCCTTTTATTAAAAAAAGAAAAATAGGAAAAAACACAAATATAAATGTTATGACTCATTTATTTAACAGCTGTGCACAAAACGTTAAACAAAAAGTTCTCTAACTTGGTCAACATGTAAAAAAGTGTCAATGGTTCAGTCGGTGCAAATTGGAATCTAAAATCCAATGTAAAAATTAAATACAATAAAATAAATTATGAAGGAGCTAAAATTGAGAAAATAAACAGCTTCAACGTATTGATTTCTAGACAGTCAAAATAAAACAGCCATCAGCTCTTAAACATCCATTATAAAAGCATCTGAATAAACCATAAGATTCTCCAGCTTGGTCAAACAAACAGTAAAAAAGAACAAAGCTTTGTAGGTTCAGTCACTGCAAACTGGAATCAAGGCCAGTGAACCGCTGGTGGCTGACTGCCCAGTATTTGTATGGGTTGTCTGTGGGAGGAATGGTTGCCTCTGTAAAATAACAGTGCATTTGTGCAATGGTGCAAGAGGAACTTGCAGAACCAGGACCTTCCGCATGCTCCATCTGAATGTATGGCTTTAGTCTGTTCTGACATCATTTTAGTAGTAACCGTTGATCGTTTAGAAACATAGAGATTGTTTCATCCAACCAGCTTCAATAATGTTAACATCTCTTGGGGAAAAATCTCTCTGACTCCAGCTGCGTATTTGACACATAAACATGCAATATAAACTATAAATTACACCGAGAGGAGCTGCTACACAGCTGCACATTACAAAACAGTAACATCCCTCCTTCCCTCTTTCCATCTGGTGCTTTGCTTGGTTGAACTAGGTAGAATAGATGTTTTATTTGAAATAAGCTTTCTGGTTCAACTGCTGTACGAGTTGTAACTGAATCCAAATGCTCACTGACCAGACTGAACAAGCAGCTAATGCGCACTGGACTGGCTAACATCATTAGCACCCAGCTACCTGATGCCGGACACGTGAGCTTACCTTTTCTTTGTTTCAGTTGGACCCGCCTGGACCAAAAGCCCTGGGTCCAGCTAAGCTAATTTCTCTTTCAGCCTCATCACAGTTTAATGCATTTCTGAGTCATTATTCAATTTTCACCATAAAACTGAAAGACACTTCGCTGTTTTGACTGCAGTTAACATCTCTGCATCGATTTATTCACATCGATCTGTTTTTATTTTAAAGGACACTTTCAATGCATTAAGCCTTAAATTTGAACATCCCTCAGACTTTGAAAGGACTCATAAAAACCTTCTTTACTTTTTTTGTTTATTATTTTTAGTAGTCTTTATTGCCTGCATAGTCATTCAATATAATAATACTCTGTGATTATTAGCTAATAAAAGTAAAGGTAAATATTGTATATATACCAAAGGTCTTAAGTGTATAATATACACAGTGAATGATTTATCACTCAGGCTGGATTCACGCTTCTTTCAGTAGCATCCGAATGAACAGAGATGCTGTATTTGGTTGGTGATTAATAACGTTGCTTATAGCCATAGTCTATCTAAAATTAAATTATATTGGACTTTGAGAGTTTTTTTTTCTTTAGATGGTCTCCAAACAACGTTTTCATTTATCGCAATGATTTCTGGGACATTTTACTGTCCCATAAAGTTATATTTAAATGGTTATCCTGACAGGCCTAGCTCCAGTTGGCGACATAATGTTTTATTCTTAAAATTAAATTATTGTCCTCCCATATTTATCTTTAAACAAAATGCTACAAACTAGTAGTAGACAATTGTGTGACTTCCTAAGTCTATGAACAGGCAGGCTGGTTAATGGGAGGCTCCTTTTCACCTCTTCATTTGTCTCCACAGATGTCCAAAAGCCACACGTCTCCACTGAGGAAGCAACTTTTACTATACGACAGCTCTGTAACCAGAGGAGGAAGAACACCAACCGTGACATACATGAGGCAGACCCTGAGTGGGCTGAAGAAGTTCAGATGCAACCAGATCCTCCTTTGATTGAAAAACTGGGGGAACCAGGACCTCCATGGTTCAAAGAGGAAGAGGAGGACCTGAAATCTCTGATTAAAAAGGAAAACGAGGAGCCTGAATCTTCACGGGGTAAAGAAGAACAGAAAACCCCAGGTCCTCTTTCAACTGGAAAACAGGAGGGACTAAAACTCCAATGGATTAAACAAGAAGAGGATGCAGAGGAACCAGCGCATCTATTGATTAAAGAAGAGGATTTCGAACCTGAGTCTTCCTCAACTGAAGAGGAAAAAATGGAACCAGAATCCTCCATAGTAGACAAAGAAATTGAGGATTTGTCGATACTTAAACTCGAACAGTGGGAACCAGAAGACTTACCAGCTAGATACAACCAGGATGACCTCGGTAGCAGTCGGGCAGGAAAACAGCTGGACCAGAAGCGGGAAACTGGTAGCATAATGACGTCTCCTCTTCAGGAAGGTGATTTGAGTGAAGGAGAATCGATCTCTCCTGAATTGAAGAGTGAAGTTCAAGAAGAAAGCTGCTCCTCTGTTTCAGAGAATCAGACTCATACTGGCACAAAGACAAGGTCTTTCCAATGTGATATTTGTTGGCGATCCTTTAAGAGCAAGTGTATTTTGGAACAGCATTACAGAATCCACACTGGCGAGAGGCCATTTTCCTGTGAAATATGTGGGAAATGTTTCTCTAGACGTCATCACTTAAATATACACCTTGGAACCCACACGGGTGCAAGGCCTTTTTCATGTGAAATATGTGGGAAAGGTTTCTCTCAAAGTAGTAGTTTGAATGTTCACAAGAAAATTCATACAGGTGAGAAGCCTTTTTCTTGTCACATATGTAGGAAAAGTTTTATTGAACGTCACAAATTAATTGTACATTTTAGAACTCATACTGGTGAGAAACCTTTTTCTTGTGAAACATGTGGAAAATGTTTCTCTCAAATTGCCAGTTTGAATGTTCATAAAAAAACTCACACAGATGAACGACCTTTTACATGCCAGACATGCGGCAAAAGTTTTTCTCAAATTGGTTACTTAAATGGCCACAAAAAAATCCATTCAGGTGAGAAACCTTTTGCTTGTGAAACATGTGGAAGATCTTTCGGTCAGATTCGGGATTTAAATGTTCACAAGAGAATCCACACAGGTGAGAGACCTTTTTCTTGTCAAACGTGTGGGAAAAGTTTTTCTCGGGTTGGTAGTTTAAACGTTCACAAGAAAATTCATACAGGTGAGAGACCTTTCTGTTGTCAGATATGTGGAAAAGGTTTTATTGAACGTCATAAATTAATTTTACACCAGAGAACCCACACAGGTGTGAAGTCTTTCTCATGTGAAATCTGCAAGAAAAGTTTTGCACAAGTTGGTAGGCTCAATTCCCACATGGAGAAGGTACACAAAAATTAGAAGTAGCCGTTTCCCACTAAATTATATTTGTAAATATTTACAATTTTCTTTGTAGTTTGCGCTTTGTAAAGTTCATTGGATAATTAAAAAGTACACTAATTCTGCTTAAACATGCTTAGACTTAGGTGTTCGATGTTGATTTTTTTTTTTTTTATTCATTTTATATAGATCTCTCCAATTACCCTTAACACACTTATTACTATTGGTGTAAGATTAACCACAGCATTCTATTGGTGATTGATTGGAGAAAAATAATATCCTGCTTTTTACAAAGTTCCCCAAAAAAGCAGAAAAAGAAAAATATGAAAAAGGATGACTAAAATCATTATTCATCAGAATATCAAAAGTCAATAAGACATGTTTCTTTCGAGTATCCAAACTGCCTCTCCTTTAAAATTATGGATCAAACACTAGCCCTAAGATGAGGAAGTACTACAGACTAAGAACAAAAGGTCTTCAACTACAAGAATAAAGGTCCAGTTGTTTTGTTTTGCATGTGTTTTGGTTAGAGCCCAGGAACCTGCTTCTTCATGTTTGAAGGTTGCCTTTACAGTCTGAATTTAGCCATAATCCTTCAGGATAGCTGACAGTCAGCTTTTCCAGGTTTTATGATTTTTTTTAAACCAAGTATTATTTTGATCAATTTAATTTTGTTATTTTAACTGTATACAAAGTGCATTACATGATCAATATTAATGCTGTATGAAGATAATCATAACGTATATCTATATTGCTTTTAAAGTTTCTTTTAGGCCACTCCCAAACAAAATGTAAGTAGGGTGGACTAAACTGGTATTCAGCATATAGCAATTGAACAGAGTCTTTGTAGATTACCCCAAGTACGGTACACTGAATTATTGCACATAAAGTTTTTTTTTTTGTGCCCCTGCAATTCAGCAAAGACTCACTGTCTTTTAAAAAATTTAGACTCATAGAGTTTTGTGGTGCCTCATCTGAAAGAATGCTGTTGGACCTAACCTCAGAGCCAGACTTTAACTACATCGCCCAGCATGCATAGCAGTCAGGACCTCAAAGGTCAGGTTTTAAAAGAACTGTAAAAGCAATGCCGTGTGTTTTTTTGTGATTCATGCCTCAACAAAGGCACCCCCTCCCCGTTTGCTCAGCAATCCATGTCAAAACTTAATGCATACTTGTGTTCTAAGTGTTTCCACTTTTTATTCTTCGCCCCAAAAAAGAACCTGGCACAGTTTTGGGTTTGTCTGCACAGGATACCAAGTTCCATTTCTAAGTGCTGTTCAAGGGTCTTTGGATTAGCAGAACAGCCTCATACCATCAGAACAGGGAAAATCCATGGAGGATTATCCCAAGAAGACATGATTTGGGCTGAATCCCAAATTGGCCCCTAACACTAGCCCTTTGTTTGCACCTGTCGGTGGAGGGTCCTCCTCTTTAAGGGCCATCCCAAACCATGAAGTGGGTAGGCTGGATCAGTGCAGGCTCACAGGAATTTGGCAGCAGGTTTAATAGCAAACCAGTGGCAGAAGAATCATGTGAATTCAAATGTAATTTCCACTGATTTGCTGCATCTTCATCACACTGACAGAAAATTAGGACAAAGAAAAAAAGTTGACCTGCGGCCACAGAGATACAGCCACACACATGCAGCTCCACTGTGATGCCATAGGAACCAGTGCTTTCTGTTGGAGAGAAGACGCCCCTCCCAGTCATGTTTATACCCCCCCCCACGTACAATCCAGATGCCTTCCACAGCAGTGAGTTGGACTTGATTAAACGTGACACTTGACAGTTGAGGGATAGTGCTTAGCGGGCAGTTTGGGGTTCAGTCATCATGTTCTTGTTTTTCCTCTTAAGTCTACTCACTAAAGATTATGATGGTTCACTCTGGCCCAGGGAGTGAACTAGCAACCGCTCTCCGTTGCTGAGCCGCCCATGGTACCATGAGGTTGAGATCAATTGTGCTTTTCATGACGTAAAATCGTGATTTTGATTTGTTTTTATACTGTTTAGTGTAATTATCTGACATTTCATGGAAGTAGTTTTGTGCATGTTTTAATGTTAGCTTCTGCTTTTCTATAAAGTTTCTGCTGAATGTTGTAGTGATATGTTTAAAGGATCCCATTTGTTTCAGTAGTAACCTGTGGGCAAAATAATGGCCTGCTAAGTTTGATCAGTCTCCATTGCTTTCATCCACCTCCCCCCACCCCCTGCTGTGACCACAAGTTGCTTAAGGCCCCTATGTCCTAGCATCTTGGTTGATCTTCTGCTACCAACCTCCTATAATGTGTGATGTATAACTTTTTGTCTGAGCAGCTAGCATCTTGTGGCTAAAAGCTAGCTTCTGTCTGTTTGCTTTTAGTTTTTCTCCCTCTCCAGGTGATTCCTGTTGATCAGACACTGACCCATAACCATCATGGTTACATGCATCTTGTTTTAAATTCTAGCTTGACCAAGGACGATTCATTGATGGAATAGAGCTAAACACCTGATATTTTAACTGTCTATGCACAACTACTACAAAGACTCATCAGCTCAGTTTGATTTCCCTTTTAGTTTTCTCCTTATAGTATTTGGTGGTTGAATATTACACATTGTTGAAGGATGCAGGATTCTTTCAGACTGCTGGCTGAGACTGGTCTGCTACTAAAGGAGGAGCCTCATGGAACATGCTAAGACCCCCTATTGAGCATGCCCCCTTGTTTTCTTTCCCCATGGATCCACAGGGGCCAGTTTAGGAGAGTAATCGTATGCTTCAATCTCTACTCCACTAGATGGCAGCAAAACTAGCTGTTTGCACCCTCTCCGAGTTTCATAAGAGAAAACTGGCCCTGCAGAGACTGAATCGAAGCAGCCTCCCTTCCATGAGGCCCACGGATGGCACCCTTAACTAGGAAATGCTAACAGATCGCATGCTGAAAACATGCTTAATTGCTATATGCTAACATGTTTTGTGTCTTGTTCATTGTGACAAACTTTATTTAAATTGTTTAAACACTGATATGATTGTGTTTTATATCTTATTGTGTGATTGATAAAATTGACCAAATATTCCTTTGAAATATTCCTCATGTTTGCTAGCTATTAGCTTTTGTCCAAATAAAACGTAGCTGAACTCTCTGCCATGAGGGTTCTGGACCAGTTCTCAATCCCTGTCGAATGATCACATATTAAGAATAAATTAGCTGAATGGTTTTGATTTCAGCTTTGAAAAGTAATATTAAAAAAAAATGTTTCTTTTTAAACCTCTTGAATTTGCATTGCTATGTGGTTTAAACACATTTCAATTGTTCTAAAATTGTTTCATTTGTCTTTTACTTTATTATTATTATTTTATTAAATTTTTTGTACATGGTAGCTATGTAGTTTAGTTGAGTTTCACTAGCTTAACTAACAGAAATGTTTTTTTGAGACTTTTAATTGTTTTTTGTTAATAAATTCTTTTATCTTGAATGGAAGTTGATGTCATTGTTTTTCATACATGTGCAATCATGCTTTCATCTGTTGTCCTAACACAAAGCCAGTTTAACTAATGTTCACAGAACAAGATATGACGATGCAGAAATTATTTGATCAGAATAGAAACTTTGAATAACAAAAAATATATATATATATTGCACAACAGTATTATGGTGTCCAGTGGCAGATCATAATTAACTTGTAACGGCAAATTGGGTTTCATGAATTTCAACACAGATAAAGAAATGTCTGTTTATTTTATGTCCAAGAGAAAAGTATAGAATTGAATTTGTTATATGCAACAGAACCTATTAAAATAAAGACTGGTAAGCTATTAGTTCAACAAATCAGTGTCCAGATCAATTAGAGATATGAACAGATAACTTCTGATCATATATTGATAAGTAATAAATGTGTTGTCAATCCTGCATTGATATATAAGACATTAAGAATATTCTAAATTTAACCTATTCTGAATGCTTACAGTCCATCTGTTAATTTAAAATTTTACTGTTGGGGAAAAAAAAACAAGACCCTTAAAATGTAGCATCCTGTAGAAATAACCCTTTCCTCTTTTTTAAGTTTAGTGGCTGTAAAACATCAGATGCATTATGGTCCTTTGTTGTTCGTAAAACAATGTGGTATTAACCTTGATGTAATGTTTGATGTAAATATATCCTCAACTCCAGAGAAAATAGCTACAGTACTGCTGTAGCTAAGAAGATCCATTCTAACTAAACTAAACTTTAGTCTGGTTTGAAAAAAACAAACTTCTAAAACAAAAAGTCAAATTGTAGACTTATTTCCTTTTTTTTTTTCAACCAGTTAAATTTCACAGTAAATTCCTTGCTGCTGGTATTTTACCACTAAAAATAAAGCTTATTACACTCAATAGAGGCCTTCTTTCATTTACATTTTACATTAGCAACTTAGGAATCACTGGAAATCCTGTACAGATCATGTTCACTGTGTTCACGTTCACAAATCTACATACGACCATGTAGGGGCAGCATATATATATATATATATATATATATAAATATCTATATATATCTACATATACATATATAAATATATATATATACAGGTGCTGGTCATAAAATTAGAATATCATGAAAAAGTAGATTGATTTCAGTAATTCCACTTAAAAAGTGAAACTTGTATATTATATTCATACATTACATACAAACTCATATATTTCAGATGTTTATTTTGTTTAATTTTGATGATTACAAATGACAACAAATGAAAATCTCAAATTCATCATATCAGAAAATTAGAATATTGTGAAAAGGTTCAAAATTGATGGCCCCTGGTGTCTAATCAGCTAATTAACTCAAACCACCTGCAAAAGCCTTTAAATGGTCTTTCAGTCTAGTTCTATAGGCTACACAATCATGGGGAAGACTGCTGACTTGACAGTTGTCCAAAAGACGACCATCGACACCTTGCACAAGGAGGGCAAGACACAAAAGGTCATCGCTAAAGAGGCTGGCTGTTCACAGAGCTCAGTGTCCAAGCACATTAATAGAGAGGCGAAGGGAAGGAAAAGATGTGGTCGAAAAAAGTGTACAAGCAAGAGAGATAACCGCACCCTGGAGAGGATTGTGAAACAAAACCCATTCAAAAATGTGGGGGAGATTCACAAAGAGTGGACTGCAGCTGGAGTGAGTGCTTCAAGAACCACCACACACAGACGTATGAAAGACATGGGTTTCTGCTGTCGCATTCCTTGTGTCAAGCCACTCTTGAACCACAGACAGCGTCAGAAGCGTCTTGCCTGGGCTAAAGAGAAACAGGACTGGACTGCTGGTGAGTGGTCCAAAGTCATGTTCTCTGATGAAAGTAAATTTTGCATTTCCTTTGGAAATCAAGGTCCCAGAGTCTGGAGGAAAAGAAGAGAGGCACTTCATCCACGTTGCTTGAAGTCCAGTGTAAAGTTTCCACAGTCAGTGATGGTTTGGGGTGCCATGTCATCTGCTGGTGTTGGTCCATTGTGTTTTCTGAGGTCCAGGGTCAACGCAGCCACATACCAGGAAGTTTTAGAGCACTTCATGCTTCCTGCAGCTGACCAACTTTTTGGAGATGCAGATTTCATTTTCCAACAGGACTTGGCACCTGCACACAGTGCCAAAGCTACCAGTACCTGGTTGAAGGACCATGGTATCCCTGTTCTTAATTGGCCAGCAAACTCTCCTGACCTTAACCCCATAGAAAATCTATGGGGTATTGTGAAGAAGAAGATGCAATACACCAGACCCAACAATTCAGAAGAGCTAAAAGCCACTATTAGAGCAACCTGGGCTATCATAACACCTGAGCAGTGCCACAGACTGATCGACTCCATGCCACGCCGCATTGCTGCAGTAATACAGGCCAAAGGAGGCCCAACTAAATACTGAGTGCTGTACATGCTCATACTTTTCATATTCATACTTTTCAGTTGGCCAACATTTCTATAAATCCTTTGTTTTTATTGGTCTTCAGTAATATTCAAATTTTCTGATATGATGAATTTGAGATTTTCATTTGTTGTCATTTGTAATCATCAAAATTAAACAAAATAAACATCTGAAATATATGAGTTTGTATGTAATGTATGAATATAATATACAAGTTTCACTTTTTAAATGGAATTACTGAAATCAATCTACTTTTTCATGATATTCTAATTTTATGACCAGCACCTGTATATATACATATATATATGTATATATACATATATATATATATGTATATATATATATATATATATATATACACACAGACATATATATATATATACGTATATATACATATATATATATGTATATATACATCTGTCTGTTTGGAGACAGATGTATATATAGGATCAGTGAGGGCCAAGTTACAATTTTTAAAGCTAATTTGTACCAACAGACACACACACATATGTATATATATATATATATATATATATATATAGTTAAAGAAAGCCTCCAAACAGACAGACAGGGTTCCAGATGCACATTGAAGCTCTGCTGGAGAAATCAAACAGCTGTCCACTGGATTTTAACTTTGGCCTGTGATCCACTCTGCAGAAGAAAAAAGAAATGGACTTAGTTTGATCAATGCAGTGCATGCAAAAAATGCTCAAAGACAAAAAAATATATATATTTGTTGGGAGTTAAGCTTGCAGGTCTTAAATAAATTCAGAAACTTGTGGGACACACCCACAAAATGCAACAATTCTAAGTTGTAAAACAGGGTATCTGAGTCTGATTTTACATAAACTTCTGTTTATTACTCAAAAAACTTGCTTAAGTTTTTTACTTCCTGTTAATCAATCTATATTTTATACTTTCTGTATATGGACAAGAACATATCCCATCAGAAACAGAATTTGAATCCCTAAACTGATATCTGGATTTACATGAGATTCTTAAATACAACTATCTATTATGCCTATTTGAAATTAAATTAAGTTTTCAGTACTAAGTTTTACTAACATAATTGCTGTTCTATTGACTACTCAGAAATTAAACATTTACAATGAATGAATTAAAAATGCCTGTAACGTGTTTTAGGTTGAAAAGATTTTTTTTTTTTTTACAGTGTCCTGCCATATTCCTCTGAGACTGTTCCCAGGCAATCTAGAGGGGAAGCACTGCCCTCTGCAGGTGAAAATGAGGAGAGCACTATAGATGCTTTCCTGCCAAATGCTGAAACATCCCCAGCTGACTCCTCCCGGCCCCCTCCGACTTCCACACCTTCTCCAGCATCGTCTGTCGCTGCTAAACCTGCCGATTGCACCACTGCTGCTTCAACCACGTCAGCCTCTTCAACCCAGGGGGCTGCCACCCTCACGGCATGCGTCATCATGGAGTCACTCTTCCTCCCTGAGCCAGGAGGCGAGTGCTGGGGAGCTGGAGGCGTGGCTAGCAACTCAAGCAACTACTGCTGCTTACCCCTATCAAGGCTGCACTATATAAAAAATGAAATTTTCTAGAAATTCTTCTAAACTAAATGTCTTTTTTGTTTGCAGCATTGCACCTGTTGGCCATCGTAAAGTCAAGTCTAATATAAATACTTATCGTGTTTCAAATATAATGTCAATAATGAAAGTAATCACTTCTGCTGTCCTCCTCTCCAAAACCTCCGTTTCAGCCTTAATTCTGATGCTTTTTAAATAGCTTGACGATGGATGGGAAGCGAAACATCTTCAAACTCAGAAAACAAAGTCAAATGGTTTGTTTTTAATTTTTTTTATGTAGTGACTGAACCTAGATGATGAAGAATCTTCACCAGCTACTTGATAAATATTCCCAACCACACAATTCCTGGCAGCGCCCCTGGAAAATAGAGTAAATAAAAAGTAATTCACTGAGAAATGTCAATGTAGTCATTTTTTATCAAGTGGATGACGTTGTCGTTTTTCTAGTGTTTGTTGTATTTATCATTTTAAAAAGTCATGTGCTAAAATATATTTCATATATATATATATATATATATATATATATATATATATATATAGTATATATATATATATATATATATATATATATATATATATATGTATATATATATATATATATGTGTGTGTGTGTGTGTGTGTGAGTTGTAATAATGCTTTATACATATGCACAACAGTTTTGCTATATTCTGTTTTATTATGCTCCATTTACACATTAATTTTTTTGTGACTGATTTGAATAATATATATTATATTAAATGATTTAGAGACTTCATTATGATGTGCGTATTTTTTTCATTCTAACTTAAAGTAAACTACGTATGCTATGAAACTGCAAGTGTGTCCAAGGGATGAATTTATCTTTATTTTAAAAGTCTCAAACCTCCCTTGCAAATGAGAACATCATCGTTGTTGGATCCTGTAGCGCACATATGGTTTACATTACGACCGGTCTAACTAGGGAGTACCAATATGGCGGCCAGTGGCTTCATTTCAGCCCAGTACTACCAACGGGCAATCAGCAATCCAGTGAATAAATGAAGATAATTGAAATTATAGCATAATTCTTATATATTCTCAAAACCTAAGACCGTTTCATTAAACGATTGGATGCAAGAGAGGCTTAAAAGTTTAATCAAATCCTGTCAAAACTTCCAAGAGTGAATCTGACAACTTCAAAACAAATTTCTGATCGCAGGCATGGATGAAGAGATGCTGAGTTTGGAGGTAGAGGAAAAGCAGAGTTCATCCAAACCAGTTTTATATCATCATATTATAGCCTATCTGTTACAACAAAATGAAAATATTAGGGCAGAAACTGAACATATGCTGGATGCTGATGGGGATTTTTAAATTGTGTCATATTAAATTAAGCGTTCACTTCCGCACGTTTTGCTCCTATGAATATAATAACAAAGTCGCGCTCCAGGGAAGTCTGAGTGGAGCAGGAAGGGAGGAAAAGCGGAGGATGTTGGCTTTGCTTTGCGCAGGCGGTCTGGAGCGCAGCGGGGTGGAGCGCTGGCGCTGGAGGAAGGATTTAGTTGTCGCTAGCCTGGACCCAGAAAGTAAAAAGTTTGGTTTTCATATTTCAGCTGCGTATTTCAATAGTTTCAGTAATAATGTCTTCAGTTCAGCGTCTGAGGGAGTTTATCAGAGAGCGACTAACTGCTGCTGCTGAAGAAATCTTCACAGAGGTTGAAAAAACCATCGTCCGCTATGAGGAAGACATCAGACTGATGGAAACCTGCTGGAACCCGCAGATAAAACTCCACAGAATCGGTAGGAAGCTACAGAAAGTGTCTGATCAGTTTGTAATTTAGCCGCTGGGCTTTTTTCTCGGAGTTTCCGTTCTGACTGGTGTTCTGTCAGATCAGCATACCACTAGTCAATGCGCATGCCTTTAGTTTTATACAAAATGGAAAAAAAAAAAGCATAATACAAGGTCAGATCGTCATACGCTTATTTATTTATTTTTTTTAACATGACTAAAGGCATAAACTAATGGGATACCTATAGGTATGCTGGTCTGACCGGGTATGCTCATCTGACAGGACACTGGTCTTGGCGTCCATCTGCCTTCCGCTCCCTCTGCGGCTTTCAAAGCTCGTTCTCGGCTCTTAGGGCCCATAAATAGACATTTATAAAGAGTAGACCCCGCATCGACCGCTCTCGGCTATAGCAGCTGACGAGATTTAGGCGCGCCATCTTGGGGCGGTCGACTGCTCTGCTCACTGTAATGTGTTGACCAGGCACAGAATCAATTTTGGTCAACTATAAATCGCTGAATATTGAACTAATTTTCACATAGTTTTTTTTTCCTGAAAACTTTAACTATAGCTATTATACCAAATGGTTCAGTGGAGTATGGAGGACTGACTCTGCCATATATAAAAATAAATACAGATATAAATAAATACTCAATAAATAAATTAGCATACAATTAATTGCCACCAAAAGAAAAATACAATAAACAAATAAATGTAAGTAGAAAATTAAATTATACAGTGAGACATAAATGTATATAACTCTTTTTAATTAGCTTCTTTATTTAATTCAATTCAGTTTCTTTTATATAGCACCAAATTCACAACACATGTCATCTCAAGGCACTTTACAGTTCAACCAGATCATCCAGTCAAATTGATACAAAAGTTTTCTATCTAAGGAAAACCAGTTGATTAGATCGACTCATTGACTCAAATACAATCCCCTCACACTAAGCCTACTTGTAGCGACGGTAGGAAGGAAAAACTCCCGCAACAGGAAGGGGAAACCTCCCAGCAGGACCCGGAGCGATCCCGGCTGTGGCGGCGATCAGCCGAGCCGACTGGGGTTCAAGGGAGACAGAAGCAGAGACACAAAAAGCAAAGCTGCAAAAGCGGGTCCCGTCCAGGAAACACAGCCAGGCAGGCAGGCTCAAAAGCCATACTCTCCATGCCAGAGGACGAAGAGAGAGCACATCCACTCAGTCCGCGGTCAGAGAAGCAAAGGACTACACACTGGAAAACAGGCCGATCTCCAGCATCTATAAACAAGAGGGTGTTGATAGGCTTAGCACAGCTGATGTTTCTCTCAAGGATGGCCGTCACAGCCAAGCAGGAACGAACCAGATGAAGCTGCTGAGGGAAAGAGAGGGCAGAACATTTAGAGGATTGAACTAACAGATTCTGCAGAATGGGAGAATAGAGAGGAATGAAGCAGAATAATGTCCTCCAGCAATTCTAAGCCGATAGCAGCATAACTATAGAGATAGCTCAAGATAACCTGAGCCACTCTAACTATAAGCTTTATCAAAAAGGAAAGTTTTAAGCCTAGCCTAAAAAGTAGACAGAGGGTGTCTGCCTCACTGGTAGTTGGTTCCACAGGAAGGAGCCTGATAACTAAAAGATCTGCCTCCCATTCTACTTTTAGAAATTCTAGGAACCACTAGTAAACCTACAAGGATGAATCATTTATGACATAAGATGGAGCTTGGCCATTTAAAGCTCTACATGTGAGAAGCCTTAGATGGTTTCTATCTTAAAAGGAGGATTTTAGAGTCTATTTTGATTTAACAGGAAGCCAATGAAGAGAAGCCAGGATGGGAGAGATATTGATCTCTCTCTTTTTAATTTTTCATTAGAACTCTGGCTGCAGCATTTTGGATCAGCTGAAGGCTTTTAACTACAGCTTATGGACTTCCTGATAGAAAAGAATTACAATAGTTCAGCCTGAAGTAACAAATGCATGGACTAGTTTCTCAAAGCATCAATCCTGGAAGGATATTTTCTAATTTTGCAATGTTCCTCAGATGAAAGAAGGAAATTCTAGAAACCCTCTTTTGATATGGGATTTAAAATGACAGGTCCTGGATCAAAAACACCAAGATTTTTTTACTTTTATTATCTGAAATCAGTTTAATCCCATCCAAATGAAGTGACTGGCTAATCAGCTTCCTTTTTCAAAGACTCTGATTCAAAGAATATAAAGTTTCCTAAAATCATTTCCAGAAGCAGAAAGTTAAGGAGTCATCAGGACATGTCTTCAGACATGCCGCCAATCTATGTAATGGGTTAGCTTCATCTGGATTTGTCTCAGGCAGATATAGCTGAGTATCATCAACATAACAGTGGAAATTAATCCCATGCTGTCTAATAACTCTACCAATTGAGAGCATGTATAAAGTAAAGGTGGTCCTATAGCACTGTTGATCCTGTGGTACTCCACAGGTAACCCAACTTAAGCATGTTGAAGATCTATCATTTACATGAACAAACTGGAATTCCGAATCAGATAGATAAGATTTAAAACCAGTCTAGTGCTGTACCTTTAATTCCAACAAAATATTCAAGTCTTTCTTAAAAAGAAATATTATGGTCCAACTGTATCAGAAATGCAGCACTAAGATTTAACAGGACGAGCACAGATACAAGTCCATTATCTGAGGCCATGAGAATATCATTAGTGTCTTTCACCAGAGCTTTCAATTGTTTTCAGTAGCTATGGTGAGCTCCTAAGCCAGACTGAAACTCAACACAAAAAAGTTCATTATGGTGTAAGTGATTATGACTTGTTTTGCGGCAACTACTTTCTCAAGAATTTTTAGATAAGAAAGGAAGAAGATTGGATAAAGGTCTATAATTGACCAAAGTCATCTGGGTCAAAGAAGGCGGGTTTCTTAGTCCAGGAAAAGCCTTTGGTTTACGCCTCCCTCACTGCAAAAAGCGATCTGTAATTAAGTAAAAAATTTTGCTTAAATTGGGTGTATTTTACCATACTGCAATTTGAGCAGGTAAATAAGACCGTTTGCCAATGGAGATGAGTATTTTTACATTTAAAACCAGATAATTAGATAATATGCACTTAAAATAAGAACAATGCAATAGTTTTTCTTGCATTTCAAATGTAAATTGTCTTGTATTCCGTAGCATTAGTATTATTAAACACCTCCTCAATTCAAGAAAAAATGCACTTATTTTAGAACAAATGACTTATTTAGATTTACATTTTTGCAGTGCTGTAACAGAGATAGATTAATCCCACACATCTAAAATGGAGGGAGGACATCAAAGGAATACACCAGCCTTAAAGCCAACCTGGTTTGGAGCTGGGATCTAACACAGCACAAGTTGAAGGCTTGGAGTGAAGACAATAATACTGCTAACTCAGAAAGTTCCAGCGCTGGATCAAAGCAGTCCTAAACCGGTTCCAGATTCCACTGACTACCTCAAATACAATAGCGGATAGAGGAGTGCTTATGATCTTATTTTTAATAGGATCAATACTTATTTATAAAGAATCCCATAAAATCATTGCTGCTAAGAGCAGGTAGATGGGCGGTTCAACAGAGCTATGGCTCTGGGTGGAGTTTAACGCAACTGTATTAAAAAAGAAATCTAGGATTATTCTTATTCTCTTTATTAATGAGGAGAAGTATGCTGCTCTTACTTTACAAAGGTCCTCTTATACAGCAGTAAACTATTTTTTACAGACTAGGAAGGACTCCAGTAGGCCTGTGGAGCGATATTTTCTCTCCAGTATTCTAGCATTTACCTTCCAAAGGGTCTTGCCAGCTCTGCGGTAAAAACCAAGGGAGCGAGCTTTCTACTTTTTAGCGGTCTTCATTTTTCAAGGAGCTGCGTTGTCTAAGGCAATATGCAGAGAGAACTAGCAACCCCATCAACAAAATCATCCCCTTCTGAAAGGGAATAAGCTATGCTTTTGCACTCTGCAGTACTGCTCAGCGACACAGAGGAGAGATAAAGTGAAGCAGATTCTTTAAAATGTATAACTGCACTATCTGATAAAGATCTACTAAAATTGAACCTTCTTTTTGGGGAGTATGGAGAACTCTGTTAAAGTAAGTAATTTATTTAGTCATTTATTTGCCTTTGTAAATACATTTAGTTTTTTTTTTTAGTCTACAAATGAGCCTTTTTTCGATTGTGTTCAAAAACATTTTTGTTTTTTGTTCCCTTTGAAATGTAAATATAAATGTAAATATGCATACTCCCCTTTTTTCCAATGAAAAAGAGAAACACTTTGAATTTCAATTTTCTTTTTTGTATTTTAAAACAAAAATCAAATGCCCATTTGTTTTTTTGTTTTTTTAATTCCCGTTTCTGACACAGAAATGCAATGACCAAAAGATATATGGACCGTAAACATATTTTTAACAAGTTTCCATCTGATGTAAAATCCGGAAAAAACTATAGAATAATATGATCTAGAAGCCCACAAATATGAAATTTATTTTACTGTTAATTGTGTCTTTTAATAAAACTCTTATTCAGTTTTGGAAATTAAGATAATCTGAATACTGCAAAGCATTTCAATAACAATGTAGATCATAGTGCTGTATGTGAGCAGAAATGTCCAAATAGCACATTTAAGCCCGGCATACACTGTGTGATTTTCGGGGCGATTTTCCAGTCGTTTGAGTATTTTTCGATCGGGCCAACTTTCAGCCTGATTGTGCGTCGTGAGTCGTGTAGTGTACACGGGGTTACGAGCGGGATCAGCCTCTCACGACCACCTCCTGATCAGAAATTGTGAGGTCGGGAGAATATCAAACATGTTTGATTTTCTCCCAACTGTCATGGGCAAATTGCTCAGGGCGCATGAGCATACAAGGATTGTTCTTTTTATTCCTCCTCTCAGATGTAAACACAGCAGCATGACAGGGATGCAATGAATGAAATGCAGCTCCGTCTGCAAAATTGACAGACCGCAGCAGCCACGCCTGCTCAGCCATGTCTTTTTTCCAAATACGCTGTGTTTTTTTGTGTTTTTTTTTTACTTTCAGCACAAAATTGCCAAGGTAGCACAGTTCAGTATAGTGAGCTTAATATTCCCCCTTCTATTTGTTTGGCTTCAGGATAGACACGTCAGATCAGCTCCATCGCACTGCGGAGCTGAGTCTGACGTGGTTTTTATTCTAACAGTGTGAGCAGGTAGATTGCATCTGAGCGTCGGCCCAAACATAAATCGTGAGCTGCTGCTTACACTGTACGAATAAACTCTGCCTTTAGTCGTACAGTGTGAGCAGCAGATGCGTGCAACTATTGAAAAAATTTGCACAGTGTACGCCGGGCTTTATACTGAAAGAACAGATAAGCACACAAAATATGTTCGTACTAATGTCTTATGCACATTAATATTATGTTAGAAATAATTGGTCTTAAAGGGTTCATAGAATGCATAACCGCGTTTATATTGTCATAGATTAATAACGATAGTTCAGTGGGTGAAATGGACATACAGAGAAGTTCAAACCCCATCAACACCTCTTTTCTCTACAAAGCTCATAATTCTGAACTTCCACCATAAAACGGGCGATTCCAAACGAAGCCCTGAGTTGATGTCAACACTTTACAGACCAGCCCACTGGTTCACTGGCCCAAGGGATGTGGGGTATGAAGTGTCGACTGCTGGGCCACTGACTGAACCGGACCTCAGCAGAGACCCATGAGGGGCGGGGGGTACACTAAGCTACCAGGCTGTTAAGTTCCAGCTCTGCCAAAAGTTATCCAGGGATTGTTGATGGGTTAGGGTTAAATAGAGATACATTTCCTTCAAATAGACATTGGTCCTGTTAAGTGAAACCTTTATTCATCAACAACATCCATGAATATTCAATTAAATTCAGTCTATTTATATGGCGCCAATTCAGAACACTGATCATACAGTGAAATTGATTGGGCAGGGGTTAAAATCTCTGTTGATGACAAACAATGCATCAGGGAAGGAAAGCTGCTGGTCTTGTGTGACTCGAGGAAAGTTTGTGGCAGTCTTTCCATTGTTTGACAGGGGAATGTTTACCGCATGTATAATGACATGGGAAAACTCAAGGTGAAAATAATTGTGTCTGTAACTCCCCTTAAGAAGTTCCATGTTCAGATCAAGTTCTCCTCTAACTGTTATGAGTTGAGACTTCCATGACACCATTGTTTATTCAAAAAGTAAGTAGAGTTCTCCACCTAATGCTTTGGCTGTCTTTGGTGGAGGGAAAATCCATCCACCCTAACATGAGGATCTGGTACCTGTCATTTAATTAATGTAATTAAATTAAATTAATGTAAGCTAAATTGAAATTAAAGCTATTTAATTACTATAAAAACAACTAAGGAAAAATCTGAGTGGAAAGGCACCTCAGCATTTTAAATAAACATTTCACTGCAGGCACATTGGAGTAGCAGTAGGGCATTGCCATTTTTGAAAATAAAAGGATCTTTTTAACTACCAGAACTGAACTCCAGCTGTTTGTTTCCAAAAGCCCCAGGTGACTGAGAACAATCCCAAAACAGTGGTTGTTGTGAAATAACATCATGGATTGCTTTATAGTAATTTTTTTTTTCCTCCCAGGTCTCACAAAGCCACATGCCCCTAATTCTGAGGAAGCTTCGGCGTCCCAACAACTCTATAACCAGGAGAGGAGGTCCATCCAGAACCAGGAGGAATCAGAATCTTATTGGACTGAAGAGAATCAGATGAAATCATTTCACCCTCCTATTGAAGAACAGAATGAACAAGGACCGCTATGGATTAAAGAGGAGGAAGAGCTGACAGAACCTGTGCCAGTTAAAGAAGAAGATGAAGAGCCTGAGTCCAAATGGACTAAAGAGGATCCAAACATACCAGGTTTGTTACTAAATGAAGAACAAAGCGAATCATGGCCTTCGTGGATTAAACGGGAAGAAGAGCCTCCAGAACCTGCAATGATTAGCAAAGGAGCTGAGGAACCAGAGTCTATGTGGGCTAAAGAGAATCTGAAGGAGCCAGATTTGCTGCTAAATCAAGAACAAGATAAACCAGGACCTTCATGGAATGAAGATGATGAGAAACCAGCATCTCTACTACTCAAAGTAAAGGATGAACAATATTCATCAGTATCTGGCTATGAACATAGGCTAGTAGGATATTTGCCACCTGTAGAGGAACTACGCAGCAGGCAGGAGGAAGAGCAGCCTTTCCAGAAGCAGTCCATGACTTTGATGGAGAACTCTAGTATTCATGTAGCCGAGAACAGAGATCAGGAAGGAACCAGCTCCACTCTGCCACTAAGGAGGGACCAGAAGGACCCAATCACCCGTCAGCAGGAAGATCAGCCTGTCCAGAAGCAGTCGATTACTTTGATGGATTCAAGTAAAAGAAAAAAAAGAACTGAGCGTACTTCCTTTCATAGGCCTCCGGTAGTGGAGAACAGAGATCAGAAAGGAAGCAGCTCCGCTGTGTCAGATATTCATAATCAAACTGCTACAAAGAAAGGGACTTTTAAATGTGAAATATGTGGGAGAGTCTTGAAGAATAAGTATACCATGAAAAAACATTATAAAACCCATACGGGCGATAAACCTTTTACTTGTAAGACGTGTGGAAAAAGTTTTGCTCAAAGATCTACTTTAAATGATCATATCAGAACTCACACAGGTGAGAAACCTTTTACTTGTAAGACATGTGGAAAAAGTTTTGCAAGAGTTAATCGTTTAAATGTTCACATTAGAACCCACACAGGGGAGAATCCTTTTATGTGTAAGACATGTGGAAGAAGTTTCAATTGCATGAGTAGTTTAAATGTACACATTAGAACCCACACAGGTGAGAAGCCTTTTACTTGTAAGACATGTGGAAAAAGCTTCTCTTCCGTGGGTTCCTTGAACGTTCACCGGAGATCCCACACAAATGAGAAACCTCTTGTTTGCAAGACATGTGGAAAAGGTTTCTCTTATAGTAAAAATTTAAAATATCACATCACAACCCACACAGATGAGAGACCTTTTTCCTGTGAGACATGTGGAAAAAGGTTCTCCACGGTTAGTGTTTTAAAGGTTCACATAAGAACCCACACAGGAGACAAACCTTATACTTGCAAAGCATGTGGAAAGAGTTTCTCTCAGTTGAGCAGTTTAAATAGTCACTTGAGAATCCACACAGGTGAGAGACCTTTTTTATGTAAGACATGTGGAAAATGGTTTTCTCAGTTGAGTACTTTATATGTTCACTTGAGATCCCACACTAGAGAGAAACCTTTCACTTGTGGAACGTGCGGAAAAAGTTACTCTTATATTAGAAGTTTGGAATATCACATCAGAACCCACACAGGTGAGAGACTTTTTTCATGTTAGACATGTGGAAAAAGTTTCATAATCGATAGAAATTTAAATTCTCACAAGAAAACCCACTCTAATGAGAAACCTTTGAATGTCTAATATGTGGGGAAAAAGCATTGCTAACTTTGGAAGTCTAATATCTCATAAAATGAAACCACAAAAATGACAAGAAATCATTCAACTTGCAGATTTACAATAAAATAGTAAATTGTACTGTAAGTTTTTCTAAGATTGTATATGCTCAAATTAGTTTTGGTCATTTTTTGATAGAATAATTAATCAACTTAAAAATAATAATAAATGATGCATACATTTTTTCACAGTCAATAGATCCTCGGAATCGTTTTTATAATAGTTTTTCTGTCTTTATTTGTGTGTGTATAATTTTGTGTGTGTGTGTGTGTGTGTGTGTGTGTGTGTGTGTGTGTGTGTGTGTGTGTGTGTGTGTGTGTGTGTGTGTGTGTGTGTGTGTGTGTGTGTGTGTGTGTGTGTTTATTTCCAGCATATGTTTGAATCCAGCTTCTTATGTTTTCTTCCTGAGAAAAATGTCTCTTTTGGGACAAAGTAAAAATGACTTCACATATATACATTTTGAAAGTATTAAAACATGTAAGTAATGCAACTTTATATGAACTTATAAATCTATGAATTAAAATATTGTAAAAATAAAAAAAGATCAACATTAGATGGTTTGTTTGTGTCCTGTCTGCCAACGAAGCACTGAAAATACATTTCTCTGTTCTGTATAATGACCCAGCAGGTTTGCTCATTTCTATTGCTATTAAGTTTCACTTGGTCATTTCATTTTGTATTAAACTTAATTAGAATTGGCATTAGAGAAAATTCATATGCAATAGACAGATATGGAAAGAGGAGGAACAAGAATCCAGGAGAGAGAGGAAAGAAAAGAAAAAAACAACATAAATACAGGATTATTCCTTGAAGTCTGCCTTTAGACCTGCAAGAAATTATTGGAAAAGAAACACACCGCCCACAATGGAAGAGGCAGTAACCAATGAACACAGTAAATTTGTGTATAAAAACATCAAAAGCAATATTGATGAAGATCAAATAATGTTCTACAGATCTATACAGAATTGTAGCTGTAGCTTAATATTAAACATAACGTTATCTTGAACTACTTTTAAACTACATGTTTAAAAGGCTTTTTCAGCACAAGCACATTTTGAATAGCAGGTGTGAGCAGACCCAGACTGGCCCCCAAGAGCCTAGGGCTGTAACAGAGGGGACCAGAGCACAGGGAACAATTTGCTTTTATTAGCAATGGGAACCGCTCATTTACGCGTGTCTACCCGTGTCAAACGATTCGGCAAGTGACCGACATTAAAATTGCCTTGGCTCTGAGAGATTCTGAGAGAAAAAAACGATAAATCACACTTACTACACCCTGGCTTATTTAAATGTTGATATAAATTTTTTACTTTCCTGATTTCTGTCGCACTGCAGCAGCAGGGAGACAGAGCCCACACAGCTGCCAGCAAGGGGTCAGACCCAGATTTTTTCACCAATGGGAAGGGGGCCAAATGTTGATTGTTAGCGTGTTGACCCATGCTTGAAAAACAAATGTTAACCCGCTATTTTTAGTAGGAAAGTGGCTATATGGGAACTTTTATGAGTACGTGATTGTGTGTTTGTGCTCTTGTTTGTAATACATTGTGGTGCCCGTCTTCAGGGACACGGGGCCTGGACCCCACTGTTTTTGTCTCAGGATTCAGATTTGGGAATAAGATGTGAATTGTGTTTCGGTTGGGGTTAGGTATGAACCCCGCAATGGTTAGGTTTAGGGTAAGGGTCAGGTTTAGGCTGTAGATCTCACCTACACATTCGTTGGCAGCAATTCATGGTACAATAGTAGCTTTTCAAAATTTCTCAGCTTTCCTTGATAGGCCCTGGGGTGATCCCTTGCAATTCCTTTTTAAACATCAATCTTTGGACTGAAATATTCTTTCTGTCATGATTTGTAAAGATTAAGGTCTAAAGAGAAGCGTCATCTTCTAGTCATACCCTGTAATTCAGTGAAAGGGTGGAGTAAAAAAATATGCACACCCAGGAGAAGGAGGGGGTCACTGGCTGGAAGTTGTCGGGGATTTCGCTGGGAGTTGTAGGCTGGCGTTTGACATTTTGAATAGCTGCTACTGTAAGTCTGTACTGTAAGAAAGAAGCTCAACAAGCTAATTAAGAAGCCAGACTCTGTTCAAGTAACTCCTCTAGAATCTGTGGAGATTATTTCATGAAGAAGAACTCGTTATAAAGTGGAACAAATTATGGACAAGGGTGAGCATCCTCTTCAGAAGAGTTTTAAACAAAAGTTTTTTCATTAAGAGGCTTCTGCAGATCGGGTGCAAGACAGACCACTATAGAATATCCTTCCTGTCTACTGTTATCAAAACCTACAACATGTGGTTAAAAAATGATATATGAGTTACTGCAACATTTTATTCCACTTTGGGATTATTTAAGTGTTTTTGAACTGAATGAATCCTGACCGTACTTTGTCAATGATGTGCTCCAGCCTCCAGTTCTCAGTGTTTCATTTTTCCTTTTTTGGTTTGGGAATTAATTTGAGCTGCCCTTGTTTTAATTTTAATGTACGTAATAGAAGGCCTTTTGTAATTCAAACACTTGAACCAAGAACAGAGAAGGAAGCTGTTTATAAAATTCTTCTGTAAAGCTGTTTAATGAGTCGATAGATGTCACGTCAGGGTGTCAGTAATGGAATTGCAAACATCTCTAAAATCATGGCTAATTAATTACATTTTATTTTCATCAATACACTCCTTGGACTCTTGCTGATGATCAAAGTGGCGATGCATTCATCAATCATTTAATTGTCACATATAGAGCCATTTATCTAATGGAGGTTTTTTTTCTTTTGGAGTTTTTTTCACTTTGGTCAAACCACTTCCATCTTGACATTATACAAGCTTGCTTTGCCTTTTCTTCATATCCCCGCTCCAGAGCTAGTATTTGTAAAATGTCAAGTTCTTTTTCTTCATCATTTGTCAACTTCTTTGATTAATCTTATAATTTGGCTGACAGTGTGAATTTATACAGTGGCCAACAGGTGTAAACATGCCGGAAATGGGCCCCAAAAGCATGTGTCATGCAAACTCCAAAACTCACAAGCACAAAAAAGATAAAAAGATCTAAAACTCAAAATAACATTTAAATTCAAAACAACTTCAATTTTACAGCAATTTGAATGAAATAGGTGTGTGTCAGATCTATCAGATCTCTCTGTATTGATCTGGGCCGGGGATGTTGCCTGGTTATTCTGAAGCTCTTAAGCTCAGGGATTAGCTTAAGAGCACAAAGGAGATAAATGAAGACAGAAAGATTAACTTTTAGTCAAATACTATTTTACTTATATTAGGTCATAAACAGAGGCTTTAAAACACATGCAAACTATGTATACTCAGAGAGTAGATCTCCATAGAAGCTGATAGGCGATTTATGTTAAGCAGACGGTGTGAACACACTTTGTGTTTTTGTAAATATATATTGTAATTACCGAACACTATTGTATATTAAGTATGTTTGAAAGTAAGGTGCAAACTGGTTATTGTGGGCACAAAGGAGGGATTTTGTAGATTATCAGGCCATGGAGGGAGAGCATATCTGCAGGTTAATATGTTTGGACTGTTAGAAATAAAAAAAGAAATATACACCTGCATGGCATGGCATAAATTAAAGGAGGGGAGGAGAGGAAACAATTCTATATGCAATTAAACCAAAATGGGAACCACTACGAATGAACTTAAATATTGTGGCATATTTATTAAAACTGAATATCAACAACCCCTAGAGAACAACCAGTTTGCATTCCTAACATGCGGCCAGAGAGATATTTTTTCCCCCCTGTAAAAGGCTCCACACAAAGCAACGTTTGCAACATATTTGGTCAAGCATTTCTTGAGAGGAGTTGATGGCTGGAAATCCAGTTTTGCTGAATCTGCTGTAATCTGACTGCTCTTCTGGGACGGATTAGGGATTTATCAGCATAGAAATATGAGTTTCCCATGTATTATATTTATTTTTAAGTTTGTTTGTTAGCACTTTGAGATAATTATGTAAAGTGCACAAGAATATAAAGTATGTTTTTTATAATTGTAATCATTATGGCGTCCACCTAAATACCTAAATGGAGGGACTATGTTTCTTCGCTGGCCTGGGAGCGCGTTGGAGGAGCTGGACCAAGTGGCCGTACTGAAGCTGCTACAACCGTGACCCAACCAAGGATAAGGGAAGAGGATGGATGGATGGATGGATGGATGGATGGATGGATGGATGGATGGATGGATGGATGGATGGATGGATGGATGGATGGATGGATGGATGGATGGATGGATGGATGGATGGATGGATTATCAATGCAACTATCTGATTTTCATAAACAGCGTCATCTTCACTGGAAACTCATTTTAACCATAATTTTACACTTCACAATACCCCAGTTTAAAACAATAGGTACATTTGGAGTAATAGAAAATCTATATTTGTTGAAGAGTGGTATAAAAACTAAATCTGGGCTCTTTCCCTTTTCATCAACAATGAAGGAAAAAATATCAAATTCATTTTACAAAGAATAAGTTTAATAAGATCATAAAAGCAATCCCTTAATCTCTTTGGTTAGACAAGATGTATTTTTTCTGATATTCCTCCTAATTTCAAATTACTTCATATAGATGATGTGGATTTTTTTCTACCATTGTTGTAATTATAAATTGTGGAGACCTCATCTATTATATATCTACCTTCAACACTCTATTAAGAGAGAATACATTCTCAAAGATTTCAGTACAGTAGAAAAGAAGAACAAAATTCTTCTCATACAAGATTCCACTTTAGGTTGAATTGAGGTATTATATGCCAGTCCAGTTGGGGGCAGTAAATGGACCAATGAGCTGCTTTGTCTTTGTTGGACAAGCAGCGGAAGTAAAACAAGGGGCGCCAACTAAGGCTTTGTTCAAATTCCTAGGACGCATCCTCCAAGGACGCGGTCTACCTAGACTGGATCCTTTGAAGTCTGTGAAAATAAGGAGACCGGAAGAGTTTTGGCTGTGAATTCGAACAGGTCTACCCTTCGGGCGGGTTTTACCACCGCATGCTCTGTAAAGGTGCCAACCACCGGGAGCAGGAACAAATAAAAGATGATAGAAACCTTACTCAGTTCAATAACATGCTGCTGTCATGTTGCACATCTCTGATGTTGCTGCTATTTTCAAATAGTACTGTAAAAATGTCCATAGCTGGATATTGGTTATTTATTCTCGAGGTGCACAGTTTTTATATTGTTAAAAAACACTTTACAGGATTTTTATTGTTTATATTTTAACTCTTCCCTATTATGTTATTCTTATACATTTTTCACAAAGGTCTCATTTCTGTGACCATATTCAATGATCTTTCTGCTGCTGTAAATTACGTGGCCCTCATGAGAGACCATCCTGATCTTGCGAGCTTTCAAGATTTCACCTTCAGCTAATCAGTCTGGAGACTCTCCTTTGAAGAAAATTTGGAGCAGGTTCACCAAACAAACGTCCAATCAGTGTTGGCTTTGGGGCGGGTTGAGGGTGTGGCGCAATGAAGCGTGACAGTTCATTCTAAAAGAACATGGTGGCTTCAGCGATGAAACTAGCGTTAAGCGTGGCTATTGAGCAAGTTTTATGGGAATTACAGAAAGTATTTCTTCACTGAAAGAAGAGCAAAAACACTGCTCTGGAGGCTTTTCTCAGAGGAAAAGATGTTTTGCTCTTCTCCCGACTAGTTTCGGCAAGAGTTTGATCTATCAATTGGCGTTCTATCAATTTGTCGTAGGTAAGCTCTGTTCGTCATATGCTTAGTTGATCTGATTGGTTTATTTGGCCCATCTATCACCAACATAGGCCAATCAGCTAACCAGTATTTAAGCCCCTTCCCAAAATTACTTCAACGGAAGGTTTCCAGATGGATATGCCGAGCAAATCCTTCTGGCGGAGTCAGGTTAGTAAATTGTTAGCAATCTATCTTAAAAATTGTGCAGACATTGAGAAATTAGACGTTTTTGGTACAGAATTAATCATTAGCCAGTTAGCAGATGACACCACCGTTTTCTTAAAAGATCACAAACAAGTTCCAATTGTAATTGATAAAATTAAACTTTTTTCAGAAGCTTTAGGACTAACGCTAAATATTAAAAAATGTGAACTTATAGCTATTCATGACACCCCTCTAAAAGAAATATCCAACATTCCAATTAAATCTGAAATTAAATACTTGGGAACTATTGTAACCAAAAATCAAAATTCAACCTTAACTATTGAAAACAAAGTTAAAGAAAGTAAATCCAAACTTAACTCATGGCTCCAACGAGACCTCTCTATTTTAGAACGAATTTACTTATCCAAAATGGAATGCTTATCAAGGTTAATTTATTCAACTTATAGTACTGCCATCCCAAATAGCATAATCAAAACTATTAACCAAATGAACATGAACTTTATTTGGAGAAACAGGCCACACTACTTATGAAAAAGTCATATGGTCAAAGAAATGAAAGATGGCGGTCTGAAAGTAATAGACTTTGACTGTCTTAAAGGGATAGTTCAGATTTTTTGACATAAATAGCAGTATCTTCATCATTAGTAAATCAACCAGATTTCCATGCAATTTTCGCCAGTTGAGTTTAGCCTGATACCCACCTCTTCCCAAAACGTGTCAAAGCATAGTATCTCGCCCCAGCCAAGGAGCATTGTAGTGGGAAAGTCACACGTCGCTATCACTGGTCCCATTTTGCTAGCTCCCTGTTCGAATCAGCGCGCGCGCACACCATGACCCACAGCTATGCCTACCTGGGTTTACTAATCCGGGCGATTGTTTACTACTGGGGAAGATGTCTGACTACGAGCGCGACGCAGGAAAACATCAACTTCCACTTGTGAGCCAAAGGATATCTTGCGAACCCGAAAGTACACTGATCTATAAACTTCCCCAAATGGAGTTAGATCGGGCAGAATTAGAGAGGGTGGACAAGGATGGTGACCGAAGCTGACATGTTAGCCTAAGGGCCTACCTGTTTGATGGTCTCAGGGTGTCCATTAAATCTGGGGTAGATGTCTCAAGTACGCCAATATAATAGGACAGAGGTGGATGCTACTGTTGCCACGAGTGGGATTTAGTAATGCCCGAGATACAGAACCTTTCCATTGATGAGGATGTCGGAGTTGCAGCAGCTGCTGTTCAAGATCACCGAAAGCACTGAAATGAGCTGGAAAAGTTGAGCTCAGCTGTCCGAATGACGGCCACAGCTGATACGGTAACAGAGAGGCTTCAGTGTTGGGAATCAAGTGATGAACTTGTTTCGCAGTGTGATCTTTTTCCAGACAGCAGTGTTTGGGATGCTACTTCATCGCACTTTTGAAACACATAATGTTTCGGGAAGAGAAACTTTCCATTTATTTCGGCGAAAAGAGTTCAGCAAAACTGTCTGCCTGACTACTTTCGCTTGAGCTGGAAAAACTGCTACTGTCAGAATCCTGCTCACAGAGGACGCTGCCAGGGGTAAGTCAGTGTGATTGCATGACACTGGTGATGGGGATGCCATACAGATTCATGTCAAAAATCCCGAACTATCCCTTTAACGGAACCCTTAAGATTAACTGGTTGAAATCCTGGATTAAAAATTCTCATTTATTCTGGTATTGTGTTCCTAATTATATATTTGGCAAAATAGGAGGTCTAAAACTTGTACTCTTAGCTGATTACAATATACATAAATTACCCATTAAACTATCAGAGTTCCATCAACAAGTATTACTATACTGGAAAATGAAATATGTTCATAACTACTCGCCACACTCCTCTATCATATGGAATAATAGATTTATTCTACATCGCAATAAATCATTATTCTACAAAGATTGGATGGAGAAGAATATTTGGTCTATTATACACTTAATGGACACTAATGGTTACATATTAAATTACCAACAATTCTGTACATAATATCAGTTCCTTCGTCCAAAAGATGAATTTACAAGATTACTGAACGCCTTGCCAAAACAATTTATTAATCAGATTCAAAATATAATAATATATCATCCAATTACCCCCAAACTACCCGATTTATCTATTAATGGAATATCAATCACTGATCAAAAATTCAATAACCACACAATTAGAAACTGTCTAAATGAAACTTTGTTCCCTGGGAAAATAAATAAAAAAACATTCTTTGCAAATTTGAACAAAAATCAATTGAAATACTTAGAACTTTTTTTTTAAACTGCAGAACCAAATCATCTCCGGACCCAACAGTTCCGCTCCCAAAGCCCCTTCTACGTTCTTCAAGGTACCCAACCATACAACCAAAAGCTAAACTGTCCTTAAACTCAAACTCACTTTAAAATTTTAGATGCCATCTACCTCTCAAAAGAACTACTAAGAATTCGTTTTAATATTGATGACAATAAATGCTGATTCTGTGAAAGTGATGTAGAAACTATAGACCATGTCTTCTATGAATGCAGTCAGACTAAAACATTTTGGAATTGCTTAGAGAGATGGATCGGAAATCTAAGGCTGCAACTAACGATTATTTTACCCAAAAATCGATGAATCGGCCGATTATTTTTTCGATTAATCGATGAATCGGACAAAATATATTTTTTATATTAACCTCTTTATTCCAAAATAAACATTTTAGACATAACAAACAAGCACACAACAAGTACAGGTTGCTCATTAACTGTACTGGTGCAATATGAAAAATAAATGTTTGTGTGTTAAAACTACGCTTAAACTTACACATGAGAACTGTAGCTGTACATCTACACAATAATATAGGGTACTTTGTTTCATAAAGCGCAAAAAAATACATTTTTGTTTTTAAAAGCCCCTAAGGGGTTCAAACAACAGGCCCCCCCATTTCAACAAATGAGTTTTTTTAGAACTAGAAGAGTTCTGCCTTTTAAGACAGGAAAGTATATCAGTTAAAGTTGCTGCTTGAGAAAATACTGAACCATAGAGATAAAAAATAGCCCTGTGATTCAAATTATTAATTGTATTTGGAATAAAAAATGAGAGAACTAGGGGGCAATAAAACACATCCTCCAAAGACAGATATTTACATAGAGAATGTGGCAAAGATAATTAATTGACATATTACTGATCTTGCTGGATTTTTATTCTGCTTTTACTTCCATAAATTGCAGGATCTTCTTTACTTTATCTTTGCCAGAAGATTTAAACTTTAAAAGCCTTCTTGCCCTCATAATTTGCAGTTAATTTATTTATAAAGAAAATATAAACGCTGCTTAAGCTAATTCAAATGAAATTTAAAGTAAAATAAGTAGCCAACCTTATCACTGTCTGTAACCTACTAAGAAGGTAATATGCCCCCACCTCAAATAATGTGACTGTTGTTTCTGCTCCTACTGAACAGTTATCCAGACCGAAGCCTAAGATCCAGCCTCTCCCTTTGTCTGTTCAGGCTACACATATTGGAGAAACGGAGATCGAACCCATGCAGGTTGGACACACTAGGCTGACCCCTGAAGAAAGGCAAAGACGATTTTTGGGCAAACTTTGCATCTATTCCGGTGAGAGTGGTCATTTCATCGCTCATGCCCGCTTAAATCAAAAGCCGGGCCCGCCAGAGGTTCTGAGGAGTCTTCATGGCCATGATAACTCTGAAAATCTCTCGCCTTATGCTTCCAGCCACTTTTATTTTTTTCTCCCACTCAGAGCCTCTCATTCTCTGCTTTCATTGATTCTGGTTGTGAGCTTAAATTTACCTCGATTCCAACCTTGTTCAACTGCTGCAAATCAACAGTTCCTTCAACCCAGCCACTTATGTCTCAGCAATCGATGGGAAGAGACTTCACCAAGTAAATCCCATCAAACCCAACCCTCTGAGCTTCTGGATCTCAGGTAATCAATGAGAAACCATAACTTTCTTTGTTTTTCCTCCCATGTTCCCCTGGTTGCTGGGTTTCGAATGGCTGGAGAAAAACATAATCCCCGCGGCCTGGACTGATCGGCATGTGGAGTCTGGTCCCCTCTGGATGTCATGAAACATGCCTCCGCTGCTCGCTCCAGCTGTGGGGTCCCCCTTTAGAGGGGGGAGATGGACGCCCTGACCTTTCTTCAGTACCTCCTCATCACGCGATCTGGCTCCTTTATTTAGTGGGCAGGTCAGTGCTACGCCCCTTCCACCTCACACAGACCATAATGCATCAGTATCGAAGCATAATTCGAGCCCCGCTGCCCAGTAGTAGACTTTACAACATTCCAAAACCAGAAAGAGAAACCATGGAGAAATACATAAACGAGTCCTTAGCCGCTGGAATAATTTGCCCTCTTCATCTCCTTTTAAGCGCAGGCTTTTTTTCATTGGAAAGAAGGATGGTTCACTAAGACCCTGTATCGCATTATAGAGGCTTGAACCAAATAATCAAAAAACAAGTACCCTTCCCCCATTGCTCCCCATTCTGCTTTTGAACCTGTCCAAGAGGCAACCTGCTTTCACCAAGCTAGATCTGAGGGAATGCCTATCACCCCTCAGAATACGAGAGGGGATGAGTGAAAACAGCATTTAAGACTCCCTTGGGCCAGTTTGAATACTTGGTGATGCCTTTTGATTCAATCCAATGCCCCTGCATGCTTTCAGGCCTTAGTGAATGATGTTCTCAGAGACTTCCTAAATGTTTGTGCTTGTCTACATAGATGACATTCTAATCTATTCCAAGGATATTTCAGAGCATAAGAGACACATGTCCGCCTGGTTCTTCAGAGACTGCTGGAAAACAAACTGTTCGTCAAAGCCGAGAAATGTGAGTTTCATCAGTCTTCAGTAACTTTTTTGGGGTTTGTGCTCGAGGGCGGGCAGGTTAAGCCTTCAGAAGAGAAAATAAAAGCAGTTTTGGAATGGCCGGTCCCAGAGAACCGTAAACAACTGCAGAGATTTTTAGGTTTTGCTAATTTCTACCGACGTTTCATCAGAAACTACAGCCAAACCGCTCTCCCTCTAACCTCCTTAACATCATCCAAGAGAACCTTCCAATGGACCCCCGAGGCTCAATCTGCATTTGATAAACTTAAAACTTTGTTTTCCAGAGCTCCAGTGCTGATCCAACCCGATCCGTCCCAACAATTCATCCTGGAGGTTGACGCTTCAGATTCAGGCGTGGAGGCAGTCCTATCCCAAAGACTCGACACGGATCAACGAATTCATCCATGTGCATTCTTCTCCCGTAGACTTTCTCCCGCAGAGCAGAACTACGACGTTGGAGACCGAGAGCTCTTGGCCATCAAATTAGCCCTGGAGGAATGGAGACACTGGCTGGAGGGAGCTGAGCACCCAGTTCTCGTATGGACAGATCACAAGAATCTCGCCTACATCCAGTCCGCAAAACAAGCCAATCCTCGTCAGTTATATACGCATGATGGCGGCGCGTGAACAACGCGAGGCTCGGCGTTTCTCCAGAATCCACTATTTAGTAGTTTTCTACCTGGTTTTCACCGGACTTTTTATCCAAAACTGCACTGCGTTGCTGTCCTACAGCAGGCATGAGCTTCTGGACCTTTGGAACCACAATTCGGGCAACTTTATCGCCGATCTCCGACTTGTCCCTGAGATCTCCAGAACACCGGAGACTGCCCACACCTCCCGGCCGGGCGGAAGTGCACGCAGACGGCGACGAGAACGTAAACAAAGGCGGGGTAACCCTCACAAACAACTACAGGTGCTAGGCTTCAGGTATAGAGATTCACTTCAAACCAGAAACCCACATTCATATCTTCCAGGTAACACAGAGTACATGTCAGACTTAATAATATTACTTTTAGCGATAGTTTCAAGGTGTTTTGCTTTTATTGTATATCATGTTACCATGTTTTTGGTTGTGCTGTTCTTTTTTCTTTTTTTTTCTCCATCTCATTACAGTGTTGAAGCAGACTGGAAATGTTTTGTCATTGTCAGCTATCTCCTCTTTCTTTCATCTTTTGTCCTGTTTTTTTCTTTTTCTTTTCCTTCTTCTTCTGTTTTCCTGCTCTATTTACATTGCATTGTCCATATGAACTGTAAAAACTCCCTGCATAATTATAATAAAGCGATTTATATACATGAAACAAGTGGAGCAGTATGGCGATTGCGATACCGCTACACTTGTGAAAGTAAAATCTGTTGGGCTCCTTTTGGCATCAAGACAATTATTCTTATTGCCACCTTGCCAGACAGGACACTGTTTAAAAAAAAAAAAAAAAAAAAAAAAAAAAAAAAAAAAAAAAAAAAAAANCTGTCCAACAAAATGGATGAATTAAGACTATCCATCACAAATGACAAAAGGATTATGAACTCTAATGTCATGTTTCTTACCGAAACATGGCTAAACGATAGCTACCCGGACAATGCTATCCAGCTAACCGGACGCCACACACACCGAGCCGACAGGGCAGCAGTTGACTCCGGCAAGACCAGAGGCGGAGGTTTGTGCATTTATATCAACAAAGCTTGGTGCACAGACTCTGCTACCACCGAGAGACACTGCTCACAGAACGTGGAGTTCTTAATGGTCAAATGCAGACCTTATTATCTCCCACGGGAATTTACTTCCATCATCCTCACTGCTGTGTATACACCCCCGGATGCTAATGCCAGGCTAGCCATGAAAGAACTTTATGCGGCCATTAGCAAACATCAAGCCAAACACCCTGAGGCTGCTTTTATTGTTGCAGGTGACTTCAACCACTCCAACTTGAAGACAGTCCTCCCCAGATTCCACCAACACGTGTCCTGCCACACCAGAGGAGACAAGACCCTGGACCATGTTTATTCCAACCTGGCTGGAGCTTACAAAGCAACACCCCTCCCCCACATCGGACAATCAGACCATCTCTCCCTGTTCCTCACACCTCGTACTCACCACTCATCCAACGTGAAACCTGTTGTGAGGACGGTGAAGGTGTGGCCGGAGGGCTCAGACGCTGTACTTCAGGACCGTTCAGGAACACAGACTGGAACACTTTTCACCACACAGACTCTGGACCAGTACGCCTCATCTGTACTGGACCATCACCACCACCACCATAGACTGTGTCACCACCCACAAACGCATCACCATGTACCCCAACCAGAAGCCCTGGATGAACCGATGTCCGGCCTCCTGCTGAAGGCCCGCAACATACCTTCAGGTCAGGAGAGATGCGCAGGCCATAGTGCAGCCAGGGGTTGAGCTGAAGAAGGGAATCAAGAAGGCCAAACACCACTACAAGAGGAAAGTGGAGGATCACTTCTCCAACTCTGACCCTCGGGCGATGTGGCAAGGCCTTCAGATTCTCACCACTACAAGACTTCCAACACTTCCCCTGCCTCCCTCTGACGTCTTCCCTTCCTCAACGAAGCTTAACAACTTTTTTACGCCGCTTTGAGAGGGAGAATACTACAGCTGCATCCAAGGCAGCCATTCCCAGACCACCAGCCACTGACTCTCCCTTCCACCCACGTAGGAGCCGTTCTTCTGAGCGGATTAAAAGCTAACAAGGTTGCGGGCCCTGATGGCAATCCTCGATCGGTCCTCAGAGCATGCTCTGGGGAACTGGCGGGGTGCTGACAGACATCTTCAACCTGTCCCTGGCTCAGCTGTGGTGCCGACCTGCTCAAGACCACCTCCATCATCCCCCATCCCCAAGAACCCAATCCATCCAGACTCAACGACTCACCGGTAGCCCCCTCACCCCCCATCATCATCACCAAGTGCTTTTGAGCCGCTGGCTCCTGTAGCACACCTCAGATCCTGCCTCCCCCCACACTGACCCCCACCAATTCTGCTTTTCTTACAGGCAGAATAGGGAGCACAGAGGATGCAGTTCTCCATAGCGCTGCACACTCTGTCCTCGCACACCTGATAGCAAACCACACGTATGCCAGAATGTTGTTCTTGGATCCCCAGCTCAGCATTTAACACGTCATCCCATCACAGCTCACCAAACCTCAGACCTGGGCATCAGCTCACCATGTGCAACTGGCTGCTCGAATTCCCGACCAGTCGCCCCAGCATGTCCGGCTGGACAATCACGTACATCCACCATCACCATAAACACCGGAGTGCCAATGTAAGGCCGCGCGGATGAGTCCCTTTCCTCTACTCCCTCCTTCACCCACGCACTGTAGACTCCGTCCATGGCTCAAACGCCATCATCAAGTTTGCATTACCCATTACCACGTGATCGGCCCTCATCAGAGACAACGATGAGGCCGCCACAGGGGGAGGGGAGGCAGGTGGACCGCCTGGCTGGAGTGGTGCGACTCAAACAACCTGCAGCTGAACACAGAGAAGACCAAGGGAGCCTGTCGTCGGACTTTCAGGAAGAACGCCACCCACACCCCCCATCCACATCAAGGGACGGGCGGTGGGAGCGCAGGTGGACAGCTTCCTTCAAGTTCCTGGGTGTCCACATCTCTGAGGACCTGACCTGGACGACCAGCTGCTCCAAACAAACTCATCAAGAAGGCCCACCAGCGCTCTTCTTTTCATGAGGACCCCGCGGAAGAACCATCTGTCCACAGAGATCCTCACGAATTTCTACCGCTGCACCATCGAGCATCCTCACCAACTGTAATACAGTTTGGTATGGGGAACTGCTCTGCTCGGGACCGAAGGCGCTGCAGAGGGTGGTGAAAACCCCAGCGCACGACGCCGGGGCACTTCCTGCCATCCAGGACATCTACAGGAAGCTGTGTCTGAAAAGGGCCGGAAAAATCAGCAAGGACCCCACCTCACCCTGCACACAGACTATTCCTTCTCCCCTACCCCTCTGGGAGTAAGTTAGCATAGAAGCATACAGACTAAAACTAATTGGCACCGGAACAGCTTTTCCCCACAGCTGTCACGCCTGAATGCCTCATGACACGAACTATAAGGACTGTAATCCCATCCCCTACACACAACAATAACCATGGACGCCCTCACACACACATGTCACCACAAAACTGCTTCCCTCACACGCATTCACAATCCGTGTATATAATATGTCAACTTGTACCATACATTATAACCCCTAATTAATATATATATATTTATATGATCCAGGTAACATCTCTGTATAGTTGTATACATGTATATAGTGTCTATATTCATTTACAGCCTCAATCACTGTTAATGCTGTTATACTGTTTATACATACATTTTATAGTCTATTTACATACCCTCTGTACACTTGTAAATGCATATTTATATCCTGTATAGCACTTCTGGATAGATGCTAACTGCATTTCGTTGCTTGTACTTGTGACAGTGCAATGACAATAAAGTTGAATTCTATTCTATTCTATTCTATTCAAGGTGGTCCATATTCTTCTCTCGATTCAACCTCATTATCTCTTACAGACCTGGATCAAAGAACGTCAAGACCGATTCTCTCTCTCGTCTCTACGCCGTGGATCAATCCGAGTCACCTCAACCTGTCCTCCCTGCTTCTTGTACTGTAGGAGTTGTCACCTGGGAAATCACCGATTTAATCAACTCTGCCCTGGCCTTGGAACCTGACCCAGGTAATGGTCCTCCTAACCGAACCTATGTCCCCTCGTCTGTCAGATCTCGCCTTATACAATGGATGCATTCTGCCAAATTTTCCGCTCATCCGGGGGTGAGCAGAACCATCTCCCTGATTTCAAGACGTTTTTGGTGGCCTACTCTTCACAGGGAT
>JAGKQL010000071.1:2263414-2320283 GCA_018398635.1 Cyprinodon brontotheroides
ACCGGAATTCTCCTTTAACACTATACATTCACAATTGAGAGTCAAAATGCTCACTTATGCCAATATTATGTACAACAGTGTGCTATTTAATAAAAAAAAGAATAAAATGAATAAATAAATAAGTAAATAAATATACACAAACAAATGGGATATTTACATCACAGCACAAAAGAGAAAAAATGAAAAGAGAAACAGATAAAAACAGAAACACAGACACACAGGTTATTGCTCGTATTCTAAACATAGCAGTTTTTTTTTATTTTTCAGGTGGTCAAAACCTGGTTTGCTGATCTCCTGCAAGAAAGAGATGCTCTTCTAGCAGCTGTGAGCTGCCCAAAATTAAAACTCAGATGGCTGAGAGATGCTGATAGGAGGGAGCAAGTCTAACAGCTTCTAACCGAAGAATGCCGCGCAACTGCTCCTCCAATACGGAGCTCTGCCAGTGTGGCCAACATAGCTGTCACCCAAGGTGAGAAGTACTTCTTCAATTTTGGGGCAGAGCCAGAGGAGACCTACTCTGCAGAAAAGGAGTTCATGAACTACCTGAGTTCATCCCATGATCTGCAGATATTGCATCAGTTTACAAACATAAAGAAGATCTTCATGAAGTATAACACTCCAACCCCATCCAGTGCTCCTGTGGAGCGTCTCTTCAGTCTGGGGGGTTGGGTACTCACGCCAAGAAGAAATAGACTGTCTGACCAGAGGTTTGAAAAGCTTAATTAAAATGTTAAATATAACTTCAGTGTTACAGTAATTCATAAAGATAAATGCAATCAGAGTTAAATGCATGGAGTCAAGAATGTTTGTTTTTGTTTAAAGAAGTGTTTATGTCAAATTGAGCCAAGAAAGGCTACTTTATTTTTTATAGGAAGAATTTAAGTTGGATTTAAGGAAGTCAACAAAGCATTTCATTTGTATTAAGTATTGCAGTTAAATTAAGTGAAGAGTATTTTTCATTTTTTAAATACAGCTTTATTTCCCTAAAACAGCTTCTTGCTTCTCTAATGTTAGACAACTACAGGTTCAATGTGATGTTCAATATAGGCCTACATGTTCATTCATTGAACCTGAAGGGGGGGGTATTAGGCCTATGTACTACTTTTATTTGTAAGAGTTTTTTGAAAAAAATATTTTAAGTAAAGTCAAGAAAGACTGTCTTTTATTTATTCTTCATTTAAAAAGCAAGTAAGCCTACTTCCAGGAAATGTTTGCAAATGTTGGAGTCAATAAAGTGAGTATTGGCAGAACTGGTGGTCATTTTCATGTTATAGGGCTGGGCCGGGGATCTGCTGAAAGTAACTAAAAGTAACCTAATTTAGTTACTTTAAAAGCAGGTAGTCAGTAACTTAACTAAGTTACTTTTTAAAGAAGTAGTCAGTAGTCAGAAGTCGGATTACTGTTTCAAAGTAACTGTGGCAACACTGATTATAATACACTCAAAGCCATCCTGGTTGGAACTCCTCATCAAACTAAATCATTAACCATAACCAGCATCACTTTTTCTGATACTAACATTCCGCTTTCATCAACCGTTAGTCATCTTGGTGTAAGAATGGATTCACAACTCACTTTTGAAGCCCACATAAATCAATTATGCAAGACTTCTTTCTACCACCTCCGTAACATCTCCAAACTCCGTCCCATTCTCTCCCTCCCAGACGCAGAGAAGCTGGTCCATGCCTTTGTCTCCTCCAGACTGGACTATTGCATCGCACTTCTCATTGGGATCCCTAAAAAGAGTCTGCAGAGGCTTCAGTACGTTCAAAACTCTGCAGCTAGGATCCTGATGAGAGTGCGGAAACATGAGCACATTACCCCCGTTCTCCATTCACTTCTGGCTTCCCATCCCCACCAGGATAGAATACAAAGTCTCCCTCCTCACACATCACTGCATCCATGGACATACCCCCCCTCAAAGAACTTATCAAGGCACAGAACACATCCCGCTCCCTTCACTCCACGCACTCAAACCTGCTCCACACTCCCAGAACCAGACTCAGGACAATGGGAGATAGAGCACTTTGTGCTGCTGCCCCACATCTGTGGAATTCCCTCCCTGACACCTTGAGGTCACCTCAGTCCACTGAGTGTTTTAAAAAAGGCCTTAAAACATTTCTTTTTAGCAAAACTTTTGGTCCCCCTTTAATGGTTTTATTTTTTCTCTTTTAAACTTTTTTTATTATTATTTTTTATTTTATTTATTTTATTTTCTATGTATTTTTTTTTAAATGCTTTTTAAATGTTTTTTTAGTAGCACTTTGAGGCCTTTTTGGTGAAAAGTGCAGTACAATATAAAATGAATTATTATTATTATTATTACTCACCCTAACAGCCTGGAATGCAGTAAAATAAATAAATAATTAAAACCCGCAAAAAACTGAGAGTAAAAAATTCATCACTTACATAACTACAGAACCTTTCTCCTTCATTTTATTTCTCCTGTTGAGAGAGAGAGAGAGCGAGAGAGAAAGAGAGAGATGTGTGTGTGTATAGTATAAATATGTTTATATATATAGTTGTAAAAAATATATAAAAATGTATAAGTGGCTGTGCTTTGCAACACTTATAGCCTCACTAAAGATATTTCAGTACACTGAACGATTTGTTTGTTTTCAGCAAAAAAGACCTTGAAAATGTGTTTAATATTCAACGAGTTGAAAAGTTATTAAAGTAAATTTATTCTGTGCCTCCTAAATAGCACTGAGCGGAACTATCGACCGCCCCAAGAGGGCGCCACCAAATCACCTCAGCGCCCATGCGCGTCGTGTCTACCATTATATGTATGTCTATGGTGAACCCAGCTAGACGGTTGCATTTTCGTATGGCAATTGAATGTTTCAGTAATAATGTCTTCAATTCAGCGTCTGAGGGAGTTTATCAGAGAGCGACTAACTGCTGCTGCTGAAGAAATCTTCACAGAGGTTGAAAAAACCATCGTCCGCTACGAGGAAGACATCAGACTGATGGAAACCTGCAGGAGTACCCAAATAAAACTCCACAGAATCGGTAGGAAGCTACAGAAAGTGTGTCATAACTGAGTTTGATCAGTTTCTAATCTGACCTCTCAAGTTTACTGATAGACTTCTCTGTCTCTGAAGTTCCTGTGTTATGTTTCTACATTTCCCTATTATCTACGACTTATCCAAGTAACTGACGGTGTGACAGATGAACTGGTGACGAGATTAACTGGTTAGAATTTATGCGCACCGCAGATGTTGCTGAAACGTAGGTGGCTGTGTTGATGCCTGACGAAAAAAATATTCATAACAAAACAAAATTGTGAGCCCAAAAAAAATCAATCGACATATCTAATGAATGAATTTCTGTTTTTTTTTACATTAGAACGATGCGGCAAATAACTTGTGTCCACAGAAAAGCAGATTGTTCAAAGAATCCCACAAAAAAACAGCGTCGTTCACAAGTGTACAGAAAAATACAAATAGAAGTCTGTCTCACAATGGAGTCATTTCTCCTGCTGAACCATATATAAATGAAAACCTGCAGTTAGAAGATCTATATTTATAAAGGGTTGGTTGAATAAACAAATCTGGTCAATTTCTTACTTAATGGATGGAAATGGTGATATTTAAAGTTTGGAGGAGTTCAACAGAGGAGTTCAACTTTATGGAACTGATTGTTAATTAACAAGTTACAATAACGTTTTTTGCGTTGTATACCTAATGTTCTCCTTATGTCAGTTAAAAACAGTATATCTAATTTCTCTATTCCAAGACTCCATAAGCTTCAAATTGAGGATATGGACATTAGAGATAATAAATGCATCAATAGGTTCTTGAATTTTTATACATAATATGTACCCTGGTCGAACTACACGTACATTTCTCTTACAACATTTTAACAAATCTACGATAATCAAAATTAGGACAAATTATTTGAAGTTCCTAATTCCTCCTAAATATAAAGAATTACAATTTAAAATAATAATAAATGGCATATATCCTTCAAATTAGTACTTAAGAGAGAGATTTAAAATCAATGTTGGGAATTTTGGTTTCTGTACAACTCATTTGGAAACTACTAATCATTTGTTTTATGGATGTAAAGAAGTTAAAAACCTATGGGATCAACTTCAGATCTTTCTCTCTTCTAGATCTATAAATGTGGACTTTAAGTCCTTACTAATAATTCAGTTTGGTATATATATTTATGAAAAAAAGGTGGAATTCTTAGTTAATACTTTGATGGTTATAACCAAATATTATATCCGTTAATGTCGTTATGCAAAAAGCTCCCTCTCATTCTCTGCTCTCACAAACGAACTTTCCTCCTTTAACCGATGTCTGAAAAAGATGCAGAACCTTAAAGCAAATAAATTGTCCAATTTATTGGAACAATTTCAGTCAGTCCCCTCTTCTTAATAATTTATTTTAGTTTTTTTTTTATTCTTCCTTGTTCTAGCCTGTGATTTTTCTATTGGCGTAAATACGAGTTGTGATCTTATTTGTTTCTTGTAATTTTCAACATTGACATATTGTTGAATTTGTCATTGATATTCTGTTTTTTTTTTTAAAAAAAAAATGAAAATCTGCAGCTTGGACGATAAAGTCCGCCCACTTTATAAATTGCTGAATGTAAATATGAATCCATTAAAGAGGCTTGTCATTCAGAGCGCACATGTGCGTAAGCAGGACCTTTTCAAGGAAAAAATGACTGCAAACAGAACAATTGGGTCTATCATCCTTCCAACTATTCCCACTGTATTTTTCCAATTTTGACAAAAAGTTATTTTCTTGTTATTAGATCCCATACGCTCACGTTTCCTTGATTCTCCTATTTGGACACAAATCCAAGTCTCTGCTACGTATTTTTTTTTTTTTTTTTAGTGGACCCCAAAACTCTGTCCCCTATGATGAACTGTATCAGATCACTAACTGTGGTTTAAGGAAAGAAACACCTTTATTTTTTATTGCTGTTGTGTTTAGTCTGTTTATAATATCCAGTTATCAGACCTATCGGACTGCTGAACTGGTTTAACTGCCCCATATGTACAAAGGGGGTAAAATGTATTTATTTAGTCGCATTGCAGCTTTTAAAATCTGAATCAGATACCTGTTGATGCAGAAACTTAAATTTTTATGTTTTTACTGTAGAATTTAAATCCCAGAGTTAGCAGCTACCGCTACAGTGATGGTATGACTCGCTATGGCTGCTTGATATTTTTTTCTTGTAGAAAAATGCAGATATTCTTAAACAAAGAACGAATTCATGGGATGCAACTTCAGAAGGCCACATTCGAAGGACAATTACCTCATAGCGCGATGCCGAGGTCTGGTCGGATTCCAAGACTCCTTGTTATGGGGCCTTAAAATGCGTCCTTCTTTTTGCCCGTTTGATGGACGGGTCCAATGTATCCTTGTTATCCTTGGATATCCCAGGATTCATTGCGAGACCAAGCAAGCCGGCTGCTCCGAAGTGATCAGTATTTTTTTATATTAGAGATTTTGCAGATATATTTTTATACATACATTGTTTAGATTTACTTATATATTTCTACCCCTTTTTATAGAATAGAAAATCTCTTTATTGTCCCACAATGGGCAAATTTACTGCAGCAGAGAGATTATTGAAAATGGTCACACAAATGTGGACCTTAGAAAAATGTCTAAGAATAACATAATAGGGAAGAGTTAAATATAAACAATAAAATACTGCAAAGTCTTTTAACAATATCAAACTGTGCACCTGGAGAATAAAAAACCAATACAGCTGTGGACATATTTACAGTAATGGATATTTGAAAATAGCAGCAGCATCAGAGATGTGCAAAATGACAGCAGCAGGTTATTTAACTGACTAAAGTTTATCATTATATTTAATTTTATTTATTCATGGTCCCGGTGGTTGGAACCTTTATTCCACTCAATACCAAAGAAAGAAAAAAAAAAACAGTTTTGAAAACTTCGGTATTTATTCTTTTCCTGCTATGTGTGTCAACTGTCACGGTTGCTAACCAACATACGCTACAGCGGTAAAACCCGCCGAAGGGTAGACCTGTTTGAATTAACAGCCAAAACTCTTCTGGTCTCCTTATTTTCATGGACTTCGAAGGATCCAGTCTAGGTAGACCGCGTCCTTGGAGGATGCAGCCCATGAATTCGAACAGCCCTAGATTAATTTGTGACAAACGGCGTCCACAGCACAGCTGTTTGGAGAACATAGGTGGCTGCGTGGTTGCCCGTTCAAAATGCCGCACAAGTAAACAAACGAGTCAGAATAAATGTTATAATTTATCCTGGCCTAAGATCTATCCAAAACACAACACAAATCTGTTAATATAAAAGTCCACTGATGGCTTAAATCATGTCTGAATTCCAGAATATCTGATATTACTATTTTTTCCTTCTTTACTCTTAGAACAGAGTGGGGTCATTCCGTTAAGAAATAGTTAAGACAGTAAGTTCTGTAGCGTAGCTATTAAAAGAGAAAATAATAACCAGATCTTTTTTTCTATTGATATCTACCGTAAAATCTCTGAATTCAGACTCAAGGTTTCACTCTTCCCCATAGCATTTCTGTCATTTTGCTTTGTTCCTGTGACACACCTTAAATTTTAAAGACATTTCTAACTCCTCTGGAAACGAGTGGGACTGTAAATAATTAGTTTCCCTCCATATAAACAGTCGGCACTTTTGAGAACAGAAAGAGGCAACATTTTTTTTCGCTCATTTTAATTTTCAAGACATACAGGACGACAGAAAAATTGAAAATTTACACGGTTAGTTGTTTCCATTGACCTTTTATTGCACTGGCTGTTTTTACTTCTCATACAGCTTTTTGTGGTTTTGCTATTCGGTTCTTTCTCTCATCGCTGAGGCTCTGAAATAAACAGATAAACAAAAGCAGGACAAGTTCTTCAAATCTCTGTGTGCTGATTGGAGAAATCCCTAAAACATGCTATATGCTTTCTTAATGCAATAACATACCTTTGTGATGGTGACTTCTTAGGATCTCAACGTATTTCGTATCTATCAGATAACACAGTAATTTGTAGTTCTTGGAGTCTACACGCAGTTTACTTCCTGTTTGGGGAGAAAAGCCCTGCCCACAGACTAGGGATGGAACGTAGGGATGCACGATATTGGGATTTTGGCCGATATCCGATAACGCCGATATTTTAAAGCTACAGTGTGTAATAATTACAATGATATACTGTCAGAAATGTAATATATTATACATAACTATGTTATTTTATCATCATCTACGAGCTCAGGCTCTGAACGCTTAATGTTTTGCCTTAGAATTAGATATTTATAATTACATAGGGCTGGTCTCGCAGCCATGGAGCAGACATCTTTTCTTCTGACGGCAACAGAACCAACAAACTAGTAGTAATTGAGATGCCAAAGCGTCACAGCGATGTAGAAAAATAACGGGGTATATTTATTATCTTAAGTCTACATATGAAATCTATACCCTCACACAGACTAATGAGAGTACTATCTGTAAAATTATCTATGTAAAAACAAACCTCATAATACTTGAAGGTAGGTGATTACTGCGGCGTCGTGGAAGGGCGCGAATTTTGTCACGTAATGCTTTCGCCGTTACTGTTGGGGAGAAGCGATTGGGGGAGATGTTCATGTGTTGCTGCAGATCTGCAGTTTGCCCGCTAGATGTAGCTAAAGAATTACACACTGTAACTATAAAACTCATGTAGCCCGATAACCCGATATCGATACCTGATGTTAAAGCTGGACAAAAATAAGTAGTCATTGAAAATAGCAGTTTTTGTTATCCATTTCTGACACTTTGAAAAATAATATACTCAAATATATTTTCATGCTCGCTGATATCAAATAGATTTTTTAAGCGAGCGGTATTGAACCATTTTACTTTCAAAATCTCGTGAAATTTCATGGATTCTGTTACACAAACTCTCGTGATATTTTGCAAATTCTTGTGAGATTTTGTTAGTAAAATGGAGATCGAGTACCGCGTCAGCTATATCAACATATTAAAATATGGCAAAATTTTGTGTGAATTTTAGGGGGATTTTCGTAGCATACAATGACATATAGCAATATTTCATTAGTTAAAGAGATTGGTATGGTGTTTTAAATGGCAATATATCAGCATATGAAGATATTGTGATATTTTAATGTATCAATATTTTTTTTCCTCGTCTTTAGAAGTTTTAAGTCTGTAAAAGAAGTTTTTGAGGAGAAGAAGTAGTAGTATTTTTATTTTTTTATACTGTAGAAACTCAGAAGCTGATCAAATATCGGGTTAAATATCGGTGGGGTGGCCGATGTCAGATATTCAGTTTTAAAGGCTGATACAGGCCGATACCGATAGGGGGCGATTATATCGTGTTGCATCTAATGGAACGGTTTATGAAAACCGCCTCGGTTCGGTTCGCGTGTGTTGCATTGGTTCATGCGCGCTGCTCCTTTTTTCTCATAGGCTTAAGCCGCGTGTACACCCAGAGCAGAAGGTGGCGGTACTGCAACCAAAGCCAACCACCAGTAGTAAACAAGAAGAAGAAGCGAAGCAGCGTAGCCGGGTGTAGCAGCAGAAAAATCAGTTGTTGTGGAGAATTGGCGGTCAGTATGGCGAAAGTGGGAAAGAACAGGAGTTGGAAGACGCGCCAGCAGCACTTTATAGGTCTGCTGTATGGGACCACTTTGCATTTAGAGTGACCTACGATGACGGCGGAAAGAAAGTTGTGGATAAAAGTGCAACAGTGTGCAAGCATTGTGCAACACGTTTTGTTTATGCTAACAGCTACACGACCAACATGTCAGGCTAACAATCAACATATACCGCACCGGACCAAAAAACTGTGACCTCGAAACCGTGAACCGAACCGAACCGTGGATTTTGTGAACTGTTCCACCCCTACCACAGACACATCTGCAAAAATCAGCGGTTTTCCAGCTGCTGTCACCAGTTGATCTCGTCACCAGTTGATCTGTCACACCGGTCCCTTTAAAACGTTTCCCTGCTGCTAGGACCCACATGGGCATAATGACGAACATAAAACCTCCACCTTTACTTTGCAAAGTCGACCCACAACTACTCTCTTCAACTAGCGTGAAGAAGACAGCTAGAACTTGAGCTCTCTTCAGAAAAACTAATAACTTAAAGGAAAATAAAACATAGCTAAGTTGGATACAAAGTCTGCTTATTGTAATATTGAAAAAATAAGGCTTGAAAGGCACCCCCATAGATTAAATAAATAAAAATACGTGAAAGCATATTTAAGCAGCAAATGTAAAAACACGGTAATTTAATGACATCTTGCAACCGTTAGTGTAAGAGCCATATGATCAAAATAAGCAATTACTAATGTGACAGCAGCACACGGCTTTGAAACTTGGGTGGTGGGTGTGTCTAAGGTGGCCATGAGCGCCACTAAGGTATGAATGGGAGTCATACTGGTGCGCTGAATTTTGTATGTATGAGGAAGCGGGTGCGCCGGTGGTGGTCATAATTTCTGTTGAACATGCTATATTGTCGCTTTATTGTTGGCATCATAGTATGCTTTTGCCTGGTCAGTAGGGATGGGAATCGAAAACCGGTTCCTGTTCAGAACCCGGTTCTGTATTTTCCGATTCCATGGCATCGCTTTAAAAGCTCGCTGAATGATTCTTTTTCGATTCCGCAGCACCACAGAGCCGAGGGCCTGGCTCTGGGGGAACACGACTTTACGCCACGTCACGCATCGTGCGTTCGCAACTTCACTAATTCACGCGAAATTGGAAGAACTATTGAGAGGAGGAAGACAACGAGCTGCGGTCACTTTGTGAATCAAAGCCCCGTCTTTCCTTAGCCCAGAGGGTAGATCAGAAATCCAGCTCTATAAAAGCTTGCCCTCCATCCCCTGCAGGGGATAGTGCCACACTGTGGTGGTGGAACAAGCAAGATACGCTGCCCTTGCTATCTGGACTGGCTGAAAACTACCTCTGTGTGCAGGCTTCCTCCACCCCATCTGAGAGGATAGGGTGTTCTCCATGGCTGGAGACACCATAAGCCCTGAAAGATCCCGCATATCCTTCCAGAAAAAGCAGATATGCTCATCTTTCTGCAAAAGAACTGTTAATTTTCCCTACTACTGTTTTATAATTGAGTATTTTTTGTTATTTAAAATAGGTTATTATCCCATCATTTGTTATTAGACCTTGTTGGTTATTACGTTTGTTCTTGTATTCATTTTTCATTTGAACACAGATGTTACTCCAGTTTCACATTTCCTGTGGACATCTTGATCTTTTGAGTTTGTAGATTGTGCAATAGTTAAGTAAACAAAGTTGATTCTGATAATCAAACTGTTTGTTCTCCTTTTTCCCCCAAATTGGAATCGAAAAGAATCGATTAAGAATCGAATCGTTTCATAGAATCGAAAAGGGAATCGGAATCGTGAAAATCTTTTCAATTCCCAACCCTACTGGTCAGTATGTGTCAGTCAATGTAAAGTCTGGATTATGAAGGACAAATGGAATAGATCATGATTGCAATTACAAGAAGCGGCTCGGAGTGCGTCTGTCAGTTGATGAAATCACGCGTTAATCCAGTGTGGCCTTCTACAACACCGCTGGTTAGCCGCAAATCTAATTAGAAATAAGAAAACTGTGAAATAAAGCAGTGAAACATGAACAGTATCGTTATAATCGGATGTATTTTTACTGATTAGTTAATGTTATCTGTAAGTTTTTTAGTTTTTTTTTATTTTTTAAGACGTTTCAATTTGATTTAAAAGCCATTGAATGATTGTAAAATGCAAATGTCAAGAAAATAATACAGGAATATGATCTAGAATCCCACAAATTTGAAATTAGTCGTCGTCGTCGTCGTCGTCGTCTCGCTTTATCCGGAACCGGGTCGCTGGGGCAGCAGACTAAGCAGAGACTCCCAGACTTCCCTCTCCACAGACACCTCCTCCAGCTCTGTTGGGAAGCTCCTAGGGCGCTCCCAGGCCAGCCGAGAGACATAGTCTCTCCAGCGTGTCCTGGGTCGCCCCTGGCCTCCTCCCGGTGGGACATGCCTGGAACACCTCCCGAGGGAGGCGTCCAGGGGGCATCCGAAGAAGATGTCCGAGCCACCTCAACTGACTCCTCTCGATGTGGAGGAGAACCGGCTCTACTCTGAGCCTCTCCCGAATGACCGAGCTCCTCACCCTATCTCTAAGGGAGAGCCCAGCCACCTGGCGGAGAAAGCTCATTTTCAGCCGCTTGTATCCGGGATCTTCGTTCTTTCGGTCATGATCCAAATTTCATGACCATAGGTGAGGGTAGGGAACGTAGACCGACGGGTAAATTGAGAGCTTTGCCTTTTCGCTCAGCTCTCTCTTCACCAGACAGACCGGTGCAGCGTCCGCATTATTGCAGCAGCCGCACCGATCCGTCTATCGATCTCCCGCTCCATTCTTCCCTCACTCGTGAACAGGACCCCAAGATACTTGAACTCCCTCCACTTGAGGCAAGGACTCCCTCCAACCCGAAGGGGACATGCCACTCTTTTTCGGTCGTCGAGAACCATGGCCTCGGATTTGGAGGAGCTGATTCTCATCCCGCCGCTTCACACTCGGCTGCGAACCCCCCAGCGCGACGCTGTAGTAGGTCTTGGCAGGGAGGGAGCCAGCAGAACTACGCCATCCGCAAAAAGCAGGGACGCAGATCCGCTGTTCCCCAAACCAGACCTCCTCCGTCCTTGGCTGCACCTAGAAATCCTGTCCATAAAAGTTATGAACAGGACCGTGACAGAGGGCAGCCCCTGTCGGAGTCCAACATGCACCGAGAACAGGTCCGACTTATCGCCGGCAATGCGAATCCAGACTCCTGCTCGCTTTAGCCAGAGAACGGATGGCCCTAATAAAGGGCCCCCGACTCCATACTCCTGGAGCACCCCCCACAGGGCAGCACGAGGGACACGGTCGAACGCCTTCTCCAAGTCCACAAAACACATGTGGACTGGTTGGGCAAACTCCCATGAACCCTCAAGCACCCTGCAGAGGGTGTAGAGCTGGTCCACCGTTCCACCGCCAGGGACTAAAACCACACTGCTCCTCCTGCAGCCGAAGGTTCGACAATCAGCCGGACTCTCCTCTCTCCAGCACCCTGGCATGAAGCCTTTCCGGGGAGGCTGAGAAGTGTGATTCCCCCATAGTTGGAACACACCCTCCGGTCCCCCCTTTTCTCTTGTGGAGGGGAACCACCACCCCAGTCTGCCAATCCAGGGAACTGTCCCCCCACCTCCACGCTGATGCTTGAAGAGACGCGGTCAACCATGACAGCCCCACAACATCCAGAGCTTTGAGATACTCAGGACGGATCTCGCCCACCCTCAAGCCTGCAAGGTTTCACCATGGAGTTTTTGACTACCTCGGTGACTTCAGCCTGGGTGATGGACGAACCCAGCCCCAAGCACCTCGTCTCTTCTTCCCCCACGGAAGGCATGTCTGTCGGGTTGAGGAGATCCTCAAAGTATTCCTTCCACCGCCCGACAATATCCTCCTTCAAGGTCAGCAGCTCCCCACACCCACTAAAAAAACAGTGTTAGTGAAGCACTGCTTTCTTCCGGAGGCCGGACGGTTTGCCAGAATCGCTTTGAGGCCAACCGATAGTCTTTTTTCCATGGCCTCCGAACTCCTCCCAGGCTCCAAGATTTGCCTCTGCAACCGCCCGGGGCCGCTGCATTGACGCTTGGCTCCTCACGGTACCTGCTTGCTCAAGCTTGCTGCTTCAGGGAGTCCCACAAGCCAGCCAGGCTTGATAGGACTCCTTCATCATCTTGACGGCATCCCTTACTATCGTGTCCACCACCGGTTCGGGATTGCCACCACCATTGCCAGGCAGTACCGCTAAACCCACGCCACAGCTACGCAGCCGCTGCATCGACAATAGAGGCAGAGAACAGAGAACACAGCCCATTCGACTCCATGTCTCCAACCTCCCTTCGAACCTGAGAGAAGCTCTCCCGGAGCTTCTCTCTTGTTCTAATATTCTTCAATAAATCTACCACATAAGTGCATGATGAATTAATTATTTTACAGATGTCTTTTTCTTCATTTTCTTGTAAATGGTAAATGGCATGTGCTTATATAGCGCCTTTTATTCAAGTTAGAGACTTGGACCAAAGCGCTTACACTACATCACATTCATTCACCCATTCACACACACTCACACACTGATGGTGGCAAGCTACATTGTAGCCACAGTGCCCTGGGGCTCACTGACAGAAGCGGGCTGCCGTACACTGGCGCCACCGGGCACTCTAGATGATGAGGGTGAAGTGTCTTGCCCAAGGACACAACAACAACACTGGAAAGTCGGAGTCGGGCTTGGAACCATCAACCCTTCATTCTTCTGTGGCAAACTCCTACATCCAACGCCACTGTCGCCCTCTGTCATCTAAAGTGGAAATTATCAGCTCTCCTCTGTGCCCCAACAATCGAGGCAAGGCCGGTTTGTTTTGTCTCCATCATAAAGTGCGTGGGGCAAAAGTATTTAGTCAGCCACCAATAGTGCAAGTTCTCCCACTTAAAAGGATGAGAGAGGCCGGTAATTTTAATCATAGATATACCTCAACTATGAGAGACAAAATGAGAAAAAATCCAGAAAATCACATTGTCCTGATTTTTAAAGAATTTATTTGCAAAATATGGTGGAAAAATAAGTATTTGGTCAAAGTTACAAACAAGCAAGATTTCTGGCTCTCTCAGACCTGTAACTTCTTCTGTAAGAGGCTCCTCTGTCCTCCCTCCACTCGTTACCTTCATTAATGGCACCTGTTTGAACCCGTTATCAGTATAAAAAACACCTGTCCTCAACCAACCTCAAACAGTCACACTCTAAACTCCACCATGGCCAAAACTAGAGAGCTGTCAAAGGACACCAAACAAAATTATAGACCTGCACCAGGCTGGGAAGTCTGAATCTGCAATAGATAAACAGCTTGGTGTGAAGAAATCAACTGTGGAATCAATTATTAGAACATGGAAAACATACAAGACCACTGATAATCTTCCTCATCTGGGGCTCCACGCGAAGATCTCACCCCCGCGGGGGTCAAAATGATCACAAGAACGGGTGAGTAAAAATCCCAGAACCACACGGGGGACCTAGTGAATGACCTGCAGAGAGCTGGGACCAAAGGAACAAAGGCTACCATCAGTAACACACGCGGCCAGGGGACTCAAATCCTGCAGTGCCAGACGTGTCCCCCTGCTTAAGCCAGTACATGTCAAGGCCCGTCTCAAGTTCTGCTAGAGAGCATTTGGATGATCCAGACGATGACTGGGAGAATATCATATGGTCAGATGAAACCAAAATAGAACTTTTGGTAAAAACTCTACTCGTCGTGTTTGGAGGAAAGAGAATGCTGAGTTGCATCCAAAGAACACCATACCTACAGTGAAGCATGGGGGTGGAAACATCATGCTTTGGGGCTGTTTTTCTGCTAAGGGACCAGGACGACTGATCCGTGTGAAGGAAAGAATGAATGGGGCCATGTATCGTCAAATTTTGAGTGAAAACCTCCTTCCATCAGCAAGGGCATTGAAGATGAAACGCGGCTGGCTCTTTCAGCATGACAATGATCCCAAACACACCGCCCCGGGTAACGAAGGAGTGGCTTCGTAAGAAGTACTTCTCAAGGCTGTCCTGGAGTGGCCTAGCCAGTCCTCCAGATCTCAACCCCATAGAAAATCCTTGGAGGGAGTTGAAAGTCCGCGAGTTGCCCAGCCACAGCCCCAGAACATCACTGCTCTAGAGGAGATCTGCATGGAGTGAATGGGCCAAAAATACCAGCAACAGTGTGTGTGAAAACCTTGTGAAGACTTACAGAAAAACGTTTGATCTCTCTGTCATTGCCAACAAAGGGTATATAACAAAGTATTGAGATGAACTTTTGTCATTGACCAAATACTTATTTTCCACCATATTTTGCAAATAAATTCTTTTAAAAATCAGACAATGTGATTTTCTGGATTTTTTTTCTCATTTTGTCTCATAGTTGCGGTATATCTATGATGAAAATTACCGGCCTCTCTCATCTTTTTAAGAGGGAGAACTTGCACTATTGGTGGCTGACTAAATACTTTTTGCCCCACTGTTTGAATAACAGGATGATTCTTAGTGATCTACCTGAACAGGAGTTATAAAAAACACAGAGAAAAAGACTTTATAGTTGCTTAACAAAGGCAGATAAAGAAAATTATAAACCTAACACTAATGGTGTTTCAATTCAATTTATCTGTATAGCGGCAATTCAAAAGGCACTTTACAGTTCACCAGATCATACAGTTAAATTGATTCAAAGTTTTCTATCTGAGGAAAACCAGTTCATTGCATCAACTCATTGATTCCTGAAATCAATCCCTCACACTAGGCATGCTTGTAACCAGGCTCGACTGGGAATGATTTTTGGCCCTGGCATTTTTCTATCTACCGCCCAACTTATGGGATGATGCTCATTGCTTCTCATCTTACGCAGCAATGCACGTAAGATGGGAAGCAGCCTTTAAATGCAAAACCCCATCATGCACGTAACATAGTGCAACATATTTTGGCATAAATTCGCCATATTCAAACATAGCATTCGCCAAATATATATTCCTGAATACATGCTAAAGAACCACAGCAAGCCATATTTAAATATATATATAATAATATTATATTGAATATATATATATATATATATATATATATATATATATATATATACCTGCATGCATCATTTATGAGTAGTTACTTCTTGAGTTTACTGTCACAGGTAGGCACTTTTTGGGTCACAGGTAGGCACGCTGGGGCGCGGGCACTCTGAAATTAGGACCGGCCCACTGGGCAAATGTCCGGTATCACAGATTACCAGTCCGAGCCTGCTTGTAACACTGGTGGGGATGAAAGCTCCCCTTTAACTGGAAAAATCCTTCAGCAGAACCAGGCTCAGTGTGGGCCGCCATCTGCTGAGGCAGTCTAAGGTTCAAGGAGAAAGAAGCAGAGATACAAAAGGCAACTGTTAAACCAGCTCCACAGGCGGCCCTGTCCAGGAAACACACAGCCAGACAGATGAGCTCTGAGCCAGCTCCCCATGTCAAAGGATGAAGAGAGCACATAGAGTTAGTTACAGGACTACACTGAGAAACAGGCTAAGCTCCAATATCTATAAACAAAGGTGTTGATGGAAGCAGCATGGCTGATATTTTTCTCAAAGATGATGTTACAGTCAAACAGGGACAGATTGGATGAAGCTACTATAAGGAAAAGCAGAGCGAGCAGAACATTAAAGATTGAACTAACAAATTCAGCAGAATGAGAGAATAGAGATAGAATGAAGCAGAATTAGGAAAAGGGGTCCCTATGTCCTCCAGCAGTCTAAACCTAATGCAGCATAACTATAGAGATAGCTCAGGATAACTTGACCACTCCAACTATAAGCTTTATCAAAAAGGAAAGTTTTAAGCCTAGCCTTAAAAGTAGACAGGGTGTCTGCCTCACGGACTAAAACTGGTAGTTGGTTCCACAGTGAGAGGAGCCTGATAACTAAAAAGATCTGCCTCCCATTCTACTTTTAGAAATTCTAGGAACCACCAGTAAACCTGCAGATTGAGAGCTTAGTGCTCTGTTAGGAACATAAGGAACAATCAGATCTCTGATATCAGATGGAGCTTGGCCATTTAAGGCTTTTATGTATGTGAGAAGGAGGATTTTAAATTCTGTTCTGATTTAACAGGAAGCCAATGAAGAGAAGTTAGTGATAGGAGAGAGATATGATCTCTTTTTCATTTTCATCACAGAACTCTGGCTGCAGCTTTTTGGATCAGCTGAAGTCTTTTAACTAAATTTTGCAGACTTCTTGATAGTAAACAATGGCAATAGTCCAGCCTGAAGTGATGAATGCATGGACTAGTTTGTCAGCATCACATCTGGACAGGATATTTCTAATTTTTGCAATATTGCACAGATGGAAGAAGGAAATTCTAGAAACCTCTTTTGATATGGGATTTAAATGATAGGTACGGATAAAAAATAACACTAAGATTTTTTTACTTATTATCTGAAATCAGTTTAATCCCATCCAAATGAAATGACTGGACTAAGCAGCTTCTTTTTCAAAGACTCTGGTCACAAAAGACTATAACTTGTGTTTTGTCTGCATTCAGGAGCAGAAAGTTAGAAGTCATCCAGGTTTTTATGTCTTCAAGACATGCCTGTAATCTATGTAATGGGTTAGCCCCTCATCTGGATTTATATAGACGGATATAGCTGAGATAGACGGATTTGGCTGTTTAAGCTAACAGTCCAAGTAGAAGAGTCAACAGCAACTCTGAACAAGGTTTAAACTGGATTTGTAGCAACTTGTGGTTTTGGCACTTTAATAGTCTTCTGGGAGTTTGTTCCAGATAATTACAGCATAAGAACCAGGGCTCCAACTATTGATTATTTAAAATTATCAAACGAGAAGTCGGATGGGACACTCAGGAGCTGGGACCAACTTTAGTCCCAAGGAATGACTTTGGATGCCAAGTCTGCCAGGATGACTTATGAGAATAAGAACCACAGGACAAATTAAAGCTAAAGGGAACATCTTGTCTCCTTTACTGTTACTCACCATGTCAGACCCAATAGAAAAAATGTACGCTTCATTCTTCCAGACCGCAAGCCAGCGATCCTAAGCAAGTATCAAATCCAGGTTACAATTCTTCTCCCTCTTAACACCAACCTCATTTGAAGTAATCCTTGCCAATTTTGCATACCCAAATGGAAAAGCAAATTACAGAGGAACTGTATGTCCAAATTACATGTGTGATACATTTGAAAGCTTAGACCTTTTAGTTTCTGAAAATACAAATTAAAATTGGGTGAATAAAACACAGCCTAAGCTAAATCAGTTTAAACATGACTTAAATGTTTTTTTTTTATTTAGGAAATAATAGGTATTTTTTGAACAACAGTAATAAAGATATGCTTGAGAATAGGCATGTCTCATTGTATTACATTTACTCTACATCATGTCAACCACAAATGCAGAAAATTTCAGACCTCTAGCTACAACAGTTTCAGAGGGCTTTAAACTTTGGACTCACCTGTGTGATCCAAATCTCTCCAAATGCAAAATTGTGCAGAATAACACTGAAGTATTTTTGATGGCCACAAAATATTTATGAAGCAGGTATTTTCCCCCTTTTTTTAGAATCAGTGTATATAACAACATGTAACATTTATATACCTAAAATAACATACAAAATCTATGAAAAATAGAGAAACTGCTGCTTTTCAAGCTAAAGTAAGCCACAGTTCCTTTTCTGAGCTGTTTTTTTCTGACTTAGGCATTGTAATAAAACAAAACCAGCATCCAAACTTTATAAAATATCGGACCGTTGTTGTTATTCACCTATCAAACTGCGTGTTTGATACAGTCTTTGCTGTGTGTTTCTCACTTTTACGCAAGCCGGTAACGTAGCAATGTCTTACCCTTGTTTGAAACCTTATTTCATTTGAGCTACTAAGTCAGCCAAATATGCCCACATGGTCTTAACCAATAACAGCAGGACTCTATGAGGCATAATATCGCTCTACTCTGTGCATCATTGGCTAACAGGCAAGGAGCGCTTGTAAGAATTGTCCCTGACTCAAATCGAGTTATACAAAGATGCGGACACTTTTGTCTTGTAGTTAAGAAGACTATGTAAGGAAATATACCAAACTTCGCAAACTAACTACTGAGGAAAAAAGTATCAGGAAGTAAATATTAGATGCTAAGCATTAGCTAGCATTAGCTATGACCAGCTAACTTTTCTGATGTCAACAAAAGGACGTTATGTGGCGATTTTCTCATCATGGAATATATTTTTATTAGGAATATTCTGGTTTACTTTTAATCTGTGGACCCTTATGGATGAATGGAGTATAAACAACTGAAGATTAAGGATTTATAAAACTGCTTCAGGATGCCTTCAAATGTATGTTGTTGTGGCTGCTTTGTCATGTTTACATTATGACATGCTGCCATATCTGTGTCAATTGTGCTTTGGTGGGCACTGTGTCCATAAAATGAACTTGATGGTTGAAGCGTGGATAATCTAAGCTTCCCAGCGATGTCTAACATGTCTATATTGGTAAACATTTTACCATTGTAATTTTCATGCATTCTGAGTTATTAGTTATAAATGCTATAAAAACAGTCACCGGCGAACCGGTGGGTTTTGAGGGACTAACATCTCAGTCTGAGCTCTGCAGATCCACTCATACATGCCGGGCAGCCTAAAAATGGCCAAAAGAGCCCCCAAGATCTACCAAATTTCACAATCCACTAACTCCAAACAGCAGAAATCCTGCTATCAAAATCCAGATATGTACACAAAAGGAACACAATTTTCTTTTTCTGCCAGGAATCCATTCCAGAGAAAATAATCCCGTCTGGACAGGAGGGCTTCCCTGTCTTCCCATAAAAAAATGTGATCAATTGCATTGAGAGACCAGCTGACCAGGTGATGATTCAGTATGTAAATAGTAGGGGTGGAACGGTTCACAAAATCCACGGTTCGGTTCAGTTCACGGTTCCGTGGTCACGGTTTTCGGTTTGGTACATGTTGATTGTTACCCCCGAAATCCCATCAAAAATTAATGAAATTAATGAAAAATAAAAAAAAATAGTGAATTGTAATTATTTTAATGATCCGCTGAAACCCTGGATAATTTCCGCATGTTTTGCTACTTTGAATTTAATCATCTCACACGATGCCCTCTACCATCTCCAAGGAACTCGTGAGCGGAGCGAGACAAGAACCCACAGCCCGGAGGCTGTATGCTTTGCTTTGCGCAGGCGGTCAGGAGCGCAGTGGGGGGCGGAGCGCTGACAGAGTATGCGGGATTTCCGGGGTTAGCCTGACATGTTGGTCGTGTTGCTGTTAGCATAAACAAAAACGTGTTGCACAATGCTTGCACACTGTTGCACTTTTATCCACAACTTTCTTTCCGCCGTCAGGTCGTAGGTCACTCTAAATGCAAAGTGGTCCCATACAGCAGACCTGTCAAGTGCTGCTGGGCACGTCTTCCAACTCCTGTTCTTTCCCACTCGCCATACCCACACAATTCTCCACAACAACTGATTTTTCGCCCTGCACCCGACGCCACGCTGCTTCACTTCTTCTTCTTCTTGTTTTACTACTGGTGGTTGGCTTTGGTCGCAGTACCGCCACTTTCTGCTCTGAGGTGTACACGCTTCACCTATGAGAAAAAGGAGCAGCGCATGAACCGAACATAACACACGCTGAACCGAACCGGAACGAGACAGTCGGGAAACCGAACGGTTTCAGACGGTTTTCATAAACCATTCCATCCCTAGTAAATAGAGTTGCCATTGTTGTCTAAGTTGAGCTGGATGCCAGTCGCTTCTGAGGATCCACAAAATCTAACCTGAATATAATGCTTCAATTGTTTGGCAGGTTGGACCCATTTAACATAGATGTCACATATTTAGAATAGCATGGGAACTTCTGACATTGTTGCTGAACTACTGGGGCAACAGTTTTCCCATCAAACAAGGTTTTAGTCATAAAGTGTCAAATAAAAAGCTATTTTAAAGATATTTTTCTCTAAAAACTTTCGACCATAGAGCTTGGTTCATCTCCATCAAGAACTCTGAAATGAGAGAGCTCTTTAGGTATCGGCAAGAACTTAAGTCCAGATATTTTAGTTAAAAAAATCATCCTCTGATTTCACCATTGCCTGTATGACTGAGAACACTTACCAAGATATAGGTTGATTCTAAATACATAATCAGTTGCTTTTTTTCTGTCCTCACAGATCTCAACAAATCGCATGCATCCAATGAGGAGAAAGCTTTGGCCATCCAACATCTCTGTAACCAGCGGGGGAGGTCTAGTCATGATCAGGATGCATCTGAACCTCAGTTGGTAGAAGATACTCTGGTAGAATCACATCCTTCTATTAAAGAACAAGATGAGCAAAGCTCTCTGGGGAATATACAGAAAGAAGATCAACCAGAAACAGATGTGATCAAAGAAGAAAATGATAAACCCACATCTAAATTGGTTACAGAGGATCAAAAGGAAACAGGTTTTTTTCTGAATGAAAAAAAAAATGAACCCGGACCTTCATGGAATGAAAAAAAAGAAGAGGAGATACCATCAGCTCCCCTACTTGGAGTAAAGGAGGAACAAGATTCTTTAGTGTCTATTTATGAAAAGGAGCAACTAGAATATTTGCCAAGGAGGGACCAGAATGACCTAAGCAGCAGTCAGGAGGAAGAGCAGCCTGTCCAGAAGCAGTCCATTACCTTGATGGAGACCTTTACTCCTCAGGAAGTAGATTTGAGAGGAAGAACACAAAGAACTGAGCATCCTTCCTTTCATAGGCCTCCCATAGTGGAGAACACAGATTTAGAAGTAAGCAGCTCCGCTGTGTCAGATATTCAGTCGCAAACTGACACAAAACAAAGGCCTTTCAAATGTGAAATATGTGGGAGAACCTTGAAGAATAAGTATATTATGAAACAACACTATATAACCCACACAGAGGAGAAGCCGTTTTCATGTAAGACATGTGGAAAAGGTTTTTCTAGGGTTGCTAGTTTAAAGGATCACATCAAAACCCACACAGGTGAGAAACCTTTTCCTTGCAAGACTTGTGGAAAATGTTTCACTCAAATGACTACTTTAATTGGTCACATTAGAACCCATACAGGTGAAAAACCATTTACCTGCAAGACATGTGGAAAAAGTTTCTCTCAGGCAAGTACTTTAAATGTTCACATCAGAACCCACACAGGGGAGAAACCTTTTATTTGTAAAACATGTGGAAAAGGTTTTGCTACTCGTGGTAATTTAAATGTTCACTTCAGAAACCACCCACACAAGTAAAGGATTAGTCAGTATTTGGAACAATGTTAATTAACACTGGAACACTGAAATCTGTGTTAAAACAAAAGCATACACATGGGAAAGTCATTAGACTTGCATACGTGTTTACAATTAGATTCCATTTTTTGTTAGTTTGTTATAGTAAAAGATTTTTTTTTTTAAAGTTACTCTTTAAACAAGTGTTTTACAAGATTAGGTTTGGATTATATAAGGTCAAATTAGGGTTGGGTGATAAATCGCTTTAATGGATTAATCAAATTTTCTGTCAATTCTGTAATTATTAAAATTCTCGATTGTGATTCTATTTGAAAATTTCTGCTGGATGTCTCCTCCTAGAGTTTCAGTTTTTATCCCTTTGAAAGCTTGCTTCTCCAGAGTCCATTATTGAAGGACTTTAACCTTTCATTGATAAAGTGCTTACTTCTACTTGCATGTATAGATTGGCATCAGACATGGGCAATGTGGAGTCAATAAGTCATCTCCATGTCATGTATTTGTTCTACCCAGCCACTGAAGCAGATGAGTCCAATCTTCACCGTGAATTAACCTGTCCAGATTGGACTCACCTGGTTACTTGGCTGGGTAGATTAAATACATGTCATGGAGATGACTTGTTGACTCCACATTGCCCATGTCTAATTGGCCTGCAAGCTGGAAATTTCTTTCCTTTTTCATGACAGCAAATCTTGCAATCACCTAAAGGGCTGAAGTCCAATTCATGATGCAGGTTTACTGCAAAGTCTTAAGATTTCTAAACCTGAAATATGGGAAACTTCGAAATGTCCGTTTCACTAAGAGAGTTTACCCAACCTCAGTCACCACAGCAACATTCTCCTCAGAGCTAACCTGGTCGGGAGCAGGCTTGTTTTTTCCAGAAAACTCTGTGTCCGCTGTCTCTGCCCTTAACATTGGCTCTAAGGAGAGCAGTTTGTCAGATCTGTTGTCATAGTTTTGTGCATAAAAAAACTTTTTGTGTAGGTTTTAAAAACAAATATTGCATGTCCTTTTGATAAGTATCTTATTAAAGAAAAATAATTATAGGGAGAGGATTCTACAACTCAGTTGACAGGGGAAGACATTACTTGTTTTTTGTTTGTTTAATATGAGCAACATGCAGATCAGTAGTAGTATTAGTAGTAGTACATGAAGAACTATTGACATTATTTTCAGATTGCACATAAATAGATTCATTAATTCCATGGGGGGAGAAGAAATTACCTTAGGTTTAGGATTAGGATTCACTTAATGATAAACTACTGAGCCTACTGGTACAATCCGAAGCCATTCTATGGGACTGGTAACCGCTGATAACATCCATTTATTAGGATGATAACATCCAAGGCGCGGATGAGAACAGCCACCTGGTATTTTTACTGTGTAAAAGAAGACTGAATCGACATGAGGCGAAACCCATGAAATGATGCTCAGGTTCTACATATTAAAACTTTTAAGAATTAATTTTCACCTGATTTCACCTAAATAGATAAATTGATCGCTACCATTTAAGAAATAAATCCGCAGTGTTATGGTGGTCACAACAGCCTGTGGCAAGCCGTTTTGATATGTATTAATTATACTGAATATGTAGACTATTCCTGATATCTGGAAAAAAAAAAAAATTTCTAAAGAATCATTTCAAACAAAATAAACATTCTGGATGTCTAGACATTTATTTCATATCTTTTTGATGCATTTGTATTATTTTGACTATGAAGAAATGTATTTCAGGGATCATAAATAGGCTACATATTCAGTCAAGCTTTAATAAATGTCAAAACAGCAAATATATATATATATATAGAGAGAGAGAGAGAGATTTTTTACAGAAATTCAGTTATTTCTGTCCTGTAAATGTAATTTAGAAAATCTTATTATTACAGTTCAGTCCAAGGGAGGAAAGTGCTTTTAATAAATGTAAAATGGTCATACCATAGTACACACTTCACATGTTCCTTATGCATTAACCTCCGAGAAAAAATCTTCTGCTTTGCCATCTGCTGCCCCTTTGCAGCTGTAGTGCCAGTGCTCTGTCTCGTAAACGAATTCAATTTTTTTCATTGCTGCATTAAAATCTCTAGTTACAGTGGGTGACATAGGCACTTCCTGTTGCCTGTTGTCATGGTAACTGGTCAAATCGGGGCTCCACTAATAATGTTTTTTCATACTTGTAATGCACACGCTCCACTCTGAGTGGATCTACTTAGAGTCAGTTGAACTAATTCATAGCAGCCTTTGTGAAACCGAAAACTCAGAGCTCAAGACCTTATGCTAGATCTATTTACAGTTGCAGATTTGAATCTGAGTTTGTTTAACCTGCTGTATGAAACGAACCCCTGGAGTGAGAAAAAATTAGTCTCTTAGTCTTGTTAAATGTAATCTGACCAAAATTGCGTGCCTCTGTAATTGGAAAATAGCATTTTCTTAAATTGCGAATATATCGCAAATGCAATATGTTGCCCAGCCCTAATATGTACTTATAACTGATAAACTATCTGTGTAATACCACTAGCTGCAAATATCTAGTGTGTTATAATTTCATTGTTTGTTGTAAAACTTAGTTTAAGAAGCATTTTAACTACTGGAATTTTAATATGATCACCTCTCAGTGTGGATGATTTAAATAAATGCTAGTTTTTCAAAGTAATGTCAATGTCATTTGTCATATTTTTTTCCTCATATGGAAACATGGGGAGACTGTAGATTTTTATGCCATTTCTAAGAAAAGTCCTAAGTCAAATAACACATATTGCCAGCGCTAAAGGATAGTTCCAGCTTTTTAACACTTTTAGCCGACGACACCGTGTTCTTGGATTGCCTGCTCATGCAGCCTCGCCACGTAGCAATCGTTTCGGCCGCGTTTCATACGTTATGCAACCATTTTAACGTTTCGGCAACAGCAAACGAAGAAACAGCCGGGCCAGCGCATCACGTTTTAAAGCTCGCAGTTAGCTGGTTAGTAGGTAAGAGTTTAGTATTTTGTGTCCATTGTCAGTTGAATAGTTCACAAGAGTCTTCGAAATGAAATGGGGCCCGCTTGCACACAGTTGTAGTCTTTTCTTTCGGCTTCACTCTGTGTACCCCTCCGACGCCGAGGTGCTAACGCCTCTGTTAAACACTTTAAAAAACTCTGAAAATGGAACAAATACTTAAAGGTGGATTCTTGATTCTCTACGGCCGGAGTGCCACACAGAGTGAAGCTTAAAAAGACTACAACCGTGTAAACAGGCCCCATTTCTCGCTTCTCGTGGTAGGGAATATTGACTATTCCAACAGAACTCACGTGGGATTTACAAAAATGCTAAATAAAAACACTACAGGAACGTTTTTTTTACTTTAAACGTTCTTTTTTGGAACGCCATTGAACAGCGCCGACGACCCAGTGAGTAGCAGGCTATTTTAAAAAAAAAAGAACGCTTATAGTTGTTTTAAGGACAGCCATCGGACATGCACTGTGGAAGCCATTCTGAAGCAGCCAGGGGGATTCTGCATGAGCCAAAAAAGCAGAGACAGGACCAATTGTCAAAATTTTGGTGTCGATCATTCGATTTCATCCTGACACTACAGAAATGTAGGCTAAAAGTGTTAAAACCGAAGAGTTAACCATTTATACAAAGTATTTTTTTATTACATTGAATGTATGTAAAAAATAAAAATAAAATAAATAAAAAATAAAAAAAAGTGTGAAGGTGTTGGTTTAAATTCAAACTTGTGAACTTGTGACCCCAGAACAATGGATGACGGACGTCCACTGCACAATGCCACTTTTTATTAAAGTTGTGCTGATTAGGAGGAGAATATTTCTTTTAGCTTCTGATTATGGTTTATTCCTGGTAGCCAAGCTTCATAAACTATTATAAGATGCTGATACGTTCAAAGTACTTGGAAACAAAAAAAAAATTATAACCTTATGAACAGCCTCCCCCAACTTCGAGAAACAAAGTTGAATAAAGTCAATTTGGGATGTCCTGTCTGATAATTTTAGTTATAGATTTTGAGTATATTTTTCACTGGACTTAAACTTGGGCAGTCTGTACTCTGCCATCTGCTCCAGGAAAAACTCCTGTGACTGTACCAACCAGCCACAGGGCATGTGATGAGCTGCTGGTCTCCTGTCCTGCCATTTTGAACAACTTGGAAGAGAAGGTAAATAGTTCTGGATTAAATAGATGCAAAGACTTGACACCGTCTCCATCTGCGATGCCTGAGAAGTTCTACCAGAAAGTATGCCACAAAATATTGTGTTTTTTAGCACAGAATCTATCGCGGTACATTTTGGACTTCTGAGAAATTATGTTGTCCCACCTTGGACATGGAATGCCCAAACATTAAGCTCTCCGGTTACTTAGATTGTTTTAGATTCAAAATTCTAGTGGGGCAATTTGATTCATGTAGCTCTTAAAGATAAGCAAAGTCTTTCAGTTGCATTTTTATCACCTTTTCCTTGTGTAATAGAGCTTTACGTTTAATTTATAGGATTCTAAGTTACAATGTTTTGACTGTCAAGTAGAATGAGGGAACTTATACTAACTGAAAGTAAACTTTCAGAGAAACATTAGATAATGATCTAATGTTTTCTACTTGTCCTCAACAAACATTGGTCTAAAATGTGTTATTCTAAGCACAAAAAAAAGTTAAAAGGTTGACTCTAGAAGGGTTGGATGGATGATAATGGTTAACAGAGTTGGAATTGAGTCTAATTACTTAAACAAGAGGGAAGGAAACACTACTGTATATTATGTAATATTCAAGAATTAGGTTCAAATAACATCACAGATTCATCAGATGATGTTGATGATCTGATGTATTTAAAGTTGCTGTGATAGAATCAGGCCAGGACTGGGAATAACGTTTTGGCCTTTTGAGCAGAGACAGGTCCACCTGGTATTGATGGGAGGACAGTAAAACCCACAATTTAAAAACAACACTACACTGACAGTGCTTCCTTTCACACTGTCCCTTTTAGTGCTTGTGTTTAATACATTTAGACTATTAGCACCCCCAGTCCTGTTATCCCATAGAAGGCTGCTTGTTTACTTTACAACCTGAAAAGTGTTAACCCTTCAACAACACCTAGAAATCCACGCAAAGGAAAATAGACGTAAGGCATGATTATTGATGATCAGATGTTTATTTGTCAGTATATGTGACTAAATTATACTAATTATACTATTAAAGGGGGCTCTTAAAGGTACTCTTATCATCTGCCGCGATTTTTTAAACTCTCTACCTTATCTCTCCCTCTAAAGTGTTGCTTGACTGGGGAGTGCAGCTCACATACAGTGAATTACATTAATAATTGAGGTATTAGATTGCTCCCAGACCAAAAAATACTCTGGGAGTATACATTTAGTAAGAACAAAACTAACCCAGATAAATGAGAAAATGTCACAAGTATGAGCTATTTTCAATTCACTCCAGGTTAGGTAGTGCAGCCACAAACTGATGTCAAATCATAGTAACAACCTATAGGGTGATAAATTACCAAGGTGTCTTCAAAAACATCTTACCAAAAGTATTTTAAAACTGAAGGGTAACAGGTCCACTTTAAAAATGATAATTGACAAATGGCAGGTTATGGGATTTAACATAACATTTAACATAAACATTTCTCTATTACTTGTATTTATGAAAAAGTATACTAGTATGTGTTTAAATTAGTAGAAATAACTTGATGTTTCTGGTTTTTATTAAAATTCCCTATTTTCACGACCATAAGGCTTCACGTACTAAAAGGTGCAGTCTCAGTCATGTGTGTCATTTCTGTATTTAACACACACATAAGGCACACCCGATTATAGGCGCTGGTTTTATATACCGGTACATATCCTCTACTACGCTTAAATACCCTACTGCATATTTAAAAATAGAGCTGGGCCTTAAAACTGGAACAGTGGCGTGTTTTATTCATGTATTTATTACAAAAGTATTAATCAAACCTGGAGCTGGTCGTGGAGACAGACACATGCAAGCTGATGACACAGAGCAGCCCGTGCATCTACAATCCTCTGGAACAGTTTATTAACGCCTAAGCCATTAACTTGAAATGCAGAAATCTGCCGGCAGAATATGTTCGCTTATTATCCTGGTACCTGCAGTTTGGATTAGCTTTTTGATTAAAAACACCTTACCAGGGCAGTCACGCCGTGGAACCTCGAGGCTAATCTCGCCCAGAGGCTGCTGTTGAATTAAGTTTTCAGGTGGAAAAAGAGATGGGAGCAAAATCTGAGTATGACTGTGCTAGAAGATAATCATGTATTTATTACAAAGTATTAATCAAAACCCATCAAAGTCATCTTATCCTCGAAACTGCACGCTGAATTAAACAGCTAACTGCTCGCAAATCAGACATGCCACTGCTTTTCTTTTTTCGCTGTCAGATCACCTGCCGCAGAGGCGACTCCTCGAAATAATGCCGCTTTTGCGAAAAGCTTGAACAACAGAGCCAGCAGACACGCTAGTCCAAGCATCTACAACCCATCCGCAAACCTGTGGCGTAACTTGCCCTGGGCGCTGCCTTCCACTTTTCGTGAAACTGTGGTCTCCGCTCTGTCATCCATCGCCCCATGCTGCTCGCAGCCTTACTTTGAACGCCGGTTCACACCCCATGTGCGGCGTTGAAGTTCCTTTGTCAGACCTCCCGAATAACAGCAAGCACAGCTGCTCATTTGATTCACCTTTTTTTTTCACATCGCTGTGAGATGGGCACGCATGGAGTCACAGATTAACAGCTTATGGTGATGCGTGGAAAACCACCTGGTCTCCAAACAAACATCTCCCTCAGCCACGCTTTCATCATCTCCTCATCCATCCAGCCCTTTTCATTCTGCCTTAATAACAACCCAGCTGGAAAAGTCTCTTTAGGCAAAAGTCTTTCTTTTTAAAAATCACCATAGTATTTACAGTTTGTGTCCATTTTGCGTGGCAGCCAAAGCACATAGATAGGGCGCACCAGCATCATAGGTCAAGCGCTGCACATTTTGAAGGAAAAAGACGCTTATATGCTCTTTATAGTCATGAAAATACGGTATTTCGATAGAAAACAAGGCTAATTTTAGACATATTTACTTGTTATACTGCATGGGCATATGGATATATCAATTCCTTAATTTTAAATCTTTTAGTGGTTTACTGTATGGGAAAACCCAAGGTCCAACAGGTTCCCCGGGTTCGGGGGTTGACCCTGAAGCATTTTTTGCTGTGTTGGTTCTGATGTGAGTAGAGTTTTATACATCTGAAGACAGAGAAATTGCTCAGGGTGTTCTTTTTTTTCTTGCGAACTTGGATACCAGATAAAGAAATAAAAGTCGTGCGACCTGGGTGTGTAGCTGCTGAAAGTCCAAGAAGGTCTGTGCAAGCCTTTAGAAACTATACCATCTCTTGTCTCAGATGACTTTGTCATTTATAGACCTATCCAGTGTTCTTGTCATATCTAAAATCTTGAGAAAGCAGTTGCCAAACAAGTGTGCAACCACTTAAACCATAATGAACTTTTTTGAAGAGTTTCTGTCTGGCTGTAGAGCTCATCATAGCACTGAAACAGCTCTGGTGAAAGTCACTAATGATATTCTCATGGCCCTCAGATAATGGACTTCCAGATCTGTGCTCGTCCTGTTGGATCTCAGTGCTGTGACATTTGACAAGCAGTGCTGACCATGTAATATCTATTTAGAAAGACTTGAATATTTTTGTTAGAATTAAAATGAACAGCCTAGACTGGTTTAAATCTTTGTCTATCTAATCGCTTTCAGTGTGTACACATTACATGATAAATATTCCTCATGCTCAAGGGTTACCAGTGGAGTACCACAGGGATCAGTGCTAGGACCAATTCTCTTTACTTTATACATGCTACCAATTGGTAGAGTTATTAGACAGCATGGGATTAACTTCCACCTCGTTATGTTGAAGATGCTAAGCTATATCTGTCTATAAATCCAGATGAAGCTAAACCCATTACATAGATTACAGGCATGTCTTGAAGACATAAAAATCCTGGAAAACAAATTGCTTTTTCAGAGTTTTGGCAAAAGGGAAGCTGATTATTCAGTCACTTCATTTGGAAGGGATAAACTGATTTCAGATAATAAAGTAAAAAATCTTGGTGTTAGTTTTGATCAGGACCTCTCATTTCAATCCCATATCAAAGAGGTTTCAAGAATTTCCTTCTTTAATCTGAGGAATATTGCAATAATTAGAAATCTCCTGTCCAGGAGTGATGCTGGAGAAACTAGTCCATGCATTTGTTACATTTCAAGGCTGGACTATTGTAATCTCCTTTACTATCAGGAAGTCCACAAACTGTAGTTAAAAGCCTTCAGCTGATCCAAAAATGCTGCAGCCAGAGTTCTGATGAAAGTTAAAAAGAGAGATCATATCTCATTGGCTATCCTGGCTTCTCTTCATTGGCTTTGTGTAAATCAAGAATAGAATTTAGAATCTTCCTTCTCACATATAAAGCCTTAAATGGCCAAGCTCCCTCATATTATCAGATATCTGATTGTTCCTTATGTTCCTAACAGAGAACATTCACTCTCAATCTACAGGTTTACTGGTGGTTCCTAGAATTTCTAAAGGTAGAATGGGAGGCAGATATTTAGCCTCAAACTCAATGCAAATCCAGCCATTTTGAATTGAGAAAGCTTCCTGGAGGGGAAGGGAAACATTTTCAAACCTTGGAAACAAAGTCCAGTGGATTGTTTTTTAAACTTTTACAGAATAACACAATTCAAGTCAATGATTCAATGCAGTCAGCTGGTTATCCTTAGATAGAAAACTTTGAACCAATGTGACTGTATGATCTGGTTGAATTGTATCTATGAAGTGACTTGAGATTACATGTTGTGAACTGGTGCTGTATAAATAAACTGAATTAAATTGAAACAGAATTGATCTTCTTCATCCCTGACCATTGTTGTTCATTGTTCTGCTGGAGCCTATTTTCCAGCTTCCTCCTTAATGCATTCTTAATTTCTCTTATCTTGGCCTTAAAGTTGCTTCTGTATACTCATGAACTCTTGTTTTGTTATTTACCTAATGCTTGTTATTTTTTAAATAACTTGTGATACACAGTTCATTATTTGGGAAGCATAACACTGTTCTGGTAGGGATGGGGTTATCTACGTAGACATTCACGCAGTCAGTCACACATTCACTCATTGAATTGATCTCCTCTCCATGTGGCTGGCACAGTGCATCTCAGTCTCTAGCCTAAAAATAACCTTGCATGGCTTCTTCAGCTCCCAGTCACCATCTTATTACAGTTGTTTTTAATGCAGGTTGTCTCTTATAAAGTGGTTTAAAACCTCCTTTGAATTTCCCAGTAATTTTTCAAATCTCTGCTTGTATGGTAAGAAAGCAGAGAAATGCTTGAGTCCAAGATATGATCCTGCAGCCACTTACAGTTAAACACATAGTGCTGAATTGCTGATATTCTGCCTGGGTCCTTGTTAGGACTTCTTCCAACTTATTCCCTTAAGATGTTAAAGAGCTACTCACGGGTGTAAAAAAAACTTCCTATGGCTGCTGTGGTTATGCATCATAAAAAGTATCCATAGAGGACAAAAATATCTGTGAAATTCCCTCCAGTTTCACAACGTTCAACAGCAGAGGCGAAACAACACAGAAAAAAGAAACTCTGATCCAAAAATGGAGGAATTAAAGTTATCTTTAAATGAATATCATAGGCAACCTAGCAGAGCTACTATAACATGCAGCCACATTAAGGAGCCCAATTGTATAATACTGATTTGGAAGTAGAGATGTTTAAACTTTTTTAAGATAAGGGGGGTGTTGTTACATTAGATTAGGATAGATTAGGATTACATTAGAATAAAATTAAACTTATTATTATCCTGTTATATCGTAAATATATTTTTGAACGTACAAAGAATATTTGCCTATTAAAATAGTCGAGTCTGTTTATACTACTATCATATCAGCAATAAAGCTCAATGTACCATTTCCATGTTAAACAACTCTGACCTATTCCAGGTGTTGTATGAAAACGCTAGAGCCCTGTTGATCACAAATCTCCAACAGAACTGTCTGCTGAAAGCAAAGTTCCACCTTCCTGAGTACCTCACTGAACATTACCGTCTCCTGTGTTGTAAAACATATTTTTATTCTAGACAGACCTTCATGAATGAAGCAAATACCAAATGTGATCAAATAAAGTTTCACCCAAAATTATTCTGGCAGATTTCTATTTAAGATATTATAATTTAATCAAGAAGCAGGTATATTAAACAAGACGTATACCCTTCAAGATAAGAAAAGTAAAAATTAGTTTGAAAATATCTATTTTATTAACATTTGATTAAATTTACATGTTTATATTATTGTTTAAATCATAAGATATTTGTATCGTTCTGTGTAAGTTTGACATTTGTCTTTGGAGCCCAAAGTCTTGTTTGCTGAGGTCCTCAATTACAACAATGTCAGTCAATGTCTAACCCTGTATTGTAATACAACTCTTCAACAAACTGTTGATGATGGACACTGAAAAAATGCATGTCCGCTTCATTAATGGTAGTTTTGAGGCTGATTCAGAGTAGTCTGCAAAGCTGCTATTCGACTCTAGTCCAGCAGGGGGCAATAAATGGGCCAATCAGTACTTTGTCTCTGTGTGACAACCAGAGGAAGTAAAATTACCATAATGGGGATATAATAGAAGAAATAGGGCTTGGTCGTCATGACGTAATTACTTTGCGTGGCCGCCATGTTGATGGCCTCCTTTACCGGTGCTCAGACTACTGCCTATGACTACCACGTACTGTACTTCCTCTCTCAGCCGTGTTTTAATTTGATTAATTTCACCTTAACTTGATTTCAACCATGGTAAACCGTTGCTGTATTGTGAGCTGTAACAGCGCAACACCTGATCGCCATGGGAAAAACATAGAAAATGGGTTAACTTTCCACCGCTTTCCTGCCTGGAGACGCAACCACAGAGACCAAGTGTCAGAGATAAAGAGCCGTCGGCTAGCTTGGATAACGGCTATAAGACGACTGAACATAACTTTCCACAGTATCCCCGATGTCAGTGAGAGTGTGTTCCCTGCATTTTCATTCTGGTAAGTTAAAGATGCACAGTTTTTATTTTATAGCCTACATTGTTTTCTTTCCTTCAAGTTTTGGATCTTTTACGGGAAAATAATAAAAACGGCAGCGGGAAAAGGCTCAAATACGTGAGAAACCCGGAGGTTTTAGGGAGGGTTGGCAGTTAACGTCACTAACTACACCTTTGAAACACATAGCAGCTAGTTAAAAGTATATTACATGCGTGAGTGGTTGTTAGCACTAACGGTTAGCAATTACTACACTAGCAGATTCCAGAGCCCATCTGAGCACAGCTGACTTTTGTACGGATTACTGTGTTCCCACTGTTTGCTGACTTTATGATCTGCAGCTCCTGAACCCATCCATTCATGAACTGCACATGAGACTCCAGGGACTTGTAGCTTCGGAACTGTTTTGAAGTATAGGCGCTCACTCATCGGTGCTCCACTCATTGTTTGGAACTTCATATGGATCCAAATTATTAGTAATGCTGATTTTTGTCAACATACGGAACCCTGGCTTCTCTATTTAATGTGTCCCGGTAAATTCCAGATCCTTTTCGGGATTTTAACATCTCTCTACTTCTACGTCTCTTTGTTCAACAACAACGTTGTATCAGAGCTATGTTTATGTTTGCGTAGCCCTCAACATGGCCGCCACGTCCCACAATGCAACGCGGATCCCAAGCCCTATAATGGATGTTAAAAATTTGGTATGTCTAAATGATGGAAGTTGAACCAGAATCAATTTTAGAGATAATACAGAGTCAGCAATTGATTTAACATTAGTTTAAAATTCTATAGCAGGTGTTTGTTTATGGCAAGTAATCAATAAAACGACTATAGGAAGTGATCATTATCCTATTTTGATTGAAATAAAGTTAAATATAGAAAGGTATTGTATAAAGGGGATAAAGAAATGGTGTTTTAGGTCAACAGATTGGGAAACCTTTAGGAATAGTAGTGAAATGAAAATGTTAAAAGTGGATATGAGTAGTAATATTGATGAAATAAATGTTTCTATATATAATGCTATTTTAGAAGCTGCTAATCAGGCTATAAGGACGAAAGGTGGGGGAAGGGAAATAAGGTTGGTGCCCTGGTGGACATCAGAATGTAAGGAGATTATCAAGAAACAAAATAAAGCTTTCAAATTATTAAAAGGAAAACACAATTTTCAGAATCTGAATAACTACAAGAAATTACAAGCAAATGTAAGCAGAATTATTACAAATGCAAAAAGAGATTATTGGAGAAGTTTCTGTAATTCAGTAGGGAGGGAGACAGATATTTCTAAGGTGTCGGCAACAATTAAAAGGATGACTGGGATTACCGGTAAAAGAACGAGTGGATATCCAATATTAAATGAAGGAGAAATAACAGCAGTTACTGACAGAGAAAAGGCAAAAATGTTGGTAAATACTTTTGTTAAAATTCATAGTTCTGAAAATATTACTGAAGAAGGGAAAACAAGGAGAGAAAAGACTATTTTGGAGAACAAGTAGCCTATTTATTACAGCAAATAGAAGATACAAATGAACCATTGAACATGTTGTTTACAATAATAGAACTGAATAGGGCTTTTAAAAAATATAAATTATCAGCTCCAGGAAAAGATCAAATTTATTATGTTATGATTAGTAATTTAAGTGAATCTTCTAAAAATATTTTATTAGAAATGTATAATAGGATATGGGAAGATGGGGAAGTGCCAAAGAATTGGAAGGAGGCTGTGATTGTTCCGATCAGAAAACCAGGGAAAGATGAGTCAAAACCAGGAAATTATCGGCCATTAGCTTTAACATCCAACTTATGTCAAATAATGGAGAGAATGATAAATGAAAGATGAATATATTATATTGAAAAGAAGGGACTTATATCATCTTATCAGAGTGGTTTTAGAAGAGGTAGACGTACAATGGATCCAGTTTTGTGTTTAGAGCATGAAATTAGAAAGGCACAGGTGAATAAAGAAAGTGTTGTGGCAGTATTTTTTGACATTGAGAGAGCATATGATGTGGAGGGAAGGGTTATTAATTAAAATTAGAAGAATGGGTATGAATGGTCATATGTTTAGATGGATTAAAAATTTTCTAGAAGAAAGACGAATACAAGTGAGGATAGGGAAGAATTATTCTGAGAGTTAGAAAATAGAAAATGGGACACCACAGGGAAGTATAATAAGTCCGTTATTGTTTTCAGTGATAGTTAATGATATGTTTAAAGAAATAGAGGGTGGAATGGGATTCTCATTATTTGCAGATGATGGAGCAATGTGGAAAAGAGGAAGACATTTAGAATTTATTGTAAAGAAACTTCAGGAAGCAATTTCAGTTGTAGAAAAATGGTCATATAAATGGGGTTTTAAATTTTCAGTAGAGAAAACTAAAATAATGTTTTTACAAGGGAAAGAGTTGTGAAAAAATTAACTTAAAATTATATGGTAGGATTTGGAAAGAATTAAACAATTTCAATTTTGTGGGATGTGGTTTGATGAAAGAATGACATGGGGTGTGCACATTAAGGAAATAATCAATAAATGTAGGGAGGTAATAAATATAATGAGGTGTTTAGTTGGAACACAGTGGGGAGCTGATAGAAAATCATTTAAAGCGATTTATACTGGGTTAATCAGGTCAGTACTTGACTATGGATGTATAGTTTATAACTCAGCAGCAGATACAAACCTCCATAAGTTAAATAGCATTCAACATCAGGCTTTAAGAATATGTACTGGAGCTTTTAAAACATCCTCAACAGCAGCATTACAGGTTGAAATGGGAGAAATGCTTCTTAAAGTTAGAAGAGATCAATTATCTTTAACCTACTGGTCAAATTTACAGGGGCAAAGGAAGGATCATCCAACATTAGAGGTGCTTAAACCTTGATGGGAAAAGGAAAAGAAACAATTAAAGAGCTTTGGATGGGTAATAAACACTAAAGTTGATGAAATTAATTTAAATCAGGTAGAAATATGTCAGACAGTTCCATTAACAGCAATACCATCTTGGATACTTCCTGATGCTAAAGTTGATCTTTCATTATTAGAAAATAAGGAAAAAGATAAATATCAAATTATGAATAAATATAGTACAAGAACACTTAAATAAATATTATAATTATATAAAAATATAGACAGATGCATCAAAAAATACAGCTAATAGGGTAGGGATTGCATTTATTATACCACAGTTTCATATTAAGGTTGGAAAAAGGATTAGTGATGGAGTTTCAGTATATACCGGTGAAATGCTAGCTTTGCTTTTAGCAGTTCAATGGGTGGAAGAGGTAAGACCAATAAAATCTATTATTAGCTCAGATTCTAGTTCATCATTAGTCAGTTTGCAAAATAATCAGTCAGACAGTAGACCAAATATATTAATTGAAATACTACAAACACTTTACAGAATAAATATAATTGGGCTAGTAGTAAATTTTGTTTGGGTTCCGGCACATAAGGAGATAAAAGGAAATGAAATGGCAGACAGGATTGCTAAGGAGAGTACCAATAAGTTAAGGGTAGATATTAATGTTAGTTTTGGTATAATAGAAATAAAAAGTATAATTAAACAAAAAGCAAAAGAGAGGTGGCAAAAGTTATGGAATGAAGAAAAGAAAGGAAGGTGGCTTTATAAAATACAAAAGAGAATTGGACCAATGAGAAGATCAGAAAGGAACAGGAGAGAAGAGATGATTATTTCTCGACTTAGAATAGGAAACACTGGATTGAATAGATGGTTATTTTTTATAGGGAAGCATCAGACAGGGAAATCTGACTGTGGGGAAGATGAGACTATGGAACACGTCATTTTGAATTGTAGTAAATATTCGATACAGAGACACAGGTTAATAAGGAAACTTAGTGACATGAAAATGAAACTTGACATTGTCGATTTATTGCAGATGGAATCAGGAAGCAGAGGATATCGGGTTATACTTGAATTTTTGAAACAGATTAGGTTGTATAATAGGATATAGTTGTTTTTGTTTTTTTCCCTCTGCCATGTGGTCCACACTCCATACCAGTTGGTGGCGGTAATGCTCACCTAACATTTTTTGCCAACCGCCAATAAAACTCAATAAGTAGATGAAGAAGAAGTAGAGGAAGTAAACCAACAGGCAACAGTCAGGTGGAGTGGAGGCAGCCTGGAGTTTTTCCTTCATTAGTTAAATATTTTAATTTGTTTCAGTAAAAATGTCTTCAGTTCAGCGTCTGAGGGAGTTTATCAGAGAGCGACTAACTGCTGCTGCCGAAGAAATCTTCACAGAGGTTGATAAAACCATCGTCCGCTACGAGGAAGACATCAGACTGATGAAAACCTACTGGAACCCGCAGATAAAACTCCACAGAATCGGTAAGAAGCTACAGAAAGTGTCTGATAAATATGTTTGAACAGTTGCTGAACTCTCAGATTTACTAACAGACTTCAGTCTCAGAGGTTCCGCTCAGATCAGTGTTTCGTCCATCTGAGTTCAGCCTTTATTTATTCATTAAACGACCACCGCGCTGTTAGCCAATGGAGTCGTACGTCCGTACGTGGCGACCATTTTACCACAGTCTACCCGCTCACAGCATTACTATAAATGCTCATTGACATTATTTACGTTTTTAATGCTTTATTGGCAATTCAATTTAACATTACAGAAGTAATCAAACATCAAGCATAGATATACAACAGTTGGTGAAACGTTCGGCAATTTTAGGTGAAAGAATAACTTTAAGAAGGACAAGACATAGAAGTAAAAAATAAAATAAAAAAAAAATAAATGAAATAAACAAATAAATAAAATAATAGCTAGGGGTTTACGATGAGTTTACGGTCATTTACAAAATTGTATAATTTTATACCAGAAGTTTGACTTGGTCCCCATGTATTTTTTTTCGTGAATGAAAAATGTCCACATCATGAGTAAAACATTAAAGGCCAGGTCCTGCAGGTCTGTCATTTGTATTCCACACAAAACATTCTCTTTGTCCAGATGAGAAGGAGAATCAAATTTAGATGAACACTAGAAGCAGAAATCTTCCCAGAAAACTTTCACATACAGTCAAAAGAGAGGTGACCAACAGTCTCAATTTCACATTCACAGAAGGTGCATCATTTTCTTCAAAAGTAAAACGGAGCCTCAGAAATTCCCTGGAAGGTTAAATGTCAGTGATTATTTTGAAATGGACTTCTTTAACCTTAGGAGCAACAGGAAACTGTAGATATTTACTCCACAATTTTACCACTTTCTCCTTTGGAAAATGCTTGGAGATTAGGTTTCTGTGGGATGAATCAGGGTGAAATTCCTTGACAAACAAACTACGTATGACATTGTTGGTTAGCTTTTTATCAATAACAGACTGAGTAACAGAGAGGGAAGTTTTACCTGGACATGGTTTAGAGTAGGTTGTATGACATTATGATCAGAGGCTGAGGAAGGGCTTTGATTAATATATTATCTTGTTTTCTGTTATTTAGTTTGAATTTAGATCAAAGAGTTTCGAAAGGTAAAAGAAATTCCCTTGTCATCAAGAATGTGCATTATCGACCATATACCACTTTCTAGCCAGCTCTTGTAAAATAAAGACTTGTTCCTGAATAGGACATATCGGGAGTTCCATAGTGGGGTGTTATGAGGACTAAAATTATGCTTAAATATTAGTTTCCAATAAAGTAAGACGCATTGATGAAAAGAAGAAAGTTTAATAGGAAGTTTCTTAGGATCAAAATCACATTTAAGAAGGAAGTTATTTCCTCCTAATTCTATAAATATTTTGCAGGGGATATGAAACCAAAAACTATTTTCATTTTTCAGAAAAGATTTGAGGCAATTCATTTTAATCATGCTCTCTAAACATTCAAAATCTATTGGTTTAAGACCTCCATGATACTACTCTTTAACCATTGCTCCTTTCCTAATGTAGTGCGTCTTGTTTTTCCAGATAAAGTTGAAGTTAATTTGATTTATAGCTTTAATTGCAGGTTTAAGAAGGGATATGGAGTAAGCTGGATAGATAAATCTTGAGAGACATTTCATTTTTGTAAGGAAAGTTCGACCAAAAATTGATATGTCACGTTGAGACCACAAATTTAAGTCACACTACCGTTACAAAGTTTGGAGTCACATTGAAATGTCCTTATTTTTGAAGGAAAAGCACTGTACTTTTCAATGAAGATAGCTTTAAACTAGTCTTAACTTTAAAGAAATACACTCTATACATTGCTAATGTGGTAAATGACTATTCTAGCTGCAAATGTCTGGTTTTTGGTGCATTATCTACATAGGTGTATAGAGGCCCATTTCCAGCAACTATCACTCCAGTGTTCTAATGGTACAATGTGTTTGCTCATTGGTTCAGAAGACTAATTGATGATTAGAAAACCCTTGTGCAATCATGTTCACACATCTGAAAACAGTTAAGCTCGTTACAGAAGCTACAAAACTGACCTTCCTTTGAGCAGATTGAGTTTCTAGAGCATCACATTTGTGGGGTCAATTAAACGCCAAAATGGCCAGAAAAAGAGAACTTTCATCTGAAACTCGACAGTCTATTCTTGTTCTTAGAAATATAGGCTATTCCATGCGAGAAATTGCTAAGAAATTGAAGATTTCCTACAGCGTCTGTACTACCCCCCTTCAGAGGACAGCACAAACAGGCTCTAACCAGAGTAGAAAAAAGAAGTGGGAGGCTGGCGCTGCACAACTGAGCAAGAAGATAAGTACATTAGAGTCAAGTTTGAGAAACAGACGCCTCACAGGTCCCCAACTGGCATCTTCATTAAATAGTACCCGCAAAACACCAGTGTCAACATTTACAGTGAAGAGGCGGCTGCGGGGATTCTGGGCTTCAGGGCAGAGTGGCAAAGAAAAAGCCATATCTGAGACTGGCCAATAAAAGAAAAAAGATTAAGATGGGAAAAAAAGAGCACAGACGTTGGACAGAGGAAGACTGGAAAAAGTGTTGTGGACGGATGAATCCAGGTTTGAAGTGTTTGGATCACAAAGAAGAAAATTTTTGAGATGCAGAACAAATAAAAAGATGCTGGAAGAATGCCTGACGCCATCTGTTAAGTATAGTGGAGGTAATGTGATGGTCTGGGGGTTGCTTTGGTGCTGGTAAGGTGGGAGATTTGTACAGGGTAAAACGGATTCTGAATAAGGAAGGCTATCAACTACATTTTGCAACACCATGACATACCCAGTGGACAGCACTTGATTGTAGCCAATTTCATCCTACAAGTAGTTTAGTAGTCTTAGTATTATTAAGGAGGGAAAAACATAATTTCTGTCTTTAAAAAAAAAAACCCGGATGTATATCTCATTGTGCAACTGTGCTGATATGTATGCATATTGCTTCCAGGACGGATCAGGTAGTGACAAAAGATCAAATCAAATTCAGCTCCACCAAATGCTTATCCCTCGCATGCCAGTACTGTCATGTGTGTTTGTTACAGGACTAGCAAATACGTCATCAAAGCACTGATTGTTTTTTTTTTTTTTTGTTGTTTTGTATAAGTCATTATATATTTAAAATATTAAACTACCACCCAAAGAAAACGCAAATTCTAAACTGCACAGGTAGCCTTTAAAAAGTGTTTGGCTTACCGCATTTTCACACACCATAAGGCGTACCCATTACTAAAAGGCGCAGTCCCAGTTATGTGTGCCATTTCTGTATTTAACACACATATAAGGCGACCGGACTATAGGGCACGTTTTTTTATATAAAGGTACATGTCCTTATACCACGCTTAAATACCTCTACTGCGTATTTAAAAATAGAGCGGAGCAAAACTGAGTATGATTGTGCTTTTATTCATGTATTTATTACAAAGTATTAATCAAACCTGGGGAGCTGGCCGTGAGACAGATACATCGCAGATGACAGAGCGCTGTGATCACTCCTAAATTAACTTAAAATCCTGAAACCTGCCGACAGAATATGTTCGCTTTTTTATTGCCGTATCCTGGTGCCTGCAGTTTAAATTATTTAGATGAAAACCTGCCAGCCAGCCGCCGTGAACCCGGAGGCTGCCCAGCCTAGTTGAAGGGATTTCTACTGTCGGTGCACCGCTGGTATGTGGGGGTCTGAGCCCCTCCGACAGAAATAGTATAATCCGGATGAACTGACTGCCATTATTAAGTTTTCAGGTGGACTTTCTTACTTAAAAACATAATAAAACCACTTTATTCCCACTCGATCACAAAGCAAATATAGCTGCAAGATTTAGATTATTTAGATGAAAAAACACCTGCCAGCCGCCGCGGTGAAACCTGAGGAGACCCGCCCAGAGGCTGCTGTTGAATTAAGTTTTCAGGTAGAAAATAGAGCGGGAGCAAAACTGAGTATGATTGAGCTTTATTCATATTTATTACAAAGTATTAATCAAATCCATCAAAGTCATCATCCTCTGTTTCTGAATTAAACAGCTGCGCTAAATCAGACATGCCAATTTCCCCTTCTTCGCTGTCAGTCACTTTCCGTGCGGGCGGCTCCTCAGAAATAATGCCGGTTTTCGCGTAAAGCTTGAACAACAGAGCCAGCAGACACGTTAGTCCAAGCATCTACAATCCATCCGCAAACGGTGGCGTAACTTGCCGGGCGCTGCCTTCCACTTTTCATGAAACTGTGGTCTCCGCCTGTCATCCATCGCCTCCCACGCCGCTCGCAGCCTTACTTTGAACGGCTGGTTCACACCGGCCGTCGAGTACAGTTGAAGTTCCTTTGTCAGCTTTCCGGGATAACAGCGAGGACAGCATTCATTTGATTCACCTTTTTTTCACATCAGCTGTGAGATGGGCACGCATGGAGTCACAGATTACCAGCGATGGTGATGCGTGGAAAAAAAACACCTGGTCTCCTCACATACACCTGCCTCAGCCACGCTTTCATCATCTCCTCATCCATCCAGCCCTTTTCATTTGCCTTAATATCATATGTCATCAGAGCGGATGTGTCTGTCTCTCTGCCAGCTCCCAGATCAGCTTCTCTGATTGGTTGATGTGGCGCTTCCAGCAGCAAAACTTCAATTTTTCCATCTCGAGCAGCAGCAGCGCGTTGGCGGCGCGTAAACGCTCCCGACGCGCTGCGCCTGCTGCTCAAAACGCTCTGCGGGACCTTTTGCTGCGCCTATACGCGCGTCAACCATTGACTTTGCATGCATCAATTTATGTTGAAATCCATTAAAATTCATTTTAATCACTTAAAAAAGTAAAGTAGGATAATATTCGCACCTTTATTTATAGATGACAAAAATAAATTGTTTTACTGGAGTAAATATACACTGCCTGGCCAAAAAAAAAGTCGCCACCAAAAAAAAGGTCACTCATTCTAATACTTTGTGGGACCACCTTTAGCTTTGATTACGGCACGCATTCGCTGTGGCATGGTTTCGATAAGCTTCTGCAATGTCAAAAGATTTATTTCCATCCAGTGTTGCATTCATTTTTCACCAAGATCTTGCATTGATGAGGGTAGAGTCTGACCACTGCGCAAAGCCCTCTCTAGCCCATCCCAAAGATTCTCAATGGGGTTGAGGTCTGGACTCTGTGGTGGCCAATCCACGACTGAAAATGATGAGTCATGCTCCCTGAACCAGTCTTTCACAATTTAAGCCCGATGACTCCTGGCATTGTCATCTTGGAAATGCCTGTGCCATAAGGGAAGAAAAAGTCCATTGATGGAATAACCTGGTCATTCAGTATATTTAGGTAGTCAGTTGACCTCATTCTTTGAGCACATACTGTTGTTGAACCTAGACCTGACCAACTGCAGCAACCCCAGATCATAACACCGCCCCCACAGGCTTGTACAGTAGGCACTAGGCATGGTGGGTGCATCACTTCACCCTGCCTCTCTTCTTACCCTGATTCGCCCATCACTCTGGAACAGGGGTAAAATCTGGATTCATCAGACCTCATGACCTTCTTCCATTGCTCCACAGTTCATTCTTTATGCTCCCTAGCAAATTTAAGCCTTTTTTTCCGGTTAGCCTGACTGATTAGTAGGTTGCTTACGGCTACACAGCTGTTCGGTCCCAATCCCTTGAGTTCCCTTCGCATTGTGCGTTTGGAAAAGCTCTTACTTTCAGTATTAAACATAGCCCTGAGTTCTACTGTTGTTCTTCTTCGATTTGATCTCACCTGCGTGATGCGTCGATCCACGATCATTCAGGATTTTTTTCCGGCCACATTTCTTCCTTGAAGATGATGGCTCTCCACCATCCTTCCAGTTTTTAATAATGCGTTGGACAGTTCTTAACCCAATTTTAGTAGTTTCAGCAATCTCTTTAGATGTTTTCTCTGCTTGATGCATGCCAATGATTGGACCCTTCTCAAACAGACTAACTTCTTTTCCACGACCACGGGATGTGTCTTTCAACATGGTTGTTTAGGAAATGAGAAGCAAGTCATTCCACCAGTTGGGGTTAAATTAGTTGTTGCCAGCTAAAAGATAATCGCCCATGCAGTAATTATCCTATAGGAGGCTCGTACCTATTTGCTTAGTTGAATCAAGGTGGCAACTTTTTTTGGCCAGGCAGTGTCGTTTTTAAAAATGACAAAAGTGCTGAACCGACAATACAGCAAAAAATTCTTCAGGGTTACCTCTGAACCCGGTGCACCCAAGGCCCAACAAGTTCACAAGTAAACCACAAAAAAAAAAAAAAAATAAACATTTGAAATGACATTTCAAATATCCATATCTTCATGCAACATACAACACAAATATATCTAAAATTTATTTTTTTTTTTTGGAGCTGCTGGGGCATAGAAGTGACAAGTTTTTTTTTAAATGAAACTAATAAAAGTCAGTAGCCTCAAGTTACCTCTGCTAATGTAAATTCCTACCGATCTACCATATAGGTAAAGCACTAGCACAAAAATGTGTTCTGTTTGTGTTAAGTCTGTAATACAGAACTTTTAAAAAGTAAACTAAATATTAAAAATTGTCTATTCTAAAAGCTTTCACACAACTGCTCTGAGAGAGATGCAGAACAAGTTTTAAACCTAGCCCCATTCTACATGGTATTAGCATTTGAAGTCTCGTTCCAAGGACACACCTCAAATTGTCATGTTTATGAGTATAAATGTCTCATTGGTCTAGCACACCTGAATAAATTAGCTATATTACACCCTCAGTGGGCTGCTTCTCCAAAGTTTTGGTAGTCATCTAATTAATTGATTTAGGTCTCATGAGGCAGGAACATACCTGAAACTATCAGACCAGTCTTCAAAGGCTGGAGTATCTCATCCCGGCCCTAACAGCCCTAATGGGCTAATTACCAACTCCACTACTTCCTGAACTTCAGCCAGCTCCTTTATTTCCTGACTGTCAGACCGATTAATCCAGGTATGTCTGGCCAATGCCGTCAGTTACTGAAGTCAGACGCACCTGTTTGTCTAGTACCTGCATCAGTTTGTCTAGTAATGAAAGATAGGAAACCAAGGAGCTGGCTGAAGTTCAAAATATACTGGATATGGAAATATAGCCCTTAGCTAAAGATGCCATTCAATCCAGTTTTTCTGCCAAAACCAGTTTCTTTTAGCCTTAAACCTTTGATTTTCTCCATCAAAAATTCTAAAATAAGGAAGGTCTTCAGACACGGAGGAGTTTTCAAACGAAAATAATTGAAGTTCTGTTGTTTAGTTTTTGTGTTCTGGATGACTGAGAACATTCAGCAACATGTTGTTTTGAGCTTAATACCATAATCAATTGCCAATTGTTGATATTTTTTCTGCCCTCAGATCTAAAAAAATCCCATTCCTCAAATGAGAAGGAAGCTTTGGCCATCCAACAGCCTTGTAACCAGTGGAAGATGTTCAGTCATGACCCGGAGGAAGCAGGACCTCATTGGAAAGGAGAGGATGAACCAAGACCTCTGATTAAAGAGGAAGAAGAATCTCCAGAACCTGCACCGATCAAAGAAGAAAATGAGATAACCGAATCTAAATGGGCTAGAGAGGATCCAAAAGAACCAGAATGGCTACTAAATGAAAAACGGGATGAACCTGGACCTCCATGGAATGAAGAAGATGATGAGGAACCAGCATCCATACTGAATATATTACAGCAGGAACAAAATTCTTCAGTATATATTTATGAGCAGGGGCAACAAGAATATTTGCCTCCTCAAAGGAACCAGAAGGACCTAAGCAGCAGTCAGGAGGATGAGAAGACTGTCAACACCCAGTCGATCACTTTGATGGAGACCGTTACTTTACAGGAACTAGAGTCAAGTGAAAGAAAACAAAGAACTGAGCAGCCTTCCTTTCATAGGCCTCCTGTATTGAAGAACAGTGATCATTATAAAAGCCACACAGGTGAACACTGTTTTTTATGTAAGCTATGCGGGAAACGTTTCTCTCATAATAGTTGTTTAAATTATCACATCAGAACTCATACCGGTGAGAAACCTTTTTCATGTAAGACATGTGGAAAATGTTTCACTCAGAATAGTCATTTGAAGGTTCACATCAGAACTCACACAGGTGAGAAACCATTTTTATGTAAGATATGTGGAAAAGGTTTTTCTCAGAATAATCATTTAAATGTTCACATCAAAACCCACACAGGTGAGAGAACTTTTTTATGCAAGATATGTGGAAAAGCTTTCTACAGAGCTGATCATTTAAATGATCACATCAGAACCCACACAGGTGATCACCATTTTACATGTGAGACATGCGGAAAACATTTCCTTCTTAAACGTACTTTAAATGTTCACATCAAATCACACACAGGTGAGAAACCTTTTTCTTGTAAGATATGTGGAAAAGGTTTTTCTCGAAGTAGTAATTTAAATGTTCACATTAAAACCCACACAGGTGAGAAACCCTTTTCATGTAAGATATGTGGAAAAAGTTTTCCTCGGAATAATGGTTTACAGGCTCACATCAAAACCCACACAGGCGAGAAACCGTTTTCATGTAAAATATGTGAAAAAGGTTTTTCTGAGAGTAGTAATTTAAAGGTTCACATGAAAACCCACACAGATGAGAAACCCTTTACTTCTTAGACAAATGGAAAAGGTTCCTTTCACATTTAATAGGAGCATCTTGTCGCTACCACTTATCTGTGCATTTTGGACGATTGGAATTATGTTAGATTCTTTTCATCCTGGAACATTGTGTTATCACAGGTCTAGGAGCTCTAACCACTGTCTTCATTAAACCACAGACTCTGACACTGTTTCACTCATTTACAAAGTCCTGGGTTTAACTCCCCCTTATATTTTATCCCTTATTGTTAGGAAATATTCAGTAGATTACAGATAAGTTCATTTAATAAATGAGCCCAAGATTAACGTCGGTCCTGGCAAACAAAAAAACTTCCAGTTTGCAGTTTGCTTGGAGTGGAATTAATGCCAAAGGACTTAAAGCTGAAGCAGCTGGTCATTGGTTCTTTGTGAAATTCTAAAGTTCATCAAAGGATCTGTTTAGAATGGATGTGTATGTGTGTTTATATAAGAACATCTCGAAATGAGAATACATGCCAATACATTTCCAAACAATCCTAGGAGAAAGTTTGGAGTTAGATAAAGCTTATTGAACATCCAGAGATGGCGTGTATTTAATACTTTTTAATTAGTGTTTCCTCTTAAAAGCAGATTTTAAAAAAAGATGAAAAAGAAAAGCTAAGTTTCATTGAAGAATCAATGTAATATGAGATTGGTACCAAAAATACCTCGAAGGATATTGATGAAATATTGCAAAAAAGGTCAAAAGACAAATGTTACCCACAGACTTTAATAATCTGCTATTGACAAAATATTGAATCGCTTTTTTGTCCTGAATGTAGGTGATAAAATCCCTACCAGATTAGATTGTTCATTAGTGGTCCATTTAGAAATCTTTTCTACCATGTATATATGTTTTTAGCCAACTTTAGACCAATGTATATATTGTTTAATAGTCTGTAAAAATTAATAGTGTGTTTTTTATAACATAGTCTAAGTTTGATTTAAATATTGTCATTTTAGAGGCAGAAATAAATGGTTTATATTATAACCATTATTCTGACAACTGACTTCTTTTTAGAGTCCAAGGGTTTATTCTGACAAACATTAGTTCCTTCTTACCCTTTACTATAGTTTTTCCAGATCTTTCCAGCTGTAATATAGTCTGAGTGGGGTATCTTTCAGCATTATTTCTGGATAGAAAGGTTTTGTCTTCATATCAATGTGGTGGTGTCCATACTGTTTTTCCACATTTGATTCAGAAACTCTCAAAATTAAGCGTATTTACTATTTATCCATCATGTAGTTTTATTAGTACAGTTTTAAAACCTGATCAATTCCGGCTTATCTCCAGAGCAATTATTAAACAAACTCTCAGGTCCAACATTGTTCAGCAAGGCCAGCTTTTGATCTTTACCTGACTACATACGTCACTTTCAGAGTACAGACAAATTCAGTACAGAGGTGGAAAAGTACTGCATGCTTCTAAATAGCAAAGCAAAAACAACTCTAAGGTTTCAGAGGGAGACTAAAATATTAATTTTCAGCTTTGGCTAAAATTATGTGTGTTCAAAAAGATGCACATCTTTTTATCTCCATTGGTAACATTGTATTAATTTATATATTTCCCATCTGCTTATTTTTTCTGCTATTTGTTTTCTTTTGTAATATAGTGTAACCTTTAGTTGACATCAAATGGAGGCTCCTTATAAGCTCACTGAGTTTTCCCCTCCTCCATAATAGTTTCTATAATGTTAACTGGTGATGTGCAAATAAATATATTTATACAATTGTATTGTTGTGGTGTGAAAAATGAACTCCCTATTCATTCTAACATTTTATTGTGTGTTCATTAAGTGCATGGATGGAGTGCACTTAAGGGTTTGAGTGTGCAGGTCACAAGCAAGCAGCACAAAAGTTATAGTCTTTGGACAAGAGTCTTTGAAAGAGGTGATTAGTCAGTCACTTCATTTGGATGGAATTAAAATGGTCTAATAAAGTAAAACACTGGTGTGCTATTTAAATGCCATATGAAAGAGGTTTTATAATTTCCTTCATCTGCAGAATATTGCAATAACTGGAAATCTCCTCTCCAGGGTTGGTGCTGAGAAACTAGTCAATGCATTTTTTACTTCAAGGCTGGACTATTGTAATTCTTTACTATAAGGAAGTCCACAAACTGTAGTTAAAAGCCTTCAGCTGATCCAAAGTGCTGCAGTGACAACCTTCTCCTTCACCTTATTCCTCGTCTTTTTAGATGTAGTGCTGTTTATCTGTCTTTTTAACACATTTCAAGCTTTTCGAAATCCTGGAATGCGTCTTTTTTTTTATAAACTATTATTTACAATACACAACAATACAAAACTGCATTGTGTACGTATCACAAAACAAAAACATTTGTCAGGGGCAGCATTAACAGAAAACATAAGTATAATAAGAAATGACAAAATAATCTTGTTTAAAGAAAAACAGTACCAAAGGTGACAAAAATACCAGATGCCACAGTGAATCAACACAATAAATTATCTAAAATTCCAGTTTGATTGCAAGCCAATGAAGTTGTTTTTGCTTTTTACTTGTTGAAGGTCGAATTGTAAATATATAATGTTTAAATTCAATAAAAAAATTTGCATTTATGAAGATGAAATTTAGCCTTAATTAATAAATTAATAAGAAAACTCTTCGCATTCATTCTTTCATTTTGTTGAAAACTAAACAGAACATTTACCCAATATAACTGAAATCCTATTGATATTTTTACACAACAAAAGTACAAAAGTGTTGCCGAAATACTTTGGAATGATGACAAAACCAGAACAGATGAGTGACCGACTCTGGGCAAGTGTCACAGAAGGAACACCTAACATCAATATCAGAGTTGAAGTTCTTTAAATCGACTTTAACGGGGTAGATTATGTGTATGAGTTTAAACTATACTTCTTTAACCTTGTTAGTGAGAAGAAAGTGATTCGGGAGCAGCCAGATAAATTTCCAGGACATGTTAATATTAAAACGATCCCAGTATGCAACAACCACAGGAACAGAGGTCTCTTTCTTTTGAAACAGGGATCTAATTAATTTATTATTTTTTCAAGGAACAGGGTTAAGACAGATTTTGCCAACAGGAAAATGTATGGGAGTCAAAATGGGAGAATAACTGATTCTTGGTTTCTGTTTGAATAAAATACAAATTTCAGATGAAATAGCACCAAAAACTTTGGCATATATTCCAGGAGAGGCAGGAAAAATTTATTTAGAGAGAAATCCTTCATAACTCAGCAACAAACCATCATTGTTAAACAATTGGTCAACCAGAAAAATATTGTGAGTAAACCAAGAATTAAAAAAAAAATTGTTTTCTTCTTATATAAAATGTCCTTATTATTCCGGTGAGGAGAGAAGTTGTGTTTATAGATGAGTAACCATGATAAAAAGGCCTGGCGATGAAAGTTAGTCTGATTGGGAGTTTCTGTACATCATAGTTACAAACTAAAAAGAAATTCAGACCACCAAATTTAGAGAAAATATGGAAAGGTATAATATTCCAGAAAGACGCTGGAGAATTAAAAAATTGCCGAATCCATTTTTTATTTATTTTAAAAGTCTTATTCAAAACAGAGAATGATAAACAATTTAGTCCTCCATTGTCATATGAATTCATCATAGTAGATTTTTTATACATAGTGAGTCTTATTTTTCCACACAAAGTTGGAATTACTACTCTCCCTTGTATTGTCAATGTTTAACAACTGAGCAGCATAAATGATTCTGGAGAGGCCTTCAGCCTTCGTTAGCAGAATACGACCACGCAGAGAAAGATCTCTAACCAACCACTGGTTCAGTCTTTTTTTTATTTTTTCAATTAGCGGGTCAAAGTTTAGGGAGTTTCTTTTTTGTTTTTTTTTTTTTATCTTTTGTGATATTTATTCCTAAATAAACTACCTCCTTTCTAGTTGGTATGCCTTCAATTGAGGATAAAGAGCAGTTCTTGATGGCCATTAATTCACATTTTTTAAGATTAAGAGAAAGACCATAGGCTTTAGAAAAAGTACTAATTTCCTTAATAGCTAAAGAAATTTGGTTCTCATCCTTTAGAAATAAAGTAGTATCATCTGCCAGTTGTGTTAAAGTAACCACTTTGTCAGCAAGAGTGATTCCTTTTAAAGGACCAGATTTAATATAATCAGCCAGAAGTTGAGCTACCAAAAGGAACAGATAGGGGGAGACGGGACACCCCTGTCTGATCCCTCTACAGAGGCCAAATCTTGGAGAGGAGCCATTTCTTAGCTTCAATGAGCTGTTACCGTTTTGGTACAAGGTTTTAATGACAGAAGTAAAGAAATTCCCAAATCCAAACTTGTCTAGACTTTGAAAAATACATTTGTGTTCAAACATATCAAAGGCCTTATAAATGTCTAAAAATAAGATAAAACCATTATCATGAACAAGCTCAGGATAATCTAAAATATCCAAGACAAATCTTATATTATTTTCAATATGCCTATTTTTCATAAAACCAGATTGAGTTTCGTCAATAATTGAGTGTAGGACAAATTTTGATCTTTTAGCAACAACTAAAGCAAATATCTTATAATCATTGTTAAGAAGACAAATGGGACGCCAGTTATCTAGTAGTAAAGGATCTTTTTTTGGGTTTTGGTATGAGTGGTAAAACCCTGAGCGAGTGTAGCAGGGAGGGAACCGCTTTCTATAAAAACCTGCAACAGAAAGGAGATTTGTTTGTTTTGAGATGTGAGATGGCATCCAGAATCTCTTGCAAATAGATTGGCTCATCACAGCGTTCCCGCTCACTGTTAGAGATTTGTTTGACTGTTAAATTGGACATCAGAGCGTCAGCTGAAGCTTGACAGAAGTTGGAAAGATAAAGAGTTTCATAAAAGGAACTACAATATCTAGCTATGTCACCAAGGTCATCTGTAATAACATTATTAATCTTTAGTCTGGTAAGAGAATTATTGACCGAATTATGTTTTTCTAAGTTAAAAAAGTAATGAGTGTTTTGTTCTCCCTCAATTTTTGTTGTTCAGAGTCATTTAAATTAGAATGATTTAACTGAGTTTGCTCAAATATTCTTGATATAATTTTAGTTTCCTCAGCTCTTTTTACTTTGGTAGTGTTACTACCAAACTTTCTTAAAAACTTACCAGATTCAAATTTAAAAAGTTCCCAATTAAGCCCATAATGATTATCTGTCTGAGCTTTATGCTAGAAGAACTGTAATAATTGTTTAATTTTTATAGTGACCTCATCGTAATTTAGTAAAGAATTATTTAATTTCCAATATGAGGGAGAAATACAAGAATGCTTTTTATCTGAAAATTCAATAATTATTTCAATAAATTTGTGGTCTGTAAGTGGAGTAGGTAGGATATTAACAGTCACAGTTTCCTTGTTTACCGAATCTGAGATCAACCAAAAGTCAATCCTAGATGGTCGAGACAAAGATTTATTATTCCAGGTAAATAAGTAGTCATGTGGATGTCCAGTTCTCCAAATATTAATTAGATTAAATTTATCCATAAAGACTTTAATAGAAGGACTTGAAGCATTTGGTTGACCAGGAGGCCATTTATCAAGGTTACCATCAAGGACAGTATTTAAATCTCCTGCCATGAGAATTGTAGCATTTGGCGATTTTCTTAATCATTTTATAAAGATCTTTTCAACCGTGAGAAACAGATTATTGTTTTCTCCTTTATTATTGTAACCATAAATATTGGCAGAAATGAAATGATGGTTGTTAAATAAAAATAGTTGGCAAATAAAGTGACCCAACGGATCAGATTCAGTAGAAATAATAGTTCCATTAAATCTGTGCTTTAAAGTCATAACTCTGTCGACATAGTCATGGTCTTTTTCAGCAGCACCGGTGATGGTTTTTTCCAATTTATTGTGGTCACTGGTTCTTTTTTGGGCTGTTTTAGGCATCTTCCTGAGAGTAAGATGAACTTACAAAGTAGAAAGGTTCCGAACTGAGAGCCTATACCCAGAGAAAATTGCAAAGCAGAAAAACAAACGTCTTACGCTACTGCCATCTTGGTTGGTTCCCGGGATGCCTCCTTAGAAGGCCAGATTCGAAGGACGATTACATCATAGCGCGGCGCCGAGGTCTAGTCGGATTCCAAGAGTCCTCATTACGCGACCTTAAAATGCGTCCCTTCTCTTTGTCCGATTTGAAGGACGGGTCTGATGTATCCTTGGTTTTTCCCATGGAACCAAGCAAGCCGGCTGCTCGTGATCAGAGGAAAGGTTACTTGGTGGTGAATATTGGAAGTTTAGTTTAATATATATACAAGTCTGTGAATAGTTCCGCCTGAAATGAATGAAAATAGTTGTTTTAAAGGAATAGTACACACTTCAAAACATGATTGCCTTCATTTTCTACTCACCCCCATGCTGAACAACACTCTGGAGTACTTTTTTGACATCTCAAATGCATCTGGAGATCTGGGAGGCTTCTTGCCTGTCTGCTGACATTTAAATAATGGAGGTGCGCAGCGCCGAGGCAGAAAAGGTCCATAAAAGTGCACAAAAACGTTTCAATATTCCTCCATACTGCTTGTCCAATGTATTCCAAGTGTCCTGAGTGGGTAGCGTCCAGAATTTACCTCGAAACGAAGTCATTTGAGAATGTTTTAGAGCATAAACAGTAGTGTATAGGATTTCCTGAAAGCACTGCCATCTTGCGCGATCCGCGACGCCACGGAAGCCGTGCAGACCAAACCAAATGAAAGTGCGCATTCAGCGCCTGCTCTGCCAATAATGCAAGCATTAGAAGAAGAAATGTGCTGTTTACCTGTGCAAAGAAAGAAACAACGAAAAGAAAAATGTCTGAGGACTTCAGGGTTGAGGAAGAGCATGAGTTCTTTGCCGAGCTGAATGCGACTTTCGCCTGGTTTGGTCTGCCGTGGTTTCCGTAGAGTCGCGGATCAAGCGCAGGTGCACGCTTTCAGGAAATCCTATACACTACTGTTTATGCTCTAAAAAACATTCTAAATGACTTCATTCGTTTCGAGTAAATTCTGGTAGTACCCACTCAGGACACTTGGAATACATTGATGAAAGCAGTATGGAGAAATATTGACACGCTTTTTGTGCACTTTTATGGACCTTTTCTGTCTCTCGGGCAGTAGACCTCCATTGGCTTTGAATGTCAGCAGACAAGCAAGAAGCCTCCCAGATTCCAGATGCATTTGAGGATATCAAAAAGTACTCCAGGGTAAAGCGTTCAGTATGGGGCATAGTAGAAAATGAAGCGCTAATCATGGCTGGGTGTACTGGTTCTCTTTAAATGGTCAGGGGATAAGCGGGCGGTGAATGTTTGATTTATCTAAAAGGTTTTTATCTGTTACTGTGTAAAATGGGTTTGGTTGCTGTAATTTAAGGTCAGATTCTAATAATATCCAAAGCAGTGTGGGGACTATAAAATCTGATTTAAAAAATTGTATTTGCTGTTTTGCACAATATGCTTAACTAAGTATTTTTTTGTTGTTGAATATTAGAGTTTTTTGCAGATATAATTTTTGTACATACATTGTTTTTATATATACTTATATATTTCTACCCTTTTTATAGAATAGAAAATCCCTTTATTACGGTCCCACAATGGAGCAATTCTGGTACTTGCAGCAGAAAGATTATTGAAAAATGGTCACACAAATTTAAACCTTTTACAGAAAATGTATAAGAATAACATAATAGGAAGAGTTAAAATATAAACAATACAATACTGTAAAGTGTTTTAACAATAAGTGTGTTCTAGGAGAATAAAATAACCCAATATGCAGCTATGGGACATTTTTACAGTAATGGATATTTGGAAAATATGCCCAGCAACATCAGAGATGTGCAAAATGACAGCAGCAGGTTATTTAACTTGACTTAAGGTTTTCTATCATTACATCTGATTTACTAAGTTCCTGCTCCTTTTGTGGTTGAAACCTTTATTCCACTCTGGATTCTTTTGTGAGTGTAGTCTTTGTTCACTTTATAATAATAAATAAACAAACAGTTTTGAAAACTTTTGGTATTCATTCTTTTCCTGCTTTTATTGTGTCAACTTTTCACGGGTTGATAACAACAGAGCATACGTGCGGTAAAACCGGCCGAGGAGGGTAGACCTGTTCGAATTCAACCCAAACTCTTCCGGTCTCCTTATTTTCAAGGACTTCAAGGATCCAGAACAGGTAACGGCGATCGCTTGGAGTGATGCAGCCCAGGATTCGAACAGAGCCATTCTCTTTTTTACTTTTAAAATCTGTAGTTCCAGTGGAGTGAAAAGACGCACTTCCTGTTGCCTGTTGTCATGGTGACTTGTCAAATCGGGGCTCCACTTGCTTTTCATACTTGTTGCTTGCTAAACTGAGTGGACCTACTTAGAGTTGACTTAACTAATTGATAGCAGGTGTTGTAAAACCGAAAACTCAGAGTTCCCGACTTTAGGCTGGATCAATTTAGAGTTGCAGATTTCAATCTAAGTTTGTTAAACCTGCTTCATGAAACTGACCACAGAATGGTGGAAGAAAGAGCTTATATCTAATGATTGGCAGATCTAAGTGGAAATGCATTGTTGAAGCCAAATCTCAGTAAAGAATGGCTTGACTGACTTCTGATTTGATAGAAAGGCAACAGTAAGTGAAAAAAAGACTTGGACATTTTGTACACACAGGTATAAACCAAACGAAATTTCTCTGGACTATTTCATTTTTTAAAGTGCAGCCTTATAAAAACAACTTATGTAAACATATGCCTGTATAGTAACTGTTGCAGCATTCAGGTTTTTTTCTTATAACCCATTTTACAAAAAAAAAAATTCCAACCATTGTTCAGTTAAGGTGGAGAGCAGTATTATATTTAAGGATGAAACAATCTTTTGAAATAACTATTAAAATATGTTGTCATTAACTGTCATTGTACTGCAGTTAAAGATTAAACATAGGTCATATGCTGAAAAACACCCTTAGAGCAGTAATTAAGCCCAAACTACATTAGAATTCACTTTGGATTAAAGTTGAAAAAACTATGTAAATATGATTTACTTGCATGCATTCTTTTCTACATATGATCAAGTGTATACCAAAGAAATGCTATCTTATTGCATTTGATACCATAAAATATACATTTTCTTCAGAAATATTTGCATTTTGTTTGTAACCATTTTATGTATTTTTACTATTGCACAAAATAAAGTGAAATTCATCAGAATGTGCCAATTTTAACTTTGATAAGAATAAAAAGTGATGATAACCAACTTCTCACTTCTTGGCTGTGTTATTGCTGGTAACTGTGTGGCTGTGATTGAATGGAACAGCAATTGTTGCCCCACAAACCCAAATAATGTTATTGAAAAATGGACCCATTTTGAATTTAGCTTCTTAAAGACACAATTTACATAAAATGTGATTTTTTTCCACTACACAGCACACTGTAACTACATTTTTGACAAACTTTAAAATGTGTTGGGACAAAAAGTGGGGAAAATAGTATAGGATTTAAGTGCTTTCATCTATATGAGCAGTTGTCCGGCCCAATCCCACTCTCATGTGGAATAACTGTTCTGCTTCTTTAGGTGACTCCTCATTGTGTTCTGGCAGTAAATAAACATTTACATCTTCTTTGCAAGGACGATTTTTGTTTGAGAAACCTTTTTCCTCTTCCCCTGGTGAAAATTCCAGGTAAAGACCTGATGTTCAGAAAATCGAAGAAACGAAAGCATACTGTTAACTTTATTTTCAACATCACCTTGAAGACATAACCTATGACAAATAAAGTTGTCATTTCCATGTGATGGTGTTTCAGTGTGAGGCATAAGATTTCCGCCTCACAGTGCGTGCAGATGCACTCACATCTGCCTGCTGCCATTCCTGAGCAAGCTCTGCACTGCTGGTAGCCCGATCCCGCAGCTGAAACACTTTTAAAAAGACGGTCCTGGCGCTTGCTGGTCTTTCTTAGGCGCCCTGGAGCCTTTTTGGCAACAATGGAACCTCTCTCCTTGAAGTTTTTGATGATGTAATAGATTGTTGTGATAGATTGGTGCAATCTTTCTAGCTGCCATTCTCTTTCCTGTTAGGCCATTCACAGAAGAGAAACAATGATGCCAAGTAGCAGCCTCTTTTTAAAGTGTCCGGTGGTGTCATTCTTACTTAATCCTGACAGATTGATCTCCAGCCCTGTCTTCATCACCACAACACACCTGTGTTAATGGAGCAATCACTGAAACCATGTTAGCTGCTCCTTTAAGGCAGGGCTGCAATGACATTGAAATGTGTTTTGGGGGATAAAGTTCATTTTCTAGGCAAATATTGACTTTGCAATTAATTGCTGTTACGCTGATCACTCTTTATAATATTCTGCAGTATATGCAAATTGCCGTTACATAAACTGAAGCCGTAGACTTTGTAGATATTAACATTTGAATCATTGAATCACTTTTGGCCATGACTGTACAAAAGACAAAGTAGCAGGTTAAAAGGGATTCTAACGTTTTATGAGAATGCTAACTTTACTGCGAAAATTAAAATTTTAGAAACCACAAGTAAAGATGGAAACACCGGACATTGAATAACGTGACATACCTTAAAATATCTGAATAAGTCCGGTCGCTGTAAGTGACATTTCTGAGAGACGTCACTAAAATTGCCAAAGAGACCATCAATGTAGAAGCAATAACCTATTGTTAAACCATTCTTACTCCACAGTGAGAAGGTCTGGTCCATTCTGGCTGCAAGGAAAAGGTGATTGTTGCAATTAGGGCTATAAATAGATCATTTCTTTAGCTTGAATTTTTGTCTGAATTGTGTCCATATTCCAAGGGTCGAAGATACTACAGAGCTTGATGTAAACTCAGATGGTGAAAAAGGTAACCCTGCTGTAACTAAAGAAAATAATGATAGAGATTGGAACCAATATATGACTTTTTGATGCCTAATATTTTCTCATATTGGGAAGTGCTAAGCCACCCTGATCTGTAGGCCTTTCCAAAAATTATTTAGGAATGCTAG
>JAGKQL010000071.1:2334928-2349119 GCA_018398635.1 Cyprinodon brontotheroides
TACAGAAAATGGGCTTAAAGTGTAAAAAACCGAACTTCTCCTTTAAGCATCTACACTCACCGGCCACTTTATTAGGTACCCCATGCTGGTAACGGGTTGGACCCCCTTTTGCCTTCAAAACTGCCTCAATTCTTCGCGGCATAGATTCAACAAGGTGCTGGTCGTCTGCGTAGGTGTCTGCGTAGGTGTCGCAGTGAATGCAGAGACGTCCCTGCCCCCTCCATAGCTGTATATTGGTTATTTATTCTCCAGATGCACAGTGCACTTTACAGTACAGTATTTTATTGTTTACATCTTAACTCTTCCTATTACATATTCTTGTACATTTTTCTAAGGTCCACATTTGTGTGACCATTTTTTAATCAATCACTGCTGCTGCTTAAAATTTGCCATTTATGGGACTTAATACAGAGATATTCTGTTCCCTTCCCATTCTATTGTTGCTCTATAAAAAGGATGGGCATCCTAAACAGATGCCCAAGCCACCTCAACTGGCTCCTCTCGATGTGGAGGAGAACCGGCTCTACACTGAGCCTCTCCCGAATGACCGAGCTCCTCACCCTATCTCTAAGGGAGAGCCCAGCCACCCTGCGGAGAAAGCTCATTTCAGCCGCTTGTATCCGGGATCTCGTTCTTTCGGTCATGATCCAGATTTCATGACCATAGAGCGCTGATGTAGAAGACGCGTTACTTTGCAAGAAAAGTAATTAGTTATAGTTACTAGTTACTTCTCCCAAAAAGTAACTGAGTTAGTAACTGAGTTACTCCACAATAAAAGTAACTAGTTACTAGTAAAAGTAACTATTGCGTTACTTTTGCGAGTGTATGAAATTAATAACTGGGGATGTCTAATTCTGAAATCCTGTGTTTGGGTTGTTATAGATACTGCAACATGTAGCTGCAGCACCGTCTATTCACCCACCATCCCATCCATCCATCCATCCATCCGCATCCATCCATCCATCCATCCATCCATCCATCATCCATCCATCCATCCATCCATCCATCCATCCATCCATCCACTCCATCCATCAAACCATCCATCCATGCTTCTCCATGGCGTTTACGGATCGTTTCACGCTTCCATAGTTCCTTGTGCCTGAGCACAGCGGTGCTCGCAGCGCCACGCTTTAGCGTAGCATGCGATTTCTTCTGTCGCTGGCGCTAGAATCGTGTCACCCGCTGCTGGCGGAGATGCAGGGGAAACCAGATTCGATGGGGAAGCGCGAGCTCGACTGAACACCGGTATTTCCATCTGGAAAGCGCTGTTTTGCCGCCGGAGTCCTCCTCACTCCCCATCCTCCTCTCTCTAATGACGCGCGCACGAGTCCTATCATGAAAAAAGGTTAATTGTGCGACCTGCAGTAATGGGGTGTCGGCAATTGTAACTGCGTTATAGTTAAAGTAAGTGTAATCATTTTGATTACTTATTACTAAAAAAAGGTAGCGGCGTTAGTAACGCTGTTACTTTCAACGCCGTTACTCCCATCACTGACCATAGGTGAGGGTAGGAACGTAGACCGAACGGTAAATTGAGAGCTTTGCCTTTTCGCTCAGCTCTCTCTTCACCACGACAGACCGGTGCAGCGTCCGCATTATTGCAGCAGCCGCACCAATCCGTCTATCGATCTCCCGCTCCATTCGTCCCTCACTCGTGAACAGGACCCCAAGATACTTGAACTCCTCCACTTGAGGCAGGGACTCTCCTCCAAACTGAAGGGGACAAGCCACCTTTTTCCGGTCGAGAACCATGGCCTCGGACTTGGAGGAGCTGATTCTCATCCCGGCCGCTTCACACTCTGCTGTGAACCGCCCCAGCGCACGCTGTAGGTCTTGGCAGGAGGGAGCCAGCAGACCTACATCATCCGCAAAAAGCAGGGATGAGATCAGCTGGTCCCCAAACCAGACACCATCCGGTCCTTGGCTGCGCCTAGAAATCCTGTCCATAAAAGTTATGAACAGGACCGGTGACAGAGGGCAGCCCTGTCGGAGTCCAACATGCACCGGGAACAGGTCCGACTTAATGCCGGCAATGCGAGCCAGACTCCTGCTCCGCTTGTGCAGAGAACGGATGGCCCCTAATAAAGGGCCTCCATGCTCCTGGAGCACCCCCCACAGGGCAGCACGAGGGACACGGTCGAATGCCTTCTCCAAGTCCACAAAACACATGTGGACTGGTTGGGCAAACTACCATGAACCCTGCAGAGGGTGCTTGAGGGACCTCAAGCGCTATTCCACGTCCTGGCCGTGGAACAGTATAAAAAAGTATATCTGCAAAATCTCTTATATTTAACAACAAAAAATACTTAATTAAGCATATCGTGCAAAATAGCAATTAGAAATAAAAAAAATCCTATCAGATTTATAGTCCCCACATGGCAGATATACACTTTAGATTGTATTTGAGTCAATGAGTCAATGCAATCAACTTTGAATCAATCTGACTGGATGATCTGGTTGAACTGTAAAGTGCCTTGAGATGACATGTGTTGTGAATTTGGCACTATATAAATAAACTGAATTGAATTGAATTTAGAGAAACCAAACGTTACCGCCACATATCTCTAACGTTATGCTCTCTCTGCTTTTTCTCAGAGTAGCTTTGCCTCGTCTGTTCCTGTTTGGCTGTGACGCCATCCTGGAGAGAAATATCAGCTGTGCTGCTGCCATCAACACCCTTGTTTATAGATGCTGGAGATCGGCCTGTTTTCCAGTGTAGTCCTGTTTCTCTGACCGTGACTGACTGGATGTGCGCTCTTCATCCTCTGGCATGGGAGCTGGCTCGGAGCTCGTCTGCCTGGCTGTGTGTTTCCTGGACGGGGCCGCCTTTTACAGCTGCTTTTTGTATCTCTGCTTCTGTCTCCTTGAACCCCAGTCAGCCTCGGCAGATGGCCGCTCACACTGAGCCTGGTTCTGCTGGAGGTTTCTTCCCGTTAAAAGGGAGTTTTTCCTCTCTACTGTGGCTACAAGCATGCTTAGTGTGGGGATTGTATTCTTGAGTCAATGAGTCGCATGCAATCAACTGCTTCCTTAGATAGAAAACTTTTGAATCATTTTGACTGTATGATTTCAAGTTGAACTGTAAAGTGCCTTGAGATGACTTTGTGCTGTGAACTGGTGCTATATGAATAAACTGAATTGAATTGAATCATCCAGCTTGGGAAATTTTTAAAATCCATGTTGAAAAAAGGAAAATAAATAAATTATAAGCTTTGGATGACAGTTGAAAAGAAAATAAAAAGAATTTAAAAAGACCAATTTAGAAATAACCTCAGACAACACCAATATCAGTTATACCCATGGATTCTACTAGAAGCAATAGTAGTATATGTCACTAATGGAAAAGAAACAAGGTAAATTTCAGAACACGGTAGACAGTTATTATGAATATATTCAAAGTTATACAGATACATCAAAAATAACAAGGTAAATGGGAATAGCTTTTGTAATACCAGAATTCAAAAATAGGAAATGAATTTTCAGATGGATTATCACCATACACAGGCTTAAATGTTGGCAATATTATTTGCTTTACTAGCTTTTAACTGGGTAAAAGACTTTAAACCATTAAAAAACAGTAATAAGTGCTTTTTGCAATATTAAGTTTAAAAATATGATCAATCAGATAGTAGGATGGACATTCTATTAGATATATTTTACATTACTATCCAGAATAAAAAATATGGGTTTGATAGTTGTATTTTATGTTCCAGCACATATGTTTATTCAGAAAAAGATGTTGAAATCTCTGAAAGGTCGGACACATTGGTATAGAGCTGCAGATCTCGAGACGGAGCATCAACAATGTAGCTATCTCCTCATCCTTTTTGGCTCTATCTCCAAGAATTTTTTGAAATTGTCAAAATTGAGCTTTCAATTAATATATAGTGGCATTTGGCTGTTTTTTTTAAAGGTTACTTTATCCTTTTTTATATTTTAAGTAGTTTTGGAGCACATCATTTTTTCACTTTTACTTTGAGTAAGGAGGTCAAGTTGATACTTCAACTTTTACCAGTGTTTTTAAACTGCAGTATCTATACTAAGGAAAATACGAAACAATAGAATATGCTATTCTAGAATGTCATAAATATGAAAGCGAGAGAAGATATATGAGGAGAGAGTTTGAATGTATTAGGAAAAAGATGAATTTATAAGATATTTTGAGGAAGAATTTGGGGAGTAAACATATACAAATAATTATTAGATTTTTAAAGAAAACTAAATTATTTCATAGAATTTGATTATAGAGAGCATGAATGTCTGTATCATATAGACGGGTAGAATACAAAGTTGTGTATAAGTATGTAGTTTGTTTTATTGTTTGTTTGTTTCTTTTCTTTTTTCCCTTAGAAATCATATATATGTTCATTCAGTAGATAGTCCATCACGAACCAAACTCCATACATTGGCGTTAATGCTACTAAATGTTTGTTGCCAACCGCCAATAAACCCGAGATGAAGAAGATAGAGTCGTTCCAGTTCACACTCCAGATCAGTGGGGGCGGTAATGCGCACTTGCAGTTTGTCAACCGCCAAGAAAACCCTACAAAGAAGGAGAAGAAACAGGAAGTAAACCAAAAGGCGCGCGGAAGCGGTAGTGCGGAATCAGATTGAAGCTTTGTTTTTTTCCCCGTCTCTCTGCCGAATATTTCAGCAACAATGTCTTCAGTTCCACATCTGAGGGAGTTTATCAGAGAGCGACTAACTGTTGCTGCTGAAGAAATCTTCACAGAGGTTGAAAAAACCATCCTCCGCTATGAGGAAGACATCAGACTGATGGAAATCTACTGGAAACCTCAGATAAAACTCAACAGAATCGGTAAGAAGCTACTAAACGGTCATTCAGTTAGATCAATTTTTATTAGTGATTGGTTAAAGAGACATGCTAAAGCGTTTTGACTCAGTGCCAAACTATTGATACTGCATTAATACTGTCTCACAGAATACTGCCACCTGCTGGACATTTAAAGACACTACAGGCAGCTCATTGGACAGACTAAACTGAATTGATTTGATGACCTAAAACAATGATATAATTTTACTTATTGTAGGTTATATTGTATGACTTCATATCTATGTTTAAGTTAAAAATATTTTTTATATTTTGTCATAAATTGAAGATTTAGGGGAAAATGTGAATGGGGATGCTTGTCGACGAGGATTTTAAATCATGGTTTTAAAACAATAAGTACAGTAAATAAACTAAGAGTCAGTTTGAAATTAACTTTAATTCAGATAAGTGGAGTGATAACTGAGAGGAGAAGGATAACTCAATGAGAAAAATTTAATAAAAACGCAACGGCTGAAACGTTCCTATTCCTTTTAAGCTGCTCCAAAATTGTTCATAGTTTTAATGATCAACAGCAAAGATGAGATTTTTAGCAAATGCATCATGGTGACAAGTTTTTAAACACAGTTTAGTGAGCGATCATAAACAACTCCTGTATCGGTCACATGACTTTCTTTGAAATGACGCACGTTTTGCTGTATGGGCTCCATGCATGGCACCGAAGCAGGGGAGATTTACCATTAGGCAATTCCCCAGTTGCCTAGGGTCCCAAGTTCCTGGGGCCAAACATTCCTATTTGCAAATTATGGTTTTGATAAAATTTAAGGTAGTAAATCTGTGTCGCTGGGATTTGAATTAAAAATGCCACTGAAAGTTAAATGTTGTATGTTTGTGCATTACTGCTCTCAGTGTTAAAATATATTCAGAACACATTTTGACCTAAAAGAAGGTCATTGTCATTATTTCCTAATGCTAGCAAATTTTTTATTTGTTATTTCTCTCTTCAAGCCAAAATTCACATTACTAATTTAAAGTGATTACATTTTCAATACTTATTTTTAGTTTTCAATACTTATTTTTCTGCAAAAGATCTGTTTAGAAATTGGTTTTTTTTCCTCTTAAAACACTTACTTAGCATTTCAGGTTAAAAAAGTAATAGGTAATAGTTGGTTAAGTAAAAAGCCATCAATCTGGCTTTTACTAGCAATATAAAGGGTGTTTGCCTTGTGTATTTAGGTTTTGCATGGTGAGGGTATCCTCCCCTGAAAATGTTGAAATTCAGACTAGGCTGCAACAACTAATCGATAAAATCGATAAAAATTGGACTTTAAAAAGCGTTGGCAACCTTACCTCATCATCGCATTAGTTGTATCCTCGCGATAACGCGTCATCTCACGCCGCCGCTATCCCATCCAATTTGACCGAAACGGGGAAGAAAGCAATACGCAGAGCGAAAGTATCAGTCAATAAATCTGGCTTAATTTTTACGTAAGCCGACGTAGCGCTTGGCGACCTCACGCAGCGGCGCGTATCGCCTCCTACTCTCGTCGCGGGCCCCATCCCAACTGCTCTCCCGCCCTCCCAGAGGGAGTCCCCTTCCGCCGCCTGCAGTCAGAGCTGCAGGATGTTTACCCCTCAGTGTCCAGGACTGCAAATGAAGCGCCGCGATATGCTGGGATTGGACAGCCAAATTGATCGCATTAATTAAAATAGCCTGTGTTTTGCCGAAGTGAAAAAGTACGTAACATGCAACTTTTGTACCCAAAACAAATTAACATGGCACCTAGGCTTTTCCATGTTTGTTTTGTTTTAAAGTGGGGTGGAAAAACGTAACGCTAGTTTTCTCAGGTAGCTCCATCTCTGATGCTTTCCTTACCTTGTTAGTAGTGTTAACATGACAGTGATATAGGTTGGCTACCTTATTTTACTTTTTAATTTCATTTGAATTAGTTTAAGCAGCGTTTATATTTTCTAAAATAAATTAACTTGCAAATTATGAGGGCAAGGCTTTTAAAGTTTAAATCTTTCTGGCAAAAATAAAGTAAAGAAGATCCTGCAATTTATGGAAGTAAAGCAGGATAAAATCCAGCAAGATTCAGTAATATGTCAATTAATTATCCGCCACATTCCCATGTAAATATCTGTCTTTGGAGGATGTGTTTCTTAGCACCCCTAGTTCTCTCATTTTTATTCCAAATACAGTATAATGTTGCAGTTACACATAGGCTATTTTTTATTCTCTATGATTCAGTATTTTCTCAAGCAGCAACTGTCAACTGCTATACTTTCCTGTCTTAAAAGGCAGAACTCTTCTAGTCTAAAAAAACTCATTTGTTGAAATGGGGGCTATTCTTTGAACTTGGAATAGGGAGCTTTAAAAAACAAAAATGCCTTTTTCTGAGCTTTATGAAACAAAGTAGCCTGCTATTTTGTGGATGTACAGCTACATTTCTCATGTAAGGTTGGCGTAGTTTTAACACAAACATTTTATTTTTCATATTGCAACCAGTACAGTTAATGAGCAACCTGTACTTGTGTGCTTATTTGTTCTTGTCTAAAATGTTTATTTTTGGGAATAAAGAGGTTAATATAAAAATATTTTTTTGTCTCGATTCATCGATTAATCGAAAAAATAATCGTCCGATTCATCGATTTTTAAAATAATCATTAGTTGCAGCCTAAACTCAGACTTTCCGAAACTCCAGTTCATTGATTTTGAGATGGAATGCAGCCAACTTTCTGTCTTTGTTACAACAACTACTTTTGTGCTTATTATTGGACGCATGTGTGCTTGAATAGAGGTGGTTTCATAAGGAAGACATTAGATCATTTTTAGGTGCAGCATTATGTTTCATAGATTAATTCAAATAATCAGAAAGTGTAATGCTACGTTCACACCACATGTGATCTGAGCATCAAAAAAAGCATCTGCTGTTTCATTTTTGATGCTTGTCCACATTAAGCTCAGATGCGCCTCAAGAGCAACTTAGACGTTCCTGAAGCGCATCCAGTTAAGTCCTGATCAGTGTTGTTTTCGTTAACGATGACGAAATTATTTAGTCACCTTTTTTTTCATGATAATAATTAGAACTGACGGGCTAAACACGGATCTTTGATGACTAAAACATGACTAGTCATTGGTTTGAGTTTTCATCAATGAGATGAGACTAAATAAAAATTACAGGCAGTTGGTCAGAGATTTAAAATCCAACATTGTGTTGTAATCTGTTAGACAAGCTAAGCAGTACCAGCCATGCTGCTGCGTCTTGTTTGATCACGCAGCCAACATGGCGTGCAGCACCGCACATTCTGCATGATGACAGATAGACCATGCAGCAGCAGCAGGGGTGAAAATAAGCCGGAATCGTCTGGTTTTGCGAGTTTAACTCTCACAAACTCTGCTTTTCAGGTTGTGCAGGAAAACTCAGTCTGCACTTTATGCTCCACATCGATGGTTCATTCTCAGCAGTATATGGCTCTTCCTGCTCTCGCTAAATATTAAACTATATGGGGCTGGTCATCCTCTTCCAACCTTAAAACATTCCTTTGTCTAACTATCAAGAATTTATTTGTTCCAGCTCACAAGAGGTGATGCTAAACCTTCTTTAATTTTACCCAAAGGAATCCCGAAATTACATCCAAACAAAGTATTTCATTGCATATTTCATATTGTTTATTTTTTGATAAAGACGAAGATAAAAAAAATACATAGATCTTTGAAAATTAAGATACTGTCTGATCCAGCTGGCAAGTAATTTCTGCAAACCTCGTAAAGATTGGGGCTAAAACCTGTAAAATACACAAAGGATGTCTGTGAAGAATAAATGGCAGTGTTTGAAAGAAGAATCAAATATTGTAATCCTTTGAAAGCATGCATTCAAAGGTTCTTAGTCTGTTAGTTATTATTAGAAACCTATATGCAAGTATGTAATCTTCTTTTGATTTTAATATATAATAATTTACGGGAATGGAGACAGGGTTCCCCCAGTCCTTAGAAAAGTCTTCAAAGGCATTGATTTCTTCTTTCTTAAATCTAAGGCCTATAGGATTGGTGTAATAGCTGCATGAAAAGACCTAGCACTGGTTATTGTTGTGGCTGATAAAACTGATTTGTTTTGTTCCCTCTTTGAAAACAAGGGTTTTGGAATTCAGTTCAAAATAGAGGTTGTTCAAATAAATCCACCTGTCATTTTGTGGCCGTTTTAAGCTTTCTTCCTGTATGAGGAAGCTTTTCGGAAATTTGAAACACATTAAGTACCCAGTGGTTTATGTTAAACAAACCTTTGGGTTTAAGTTGTCGCAAGCAGGTTTTTCTTGTGTTTCTTGTGAATTTGGTCTTCAATTTGTATTTCAAGTGGCATTTAAAAATCTAAAAAGTCTTGAATTTAACGCCGCACTTATGCTGTAGGAACCCTGGGAGAAGACAGCTTGCAGTCTTTGCAACTGAAAAAAGGGGAAGTGTTGTACACGCTGTGACGAAATTACTGCCGTTTAGCATGGACAGAGAGGCTGCAAGAAGTTTAAGATATAAAATGAGCTGGATGCTATTTTAGTTTGCTCAATCTTTGCCTCAGAGATGGGATAAACAGCCGAGAAGGGGAAACACCGTTATGATGGGGTTCGAAGCTGAGCCAGGTTTGCCCGCCTTCTCACTTTTTTAAACCAACGTTGGAAATAAATCGTGAGCAACTTGAACATAATTTTTTGACTCCACTTTTCTGCGCTGCAGGGAAACTGAAATGCTCAATTCTGACTTTTTTGTGAAATCCGATTTTTCTCACGTTGCTGGTTCTATATTTCCCAAATATATGCGACTTTGCCAGTGATCTCCTGAGCTGAACTGCGGAAGTCATACAGTGCAAAGTGTCCCGCATGCACAGTAGTGAACGCATAATGATGTCACAGGCCAGCTGATGCTCTGTGTTTACAGAAGTAAACATGGATGGTACTGCCGGCGCGCATCTAGCGGGTCCTTTTCCAGCTTCCACGCCAAAAACCAATCTTTTCAATTTGTTCAAACGCATAAATACTGCTCTCCGCATCATGATCCTGCCACTTGAGGTTTGTTTTTCTTGCCGCTTCCGGTAACCAGCAAGACACAGACCATTAGTGACCTTTGTCGGGTCATTTAATGAGAGTTCAGGTCGGATGAATGTGACCTGGCTGTGCTCAGACACAGGTCGCATTTGAAAAGATCAGATCTTCGTTATCGGATTCAGGACCAAAGAGCCAAGTGGCCTGGGCTGGATTGGAAAATGAATCCGGATCTTAGGCTACGCCTCACACTGCAGCCTGAAGTGACCCACCATTGGCCTTTTGCTCCATATGTGACCTGTATCTGATCTTTTTATGACAGTCTGAATCCATTACACAGATCGATTTTTTTCAAATGCCACCCAGGCCACTTGGATATAAAATCCTGTGTCCCGACACGGCCAGGATCTTTTCAAATGCGTAATCTCGTGTCTGTACCGCCAGGTCGCATTCATCCGACCTACACGCCATTGATACTTGACAAATGTTACTAAACGTTATTTAATCTGGGGGTCCTACTAAGCGGAGGTGGGAAAACTAACAACCATGGCGGAAGATAACACAGAGAGCAGTCAATGGAGAGAAAGTGAGGTTGCTGACTTAATTTGTATTTGGAAAGATAGCTCGATTCAGACCAAACTCGAAGGGTCTTACCGGAACTGGGTCTTTTCTTTTTGGATCTTCTTAAAAAGATTTCGTTTCGTAATGTGCCTGCTCCTGTTGGAGAGAATAACTTAAAGAACGGCAATATACGCTTCGCGGTATTACGAAGTCATGTTTATTTCCTCAAGAAACACCTGCAGGACGCTTTGCTACATGTGACGCCATCGCGTCCTCGAGTGCGCCATGCGGGACACTTCGGTTGAACACTTTCAGTTCACATTGTAGATCACATACAAGTCGGATATACTTGGAAGTGTGAACGGACACTAGAAATCCGGATTTTCACAAAAAATCGAATTGAGAGCATTAAGGCCTCGCAGTGTGAACGTAGCCTTAGTTGTTCAGACTGCCATGAAAATATCAGATCCAGGTCGCGATATGGCGGGCCAAAAAAATCAGATTTGGGTCCCTTCAGGCTGCAGTGTGAAACAGTAGCCTTTGAAGTTTCTACCTGGTATGTGAAGTTGGGGACAGAACTCACAGTGAATGTGGATTTTTTTTTTTTTCTTTTGTCTTCCAGTCCAGTTTTCCTCTAAATTTTTGTGAGAAGATTATTTTTACGTTTTTATTCTTTTTGGATCATATTAGTTTTATTTTTTATTCTTTTTGGCAGTCTAGTTTTAACTCTACATATTTTGACTAGGATTAATTTGACTTTTTCCTTCTTTTTGGATTCCAGTCTAGTTTATTCCTCATGTTCTTGAATAGGTTTTTACTTTCTCCTTCTTTTTGGGTTACCAGGTTGGATGTTTATTCGCCTTTTTTGAAAGGATTATGTGAGATTTCCAGGTTTGGATTATTATACACATTTTTAGAAAAGATTATTCAAATGTTCCACTTTGGATTATTATGCAATTTTTTTTTTTATTATTCCATTTGCATGGAGGCTGTTTTTTTCTTTTTTTTCCTGCCGTCCACACTCTCGCGACATCCGTGATCTGTGAGTAGTCCTGCCTATAGTAATAGGCTAAGAAAAAGGAATATCCACCTTTTGCTCAGGACTCAGAGACTTTCATCAACCATCTGTTGTTTGCTCCCCTACCTGAATTTGGAAAGCCTCCCCTTAAGTGATCAGTTTAGATAGAATTAGTTTAGATTTTTAATTAATTAATAGTTTTTGATTTTAGATGTACTAATTGCTGATGCTGCTTCTCCCCTGCTAACAATTTATTAATGAAGCATAAAAAAATCCATTTTAATTAGTGGACATTGGATATTTGATTCCTGTTTTATATCTGGTTCTTGGAAGGTGTGAAGAAGAGTTGGTGTTGGGTTACAGAATAAGAGCTGAAGGTCTTATTAGGATTCTTTTGGCCAAAATTTAATAAAACAACATCGTTGTAACTTTTTAGTTGCCAAAATAATTTATTGACCAACATCAGAGTGCAGCTGTATGAGAACAGAAGGCTGCCATGAACCGGATAGTCAAACAGGGAGGGTTGTATCCTGGCTGCTAATACAACTGGCCTGTTCAATGAAAAAGGATGTGGCTCTGTGAAAAAGACAACCAGCAGGTCAATTAATTCTGTCACCCAGCCAGGTGGGTCTCACAGGGTCCCTATCTGAGGCAATACCCAGTAGGTTCAGAGATTCAAGAGCCCAGGTTGGTTAGCTATGCCATAGCTCCATAGGAATGAGAGGAGGAGGAGCTGAGCATAGATGTGGCAACAACAAGATGTGTCTGATGCTGTGCTGCTCAGTGGCAGAGGGCGGCTTTGATATATTTGCTGTGATCAACTGGTTAAAGAAGTAGTTTTAATATGTTTTTATGTGAGAAAGTCCACCTCAAACATTGTGAGAACGGTCAGTTCATCGAGATTACGATCCTGCCTTAATAATATTATTTTGCTGTGTGAGACCTGTAGACCCCCCACAATCCCCCGCAGCAGCTGCATCAGGCCCAGTTTCCCCCCTACTGTTTGTTGTGGCTGGAAGTAGATTGTATTTTTCAGCAATGTGGTACAAACTGCAAGCACAAGAATACTAAAAGCAAACATGTTTTGCTGGCAGGTTTGGACATTTTAGGTTAATTTAGGCGTTTATAGGCGTTAGTAAAGTGCGTACAATGTACGCCGTACGCGATGCTAGCTAAAAGCCTGCCATCAATATATAACTTATTTTGTGTAGGGCTGGACGATATGCCAAAAATAAAATATCACGATTGTTTGATTATATCATTGTGATCTCGATTTTATCACGATTTTTTTTATACAACCAACATAGCTTCAATTACATGCAAAGAAGAGAAAAATTAAATAAATGAGCAAGTTTATTAAAATTAGAGAATCAAAGCAGTGCTAACAAACTTATTTTTTTAATTTCTATGTTGTAAACACACCAAAGAGTATAAAAATGCAATAACTCCTGAGTAAAACAATTACAAATTAGTTACATTTTTCAAGCAACTACAGTCTAAATAAATAAAAATTCTAAATGTATCTTAGTGCAGTTTTATTACTTTTAAATCTTGACTGGTCTAATAAAGTAAAAGAAAAAAAGCACACAGAAACTAACTTGAGTTTTTAAAAAAAATATTACATTAAACAATAGATTTGTATAATTTCTAAAGTCTTTAGACAGTGAAGGTTTTTTTTTTGGTTGCATGTAAATGTGGTCAGTGGCAGAAATACAGCAGCACTGTGGATCCTGATAAACGGTCTCTTAATAATGAAGGATCATCAGAGGTGTAGATCGTAACACGGTCTTAAGTCATCATATTGTCCACCCCTAATTTTAAGTCATGAATGTGATCAGACAGCAGCACTCAGTAGATCTAAAATGAATGTTTGATTTGGAACTTCTTATGAGCTAAGCTAAACATTAGCGTCACCTTTTATATTATGCTAAAAGTGAGGCTTTCTAAGAAGACCAGTTATAATTTAACACATATTTACATTTCTAATGGTGGTTTTAGCTACTGTTCCAGCTCTTTTGTGTTCAGCATCGTGTTTATAAAATTATCAGTTGATGACAGAGATGGCTGTTAAATATATGAAGTCAGAATTAAACTTTTTAGGAGAGCAGCTATTTGCCTTAAGATTATTTGCTAACTTTATTAGCAGCAACTAGGAAGAAAACAGTAGAGATGGGATTTCTTGAAAATTAATCAATAAAACAGGTAGTTTACTTTCTCTGTGTTGGTTCCGTTCTTAGATTGACTAAAATTGATATGAGCCACTGAAAGGGATGGGGAGAGAATCTACAGGCACATTAAAAGAATCCAGGAGTGCAGGGACATTGGGGGTGCTCATGGTATTGAACCTGCATGCATAGAACATTAAAAATGTGATTAGAAGTAGTTCACATGCCTTTATTTTAAGTAAAGCTGCTCATGTATTTATGAAGTGCATAAACTTTTGGTCGAATTCTGTCTTCATAGTTTGCTCATAGTTGGCAAATTAAAAACGCAGAATGTAAACATTTTAAAACTCAATTTTGAGCTTTTTGCGTAGATTGCTGAAGAATCAATCTTGATATGTTCTTACAAGTTTTGATAATTCAATGCACGTTTATGGGGAGAAACAAAATCTAAAGGAATATACAGGTGCTGGTCATAAAATTAGAATATCATGAAAAAGTAGATTGATTTCAGTAATTCCATTTAAAAAGTGAAACTTGTATATTATATTCATACATTACATACAAAAACTCATATATTTCAGATGTTTTATTTTGTTTAATTTTGATGATTACAAATGACAACAA
>JAGKQL010000071.1:2349619-2367690 GCA_018398635.1 Cyprinodon brontotheroides
AGATCCTTCCATGAAGTAAATGCATTTTCATTGTCACAGATACAGAGGATTTGATCCATGGCTTTGAGCTCCTGCAATAACATGTTGAAAGTCTCAACAAGTGGGTCCATTTTCTCACTAACTGTTGACAAAAGTAAGAAAATGACAAGGAACCTCTTGTGTGGAAGAACATCTCTGCGGCACAAGAAAGAAATCACATCGCGCACAGAGGCCCCTTTCTCTATTGACCACTGTTTAATGTCGGAGGGTTTCTCTCCCTCAATACCTCCATTGCAGAATACCCAGCTGGTGTTATTAGGTAACTCCAATTTGACAGCAGTTTCTTTGACACTTCCCATTATTTTATATTTTGCTGGTAAATGAGGACTCACCGTGTTATTCTGCGTATAGTAACTCAGTAATCCACGTTCATTTGATTCAGGATCAAAGTCTAGAACAGCTACAGGTTTAAGCTCTGTAAGAAAATCCAGATTTTTAAGATGGCTTGAATGAGATTTGTTTGTCACGACCAGGTAACGCTCATAATTGGACTTATCCAATGACAAAGATCCAGCAGTTATCATGTTCATTAACTTTGAGCCTTGAGTTGAGCTTTTTATTGCTTCGGAGTGCTTCTCCTCTGCATCCTTGCGGAGCTTCGATAGTTGTGGTATTCCATCAACAAACTTGTTATATTCAACCATGGGTTTGGAAGATGTAGTTGGGGCCAAAAGATCTCTGGTACTACCACCATCACGGATGTAGAAAACCTTTAATTGTTTTGATTTGGTCTCGTTAGTCATTTTCTTTGCTTTTTTAATGGTGTACGTTTTGTAGGTTTTTTCTCCACAGATAGCAAACTGAGGCTCAATGTCCACTTCAATCACATATTCATAAGATGATGTAGTGTTTTTGTTTAGGACCTCAACAAAACGAGGAGGCTTAATGCACTTTTGAGCATCATCCTTGTGTTTGTGTTCAAAGTAACCATCAATGGCTTCTTTTAGGGATTTTGCATATGCCTCTTTGTCATCAACAGCCACTCCCAACACCTGACCATGAACAAATTCTGGCCTGTCTCCTATTCCAAAATGTATGGTACCATTAGTGCGGCTATTAATGCAGGCAGCAGCAAACCTAATGACCTCAGTGATAAATTTTTCCATTTTCTTATCCTCTGGAGTGTTGTAAAACCCTTTGAATTCATGACAGGGTTCTATGAAGTTGAAGGATCCTGATTCTGGGACCGCAAGAATGTTGTCCTTTAGATATCTAAAAGCATCATGGTATCTACCAAATGGGTATGGTTTGGTTGGTTCTCCAGTTGACTGGTTTCTGGAACATGTTGGCTCAACTCTCTTGAAGTTGATGAGTTCATCTCTGGCATGAACAATACACATAGCTGGTCCAAGCTTCACACCCATTACTTTAAGTTTTGATTCGTCTAAAAGTAAAAGATTGGAACCACAGATCTCTTCTTCAAATAGCAGTTCTGCAAGAGAGTCATCTACATTCTGCAGTGACAGAGCCCATTTCTTTACATCAAATTTACTCCAGTCTTCAATATCAGGTGGCAGATCCTCCTTCTGGAATAGAAAAAGGTAAACATGTTTTTTTCCAGAGCTCTACCAAAGTGTCTTGATTTAAAAAAAAGTAACTGAAAAAAATCATTGATTATTTATGTATTTGATTTTAAAGTTGATACTGTAATCAGAAATTGGTGTAAATTAAAAAAAATAAATAAAGAGTATTTGCTTAGATATAATATATATAGATATGTCCTCCAAAGAGGTCATTATTTTTAGCAGTACTTACTTTAATTTCTTTATTTTCTGTCATGTTGGCAGTGATGTCCTCCTTGAAAATGTAAATCACAAATAGTAGCTGCAAAAAAATTCCTAGATTAAGTTATTTGTTAAAAGAAAAAGATCTTAAGATTTATCAAATCCTAAATCACTTACCTTGATTTTAACCCTCTGCAGATGACAGCCAGGTCACTTCTTTCATATACCAAAATCATATGCTGTAAAATGGAGTAAATTATATTTTTAAGCATTGGTGGAGGAAGACACAGTTTTGTTCAGTTGTGTAGACCCCAGGCTGCACCACTCTCTCTGCAAAAAAGTCAGAGAAACCCATCACAATGCTGTGCTTGTTATAAAGCCTGTGCACAACCCCAATCACATTTTATTAGGAAGTAGTAGTTAAGTAGTCCCATGGCCACATCTACAGCTAGCTTTCTGCAAAACAGGCTGTCTGCATCCCCCTCTCTGAGTTACAGGAATAACTTGTTGTCAAATGTCCCAGACTTGTGAATTCTTGTTGGTGGTGTATCTGACAAGGTACACATCAGAACCCTGCAGGGAGATCCCACAGACCCCATTTGAAAAGTCATGCATGCTGAATAGTCAGCCAAAGGGATTTCTCTTGGCTGAGTAACCAAGGTGCATCATCAGTTGGAGGAACACACTGTCACATGTATTAAAAATTAAATTGGCTCATAATGTTTTTTTTACCGCCTTCATGCATTTTTGTGATATATACCAATATAATCAAAATAAAACAGCAAAATTAAACTTTTGAATTTTAGATTTGTTGCCTTTATCTTCTCCATTTTGGTTATAAAGTAAAGATAATAAATATTAAAATAAATATTGAGGGCTGGCAAATATTTAATGATTAATTGGTTATGAAAATGCACTGTTGGGATCCTCAGGCTTGCCCACCAGAGGGCGCCGAGGATCCTCTTTTTGTCTTTTTCTCTTAGGGCTGGAGTCACTGTCAGGTTCTGGAGATTACCCTCTGCCTCCAGCAGAGTGCGCCGTGGGTCCTCCTGAAGCTGAGCCTCTCACACACCTGTGGCTGATCTAGTAATCAGGAGGACCACAGTATTTAAAGCTACCTTCAGACCTGGATTCTAGGCCGGCAGTGTTGATCTTAGCTGGTTAGCTTCCTGAGCTCTTCTGTTACAGAAGTCTTTGTTATCCCTAGAGTGAGATCAGAATCTAATTTGCTTCCTTGTGCTCTGCCTCACAGGAATCCTGTCTCCTCGTGAAAGCTCTGGATGAGCTTAACAACCTGTCTCCTTGTGAAGCCCTGGATGAACTGTCTCTCTGGGGCAACCTGTCTCTGGCCTGCAGCTCTAGGAGAGTTAACCAGCTAATCTGCCCTGGTGAGCCACCCCGAAGATTTCTACATGGTTTGAACCTAACGACTTCAATCAGGAGTTTCCCTAGAGGTTCCCATGTGGAGATCCCCTGTTGTTCCCTACGTTGAGCTGGAAGCTCAGCCTGAAGGTTCCCTCGTGTTTTTCCCTGTTGTTCACTGCTGTGAGCTGGAAGCTCAAATTCAGCCATCTCCCTCTCCCAGCACTGACCCCAGTGAATCTGCCTCCCGCCTGAACTGTATTTACATGCTTGTGCCCTTAATAAACTCTTTGGACTTTTTCCCAGTGTCTCCGTGTGTGTTCTGCATCTTGGGCTTACTCTCTGTGAAACCCCATCATGACATGCACAGACATTCTTAATTTTCAGAATAATTTTTGTACTTCCAGTATGTTTCAATCTAATGTAAATAATAAAAGAATGGATTACATAAACAATGTAATTCATTGAAATAATTAAGAATAAACACCCTGTCACTATTTACACACACCCTTTAGTTGATAGAAAAGCCTTTATTGTTATTGTGACAATGGAGCTTAACAGGGATAGTAAAGTTTTTAGCTATATTTAGCCTGATATATTACTTACTTAACCTTTTGTTGAAATATAGATGTGGAAAAGAGGAACAGTTTTTTTTTATTATTCTTGAATAAAAAACAAACAAAATTGGGATTATAACATTCCCACATATGTTGTCTGCTTAATCAACTCATACAGGCTTGATATAAACAAAAGGTGGATCAACCCTCATCTGATCCACCTGTTCCAGCTCCTATTTATGCTGCCTGTTTCCAGTCATCAGTGCCAGATTATTCAGGCTGAGTGTGAGAGTTATCTAGAGTACCCTGCTGTCCTGGATATCCTGATCCTGATCCGGTTTTTGCGTCTGGATTCCTGAGTTTGGCTTGCCCTTGTTCCGGACAGAACTAAGAACCAAATTAGTCACTTGCTTGCTCGTTAATGTTCGTTAATGTCCGACCCACTAGTGGTCACTAACCTGAGTATACTATCTCTACAGAGAATCCAGCAAGCCAGTACCAGCTGATAAGCTGCGCAATCCAGAGCAGTCAATAAAGCATTTTACTTTTAAAAAAACTTGTTCTGTCTGCCTGAATTCTGGTTCCTATTTTCTGAGCCTTGACAGGCTGGGCTCTCCACTTAGAGACTAGGGTGAGGAGCTTAGTGCATTTGGGAGAGGCGGAGCTGGAGCAGGGTGTCTGCTGAGAGGGAAGTCATGGACTTTTATTTGAAGAGGGCTAATTACAGAGTTTTCTTATTAAATTGCTACTTGTGCTCAAGAAGCACAGCTAACTGTGTTAACTCTTCTGGCCAATTATCATTTTTTTTATTATTTTTTACCTCATGTGGAATTACTAAGGCACCAGCACCTCTCGCGACCCCACTCGGGATAAAGCGTGTTAGAAAATGGATGGATGGATGGTGGAGTTGCTATTGGTGTCTGAGTTCATTGTGGATGCTGATCATTTCCACAAAAATAAATCTTTTATATATTGCATCAATTGTGTGCTAGGTCAGACCAATTTAATGGACGCGCCTCATGTCCCATCCGGTGAACAGCATGGGAACTTCCACCTTTAAATAGATTCAGGAAATGAGGTTGTCACTACTCAATCCGTCATGGAAGCAAGATACGTACCATCAGCTCATTTGCGCAACCAGATATACATCTGGGTTTCCATAAATAATGTCATTATGTTACCATCATTACTCATTTCTATCCTTAATTTTTTTTAACTCTCTATAAATTTTCGGAGACAATTTTTTTTACTTTTTAAATTTTCTCCGTTAAACTGCTTGTCTGACGTCATCATCAGACATGCTCAAAGTGGTGCAGCAAAATATGATTACACACTATATACCATAATGTTAACAAGACAGGAAAACATAAAAGTCAAACAGACTAATGTTTAAATAAATCTGATCGATAGATGGCACTTTTTTTTTATTTCGTTGTTCTTGCTGACAATGACAATAAAGATAAATTGAATTAAATTGAAATTAAGTCCAAAGCGGAAAAAGTTTGCTCCTGGAAGTAGCGTAGAATCCCATTTCCGGTACAAATTAGGTACAGGAGAGTGATAAAATAGATGATTTTGATGCATTTATTTTCACAGGAAATACATTATTAACATTTAACACATTATAGTTAAGTACTATTACTATTTTTGGGGAGAAAAATCTTATTTGAGGTCTTTTTACAAAATAAATTCGAGGGCGACCCGGATTATATCTGGTTTGCCCATGCGCTAATGAGCTGATGGTACGGATCGTGCTTCTGGGACAGATCGGGTTGTGACAGGGGCTACAGGCTTGTAGATGTATCTGCGTTGAACTACTGAGGTGTCAGTAAGCTCATCCAACAATGTATTAGTCTTAAAGGATGTGAAATAAAAAATAATAAAGTGTTAGAGCCTGTGAGGAGGAGTGTGTGGACTGGGCCCTCCATGCGAGGGTTGAAGGAAGGGAAGGCCAGGAGAGATAAGAATAAGTGGTTGCAGCTTCTTCAGCCTCCCTCATGGCATGAGAGGAAGACAGCTGTTGTGAAATGTTTCATTTGGTGAAAGATGTATGTCCTTGATCAACTGAAGTTGTTTTTCTTGAGAGCAACCAGTGTGTTAGTCAGAGCTCAGCTCACTCACAGGAGTGCTGTCTCTCCATCTGCAGACGTAAAACTAAATCTGTGTTCTCTACTACTCCACAAGGGTCAAATAAAAATGCTATTTTAAAGATATTTTTAAGTAGAAACTTGGAAAATGTCTCTTTAAAATATGAGCTAAAACTGATTACTCTAAGTTTTTTGTCAAAGTTTTTCTTCACCTGCCTAAATAATTCAACTGCAATGTACCTTTTCTTTTTACCCCCTTTGAATATGTTCCACCCATGTACAACACCATTCTATACAAAAAAACAGTGTTGGTAAAAACCATAACTGAGATCAGTTCCAACCATTTGCATTTCTAGCTCCACAAACACATACTGCGGGCTAATCACCTCATAAAGTGAACATGAGGAAAAGTAGGCAGGGTTTTTACTGTATGGACCCAGATAATCCACTCATGCAAATACACTTGCTTTGCATTGCAAATTTCTCTTCTCCTATTCCAGTACCCAAAACCAAGGGTAAGATTTTAGGGCCATAGTATTAACGTCCTTTTTAGACTCAGATTTAGACAACTTTTGTCATTTTGTATACAGAGTGTATACAAAACAAAGTTTTGTTTTGTTGAGCTATTTTAGGGCGAACAGATGCCCTGACATTTTACAATTTTCACTTTCTGATGTCAAACAAATTGAAACAACACCTCACATTTGACTGGGTCAAATCAGATTTTTTTTTTTTATATTTACATGATATTCTTAAATGTAAAAAAGCAAAGAGGTCATTGTCATAGAGCTTCTGTTCTGCTGGGGAGGGTCCAGCTGAACATGTACAGTATCAATTTCATTCAGCATGTTTCTGATTAGAGAAAAATAGAGCTGTTGCCAGCCAGACCAAGTTACACAGACCGTAAGTCAGTCTGGTAAATTTCTGTTCAATAAGAAATCAAGAAATATTAATTAATATTAGTTCTACATGGAACTGTGAGTCATGGCCCTGTGAGGATCTGAACTGAATTTGCTTGTTTTGAAGAGTAAAGAACACACAAAATGTAAACACTGCTTTGTCAAACTTATTGCATTACACTATCTTTCAAGTACCGTATAAGCACTCGGTTGCTGTTTTTTTTTTATTTTTTATTATTCAGCATGTAAATAAAAATAGTTTAGTACTGAATAGAAACATAAAATTTATTCTATTAGATCAAACCATTATAAGAGATACTAAACCATCGGTCTTCTATAAAAAGCTACAGCAAATCCTTTCCCAATATTAGATATCTAAACTAAACTAAACTAAACTAAACATCTAAACTAATAACCTTCATAACACTATTGTTTTGAAACATTGTTGATTAAAAAGTAAAACTTACAGTCTCCAGAACAACTCGTCTTCAGTGTCTGATGGCAAGCAGTTTAAAACTGTTCAAATTAAGCAAAGTGAAACATAGTACTGACCATGGGCGTAGGTTTGCATAGGGACCATAGGGACATGCCCCTACCAAAATTTTGGAACAGCTAATTGTCCCTACCAATAATTGGATGTGAGCAACATGTTTTATAATTTACAGCAGTAGTTGTTGCAGCAGTGGCTTCTTTTCCTCTCCAGCTCCTCTGCCTGGTCTCTCCTGTCCCTTTCATGTAGCAGTCATGGAACTGTGTGCTGCGCTGTTTAACTCCACTCTCATTGAGTTTTGTTCTGCCTTGGGTTGCGCCTTCTCTCTCTCTCTGATTGGCTGTTGTTTTCTAGTCCTGGTGTGCTTGGAGCACAGAATTGAAAAATTTATTCACACACTAGAATGCAGCGATTTACTACAATAAAATATTAGGCTACAAAACTAGTCCCAATTAAAAAAAATGAATATCATGTACACAAAAAACCTTTTTTTTTTTTTTAAAAACACAGAATATTCCAGAGTCAGCCAGGGGTTCTGAAGACACAAAAGGGCAAATAAAGGCTGTAAGCCATCAACATTTTTCTGATTCTTAGCCACAGCCAACTAAAAAGAAAAAGTGAGTGTTTTCACTTTTTACCGATATTTAGTTGCTGTTACTGTTTTCATTTTTATGACTCTTTGAAAGTTCAGGTATAATTATTAGCTCAGGTGTTATTTCTCTTATACAGTACAACAACAAGAAATGGAAGTCTAAACATCTGCTGTTTTTCATTTAAAAAGCATAATTAGGGTTCCACATAATAATAGTTCTATTTAATTGACTATTTATACTTCTAGAAATAGGATAAAGACAAGAACAAACAGAAAGGAAGAATATAAACATTGATTTTATCTTACATAGATTTCCACACAGTCTATAAGTAAATTAGTACAAACATTAATGTCTGGTAAAAATGCTTGAATCTGGCTGTTTATTTTTTGGATAATGTTAAATTACAGATAAGATAGTGTTATATTGTCTTTTATAATTGTTAAAAATGATTTTATATTTGAATACACTTAGGCTCATTCTTTAGTGAGTGTTGTGTTTGTAGATGATGCCACTAAAAAAGAAAATACATAGTAAGGGAGCTATTTAAACAGTCAGACAGTAAGTAGAAATATAGGACAATGATAAAAGCTTGTGTTACATTTAATCCTTTACTATTAAAATGCACTTATACATTATATGATTATAGGAAACACAGATATCCAGTAATAATGATGCAGGGCAGCTTGTAGGTGAAGCAGCTGGCCCTTCAGTGCTTCAGGTGATGTCTAAATAAACCAGGTGAAACTAAAAATATTTCCACATGAAGGGGTTCTGGATGGAGAATATTGACAGATAAAACATTTTATATATATATGTATATATATGTGTGTATATATATATATATATATATATATATATATATATATATATATATATATATTGTATTTTACAATTTTGGTATAATTACTGATCTAAGTGAATTGCTCTGTAGGGGAAAGGGACCTTTTACATTTATATTATGTTTTATAGTCTCCATTCTCCAGTTAATGATTAATCACATACTAAATTAGTTGACGATTATTGAAATAATCAATTAATATGATTCATTTTTTCAGCCCCAGATAAAATACATGAAATGGACTACATGTGGTAATGTGGCCTTTTTGTTTAGTTTTTGCATGTTTTCTAATTTTGGATTTTCTTTATTTTTGAACTTGTTTGCTTGTTTTTAATTTTGTGTGTTGCATGTTTTTTTGGGATTTTGTTTGGAGGCCACATTGCCACTCAAACCTGGACACGCCCACAGCAACGGCACAGGTGTTCCCAATCAATCAAGCAGCGTGCCGTGGACAAAGGGAACCAATGACCATGTTTCATCTTGCAGTTTTGGCTAATAAAAAGCTGTGAGACCTCTCTTCTCTTCTCTAATCTGCAGGCCCCACCCAGAGGTGTGACTTGCCTTGCCCCCCGCAGAGCTGGGAACGGTAAAACCACAGCACACAGGATCTCTTTCTCTTCTCTTTCCATGAGGCTGCCTAGAAGGGTCAACCAGCATGGAGATCCAGGCAAAAGGCCCAGATATCCAGAATGACCAAGGATAAGTCACCAAACTGCTGTAAAACAGACCTTTTTCAACACATTTCTCTTGAGTTTCAGAACTTACAGAGCCAGACTGGAGGAAAACGTCTCCTGAAGATCCCTTGGTGTAGCAGCCTGGGACATGAAAACCCCCGTTTGCTGTGAGCCTGCCCTGCTCATATCCCAAATTCTTCCAGATAAACTTTGGTTTTCAAACACATTAACACTATCTGACGGGGTTTATAGGCCCGTCTGATTGGGGTTCCCACCTGATGTCATTTACGTTGAGTTGCAATAAATGCAAAACTCTCTGCAGGTTCTTGTCTTTGTCGTCCACTCTATACAGCTGGCTTTTTGCGAAAACACACGGCAAGAAGGTGGGGGCGGGTGGTGAGGTTACGCGAAGGGCGAGAAACGCAAAAGTAACGTAATAGTTACTTTTACTAGTAACTAGTTACTTTTATTGTGGAGTAACTCAGTTACTTTTTGGGGAGAAGTAACTAGTAACTTGCCCAGCACTGTTCACATTGTGCATGTATATAAACAACTGTGTATATTAGATTGCTTACTAGGAAATACGAATGAACCCCAGTGACTTCACATAAACCAAAACTAAGGCTTCTTTGAACTCATCCCAACCAAACCCATGAAATCATTTTAAGGGAAAAAACTTTTTTTATTTGTTCTAACTTTCACAGAAGCACCGAAAGAGTTGTTTTGGTCTTACATTTATTCTGCAATCCACACATCTGTTTATGAACATGGAAATTATTTATTAAAATGCACAAGAACATATACCGTGGCTAAAAGTGTTGGCATGGTTACCGTTTAATTAGCAAATACAAGACCTGGAAAATGGCCAAAGACTTCCACCTGGCTGATTGAGTCTGACATCTTTCTAAGAATCCTTTCAGGGTTAATGAAGCAAACTATGTGGAAAACGTTAGCTTAAAGTGAAGCTGAAAAAAAAAAATCAAATAAATTACTTTATATATGATAAACGATGAATCAGGGAACTCTGAGAATCCTAGCATCAGAACCTCTAAACTGTTTTGCCTGCTTCTGGCACATTGGGAACTACCATTTGTAGAGACCTATTTCACTAACTCTGACTGATCGTTGTGTTATCTGGTTTAGACCTAACAATAAAAATGTTCTGATCAACCATGATAGAAAAGAGTTTAGGTAGATTTCAGATGTGATATTCTGCAGGATGTCACAGCTTCAGCTTCCCAGCCAATGGACTGCTGGGATAAAGCCTTGAGAAGCGTCCGAGGGTCCAGATTGGGAAGACGTTTCTGTAGGAGGTGTAACTGATGGCACAGCTCTTGTTAAACACACCAGAAATGTTCTCCTTCAAAGCAAACAGATATAAGACACATTTATTACTGTCAGTGGATTTAGTTCTAGTTATAAAATACATGATCTGAAGGAAAGAGACACTAAGTCACCTGAGGCCAGTCTCCATTTAGAAGCTGCTTATCAATCAACAGCTTAACTCCTCTCTCAATGGCCTGTTGGTCAGGATGTCTGCACAAACATACATAAGATCAGGAAACTGTCAGAAACTTCATTCCACACCTAAAAATGCATCTGCCTGAGATATGCTGGTAAATGTAGGAGCTTCACCTGACTGCCATGAGGCCTAACAAAGCCCAGCAGGTGTTGTGGATCTGAGCCGAGCTGCTCTGGATGTAGCGCCGCTGCTCACACGACTCAAAGTCCTCCCCCCAGCCTCCATCAGACATCTGGTGCTCCAGCAGGAACCGACAAGCTTTCTGCACCTCGACCTGCACATCTCTGGTGACAAAGAATACCTTTTTCTTTAAGTCCGTCTTCTTAAAAAGCAGCAGATGTATGGATTTGTCCATCATACTTGCTCTTATAGGTGTGACCCATGCAAGCAAAGGCTTCCAGACCAAACCACGTCCCGTATGTGAAGCAAACTCCCCAGGATCTGAGGAAGGACCAGAACACTGAATAAAGAGCTGCTGGTTATTTGTTAGGGGCTAAAACAAGTCATGGCTCACCCTTCCCATGATCCATCGGTCCTCTGAACCCTCCTGCAGTAATCAAGACCTTCCCTTAGAGTGGATCTGAATGAGAGACAGAAATGTTCTGTTTACTTTGGAAATTAGTTGCTTTTCACCAAGGTCTGTCAGTCAGGCACAAAATAGGCTCCTGATTAATTCTATGTTAACGATTTTTAATTGTTACAAGAAATCTTTCGCAGAGAAATTATATTCCTTTTAATCTGTATAAAAAAATCTGTTTCTACAAATTTTTAACTTTGACTATTAAAAATACACCCAGGATGTAACAAAATCTATGTTTATTAACATAAACATAGATTTACACTGCAAGTAAGTAATTGTTTCTTGAAATATGTTTATGTTTCCTTGATTCACCAATAGAATGAGATGTTTTATTTTTGATGCAACTCGTTTCTCTTACTTCAAGTGCATCATATCTACTTTAAAGGGGAAAAATACTCATTCCACTAGCACAGGGGTCTGCAACCTGCGGCTCCAGAGCCACATATGGCTCTTTGGACCCTCTCCAGCGGCTCTTAATAGTGGCTAAAATGCATATAAAGAGCTAAATAATTTACTATAATATGTTTGCATCGGTATCAATACGATTTAGCTTTTTATAAGATGGAAAGAATGAGATTAAAAAAGAACCAGAAATATGTTTTAGAGACATTTTTCTATGAATTAGCTTGAAAATTATACGTTTTAACATTAAAAAATCATGAATTGTTGATTGTTTTAGAGATGGCAACAGCTGATTTCCTATACAAGATAAAAAAAAAAAGGTTTTCTAGAAAAAGTCATGTTATATTTTGCGGCTCTAAAAAACTTTTACTTGGTCGGACTCTGGGCAAAATGGCTCTTTGGATATGAAAGGTTGCAGACCCCTGCACTAGCAGATCATGTTATTGATGTGCTCAAATACTCTTGTTTTAAGAGGAGTTCACCTATTTTTAGAGCAGTTTTGCAGTATATAGAACTTGTGAAATCAAAAGCAATGAAGATAAATAATACAATTCTATTATTAATTGATTTAAAGATGACTGATGAAAAAAAAAAATCTAAAAAAAAAGGAAAACCTTCAGACCACTTAAAAAAAAGACAAATATCCTCCTATATTAGTCCAAAACAGGAAAATCTCAAACAGGATAATTATCCACAATTTGATTTTCATAAAAATAAATTACAGACCATTTTTTTCCATCAACTACATGCCTAAAATGAAGCTGATGTCATGTTTTAGGGCAAAACATGACATCAGCTTCATTGCTCTAAGGTTTGGAAATGAGATCAATGGTTTGTAACGGTTTTAGATAGATGTTATTGTAAACTGTAATGTAATCTTTTGCCGCTGTCTTGGGCAGGACTCCCTTGAAAAAGAGATTGATAATCTCAATGGGACTTTTCCTGGTTAAATATAGGAATAGAAAAAAAATTAAATATAGAGAAGCTGGCTTCAGATAAGAGCAGCGAGATTATTTGAGTCTTATTCTTTGATTCTTATACTCTAGTGATGTTAAAATCTGGCAAGTGAAACAGCGGCTGATAATACGCAGAAAACGTAGACTTTAATCTTGCCCCGCATACTATAGGCAGGCTGTGCACAAGTACTGCATTGATCACTACTAGAAAAACAGCTGTTGAGTTATGCATTGGAATAAGGACTATTTAAATACTCTAAGATTTTTTGCTGGTTTGTTATGCCTCTATGACACTGCTATTATTTCTATTGGTTTTCTGCTGTTCACTAAAGCAATTGAAAAAATCTTCACTTTCTTAACCCCCATTTGAGCAGGAAACATTTCTGTCTATGCTCAGGCTTTATGCGAGTCTCTGATGTAACGTCGCTCTTTTTTATTTCTTAACCATAAACACACCAGTTTTCATAAATCTGATTAATGCTTTTTAAACATATTTCTTTCTAAATCTAAATAAAGAAATTAATGTAAACCATGAAATAAAAGCCTGGATTCATCTAAAAAAGAAAATAATAAGATATCTATCAACCTTTTTAACAAAAAGTATGAAAAAGGTTTGAAGAAAAATAAAATAGTTTGTTTGCAAACCTTATCTCTTCAGTGCGGTGATCAGGATAGACCTTCTGGAAGTGCCTTAAAGCCTGCATTGCTGCAGAGGTGCACTCCACATATGTGTAGTCTATCATGATGTCACCTGATGCAGACAAGCAGAGCGCCGTATGAATATTTATACCAAAACAGAGGAAATATCTGGATAAATGTCTCACTCCTAAAACCTAGACATGATGCATGAGTAGAACAAACAGGTATTAATCCCATCAAAAAGCTCTGAAGGTTACATTCTCTTTTTGAGGGAAACTAAATTGCATTAAAAGAATAGGAGAAATTACTTAAAAACATGATGGGAATTATAACTCAGATTGTTAAAATAATTTGAAAATGTATCTTGCTGAAAATTGAATAATGTTTTGTGAATTAAAACAACCCCATTCATATTTTTCATGCCAGCTAGATGCTTACCAAACACCTCAGAGGGGTTAAGTAGCTCCAGGAGTTTTCCTCCTCTTTTAGTTTCATACGTAGCAAATCCACCGTCACTGTTCCTCATGCTCAGCAGCTACAAAACAGCAACAGACTCAAAAACTGAAATCAAACAAGGCTGTAAGCTATCTCTAATCAGCTTGGTAGAGCACCGACAGGATAAAACTCTCTCTGTGCGACCGTCCCAAATATAAACACCCAGAATTGGATAAACTCTGTTGGAACCTTAACTAGATTTAGGAGCTCTGGTCTCAGATTTGGCACAAGGTGTGTCCAATTTTAGAAAGAAAGGTTGTAATTCCACCTCATTTCCACCTTAAAGCTGTGTAAAGAACCACTGATGCATTTGGTTTATTCCTCCTCTGAAGGTCTGGGAGCCTTAGAATATTTATCATTAATAATGGTATTAATAACCTGGTAGAAAACTAAAAACAATTTGTCAAGAAATAAAAATCCACAACAGATTATCAGATCTGTGTTGAAGCTGTTGGCTAAAGAGAAGACCCAGGATTCTGGATTATCTAAATGGGAACGGTCAAAGCTTCTTCTCTGTTTGCCCCTTAGTATCAGATTAACACCTGTTTAACTGGAAATAGAGTGCTGGAAAAAGTAGAAACAAGAACAAAATAAGTCTAGATGGTATCACAGTGAATCAGAAGAGTAAAACCAGAAATGGGATCTAGGTTATGTTGGAAGATAAAATCTTAAGATCCATAACAAAAAAACTTAAATTACCTCATTTAGAATAGAATAACATAGAATAGAATAGCATAGAATAGAATAGAATAGAACATCCCTTTATTTTCCCCACAATGGGGAAATTCTGGTGTTTACAGCCGCAAAAAATGGTGACACAAATATGCACCTTAAAAAAAAACGTATAAGAATAACATAATAGTGAAGAGTTAAAAGTTAAACAAAGAAATACTGTACTGTAAAGTGTTATTACAATAGAAAACTGTGCAACTGGAGAATAAATAACCAATATGCAGCTATGGAAATTTTTACAGCAATGGATATTTTAAAACAGCAACATCAGAGATGTGCAAAATGACAGCAGTATGTTATTAAACTGACTAAGGTAGAAAGTGCGCAAAATCAGCATAAATGTAAGAACTAATTGAGGTTGTTTGGGAACATTGGTGGTTATAGAGTTTTACAGCAGCTGGGAGGAAGGCTGCAGGAACTCACCACATTGACAGCATCGTATAAACGTTCTGAGGCGATTGGCTGTCTAAGGGAGGGACAGAGCTCCTGCAGCAGCATCACCGACTTCAGGCCTTCAGCCGTGCAGTCGGCCACGATCCAGCCACAGTCACGGGTGCTGAAGGGGAAGCCACCCTGATGAGCACAGAAAGATGCAGCGCATGAGCTATGGATGCAGAAGGGCTGTATATGGAAAATAAACTTATATATCTCTGCTAGTTTCTTTGTATTATATCTCTTTTAGTTTAAAGTACATTTTTGCATCATTTTTACTTCACCTTGTTCATCTGTCTGTAGTATTTCTTATATTCAGGGGGATTCTCGGGAATCTGTGGGAGTGGAAAGAGTGGATACAAATCAGGAATCATTCGTTACTGGGAGGTTCAGATCTTACAGTTTTTGCTTTTACAGACATGTGAGTAAAAAGGAGGAGTAGTTATGCTCTCTAACCTGAGTAATTCTGAGGAACTCATGCGCTTCTTGAAGACATTCCATCAGTTCAGGGTCATCCTGGGCTCCAGCCTGAGAGGAAACCATAGAGAAACCATTCAACAACCAGAAAACATGAACACAGTGGGAAAGCATCCACACACTGATACCTCAAGAAAAGCCTGGACAGCGAAACACGTGTCCCAGAGCTGAGAGCCATTGGTTCCCTGTGAAAGGCAACAATACAAGGAAACTTATTAAAAACAGAAAATGATAACAAAAGCTAAAAATTGAAAGTTCAAATGGATTTTTTTCAGTAATTTTCCAGTTTTTTCATGTTTCAATCAAAACCACCGGTGTGTTTGGTCTGACAAAACAACAGAAAATAGAGCTCAATTTGAAATAAAGGAAAATTGGCATATATTTGTAAGTCGAGATTAAAAAATATAGCATTAATTTATATTAATGTTCATATATTAATGTTATCTAATAAGAAGAGACCAAAATGTAACTTAGATAAATGTATAAAACACTGTGGTTCTATATTAAAACTGCACATGCCCCTAAACCAGGAGATCCTAAACTCCAGGTTTCTAGAGCTGCCATCCTGCAACTTCTAGATGCACCTCCTCCCCAGCACACCGGATCTTATCAGCTTAACTCCCTCAGCATGTCATCCACCTCAGCAGTCTGGTAATGAGGCACTTGTTAGATTAAAGGAATAGTACACTCAAAACATGATTAGCCTTCATTTTCTACTCACCCCCATGCTGAACAACACTCTGGAAGTACTTTTTGATATCTCAAATGCATCTGGAAATCTGGGAGGCTTCTTGCTGTCTGCTGACATTCAAATAATGGAGGTCTACGATTGCCCGAGACAGAAAGGTCCATAAAGTCCACAAAAAGCGTTTCAATATTCCTCCATACTGTCTCGTCCAATGTATTCCAAGTGTCCTGAGTGGGTAGAATCCAGAATTTACTCGAAGCGAAGTCATTTAGAATGTTTTTGGAGCATAAACAGTAGTGTATAGGATTTCCTGAAAGCGCAGCGCGCCACGCCGTTCCGCGGTCTACGGAAACAGCGGCAGACCAAACCAGATGAAAGTCGCATTCAGCTCAGCAAAGAACTCATCCTCTTCCTCAACACTGAAGTCCTCAGACATTTTTTTCTTTCATTGTTTCTTTCTTTGCACAGGTAAACAGCACATTTCTTCTTCTACGCTTGCATTATTGGCAGAGCAGGCGCTGAATCAGCACTTTCATCTGGTTTGGTCTGCGGCTTCGTAGCGTCGTGAGCGGCGCGAGCGGCCTTGGCGCTCAGGAAATCCTATACACTACACTGTTTATGTGCTACAAAACATTCTAAATGACTTAGATTTCCGGTAAATTCTATATGCTACCCACTCAGGACACTTGGAATACAGACGGCAGTATGGAGGAATATTGACTGCGTTTTGTGGACTTTTATGGACCTTCTGTCTCATGCAGCACTTATCTAGACCCTCCATTATTTGAATGTCAGACAGCAAGAATTTAACAGATCTCCAGATGCATTTGCAGATATCAAAAAAGTACTCCAGAGTGTTGTTCAGCATGGGGTGAGTGAAAAGAAGGCTAATCATGTTTAGTATGTATATTCCTTTAATTTATTCCCTCTATGGAAATATTTTCTTTAGCAAGAACATGAGCTGATTCAATCTGGTTAAACGCTGCTGACTCCGGCCAGACTGACCTATAATGCAGCAGAGCTTTTTTGCTAGTGTGACAAGCTGGCGATCTCAACAGAGCAATGATCCAATGAAATTGTAGTAGTTTCTTCAACGACTTGACAAGTTTCTTGGACTACAAAATTATAAAAGCTGAATGCATCCCTTGGAGTTCTTGCGTCACATCTGCAGCTGTCTGAAATGTTCTAACCTGCTGAGGCGGAACCTGTTAGTACCAAATTTGAAAAGAGCTTCACCAGACTGATACAGCTTGCATACTTCCTATCTGTCTGGCTGGCCAAGCTAGGTGGTCGATGTGAACATAAATGGAGTTAAAGGCTAAGATAAGATAGACTTTATTGATCTCACTGTGGAGAAATTCACTCGTCACATCGGCTTAATAGTCAAAAAGAAGAAGGCTGAAGAAGTAAGATTTGTTGATCTACAAAATATGGATTCAGAATAAAAATGCAAGCCACACTTTTCAGTCTTTAGCATAAAACGTGCCTTTGTACTAATCTTTCAGCTTCAGATTTATGCCCAACTTTATGCTTAACTTGGAGACATCTGTAAAGGTTTTCGGTTCTGCTAATTTTTTGTCCCTTAATTTTCTGAAATGTGTTTGAAAGTGAAAACTATAAAAACACCAGAAACAAAATCAGAACTAAAAACAAAACATATGTAATGTTAAATAATATGGTTAATTAAAAAAAATGGTTTTCATAGCCTTAAAATTAAAGCAGATGATAAAATCTCACCTGCATTTTCATTCCATCCAGTCCCAACCTGTAAGACAGAAAACCTCCAGCTGGTTTATTACTTTCATTACTTTCCATAAACTATGTGTTTTATTTGAATTTTCTGGTTTCTATTGTTAAAACTGGATGTTTTTAGAGAGCTGCAGAC
>JAGKQL010000071.1:2367956-2465078 GCA_018398635.1 Cyprinodon brontotheroides
CTTTCTCCATGTATTATACCCCTGTGTGATAGGTCAAACACACAGGGTATTAAAACAGTGTTTTGTAATGCCTCATTGGTTTCTAATGCCTTCAACATGAACTCATTGGGAATTCTAATCCAGACCTTTTTCACAGCAGTGGAAGCATGCCGGAGCTAAGGAATCCAAACACTCTAACCTGCTGAAACACGTAGAAACTATGTTTATTTTGGCTTTTCTCCCTGGAAAACACACAATGTTCATGTTCTTTTCGTTAAACCCATGAAAGGGTCATTTAATTCTGAAAGATTCTAAGCGGTACCATAACTTCCAGATATCTTTTAATTATGTAAAAAAATGAACTGAGGCAGCAAAAACTGGACCGGTTGAATCTGTTCTTGTTCTGCATGTTTAATGTGACGACTGATGAAGGGCCTTAGCAGACTGTCTCATGAGCTTTAGCTTCAAAAACAGTTTCCACAGCTTGACTTTTGTTTTGTTTTTCTGAACAGGCTTGATGAGCAGCTAAGCAGCAAATGGAGACCTCAACTTTCAGCATTTGAGTTCCAGAAACTCCTCCAGAACATTACAGCCATAAAGATCCGGGCCACGTTTGGAGAAAATGGTAAAACCCTTTATTTTTTTTAAGAAAAGAATCAAACATTTATGCTATAAATATATAATGAGACGTAATCATCCCACAGTATTTGTAATCATTGGCGGTATGGAAACGATTGTTTGATCGATGTTTAGTTGATTATATATTAACTTTACAACAATATTTTAAAGATCTGTCTTGCTTTTATTATTTTTAATTCACAATTATCGTCTTTTTAAAAATATGGTTTACATTTTAAATCATTTTTGAATAAATTATTTCAAAATTGGTTTTTTATAGTTATTGAATATAATTTGATGCAAATAAGCAGCTCCCTTTGAATCGTAGATTTCCATAAGACAGAGCATTGTTTGTTTTAGATTGTTAAACATGATACATTTATATCGTTTATATAAACGGATATAAATGTTTCATTCACTCTAACAATTTAAGGCCTCAACCATCAAATAATTGTCACGAAATGTAAAAAGTTTTTAATCTTGAATTGCTATTGAACTTTTGTCAGATGTTAGAGCAAAAACACGGATAAACCTTGATATACACATTATATTAGATGTCAGTTATTTTAATAATAAGTGATACATTTGTCATTTCTCTTCAATTTATTATAGATTTTCCATTCATTACATGTATCTGATGTTTTTGAAGTGCTCAAATATCCGACTGATGACGTAGCGATCTTAAACAGTTCATGTATAAAATGTGAAGCATTTGGGTGTTAGACTTAAAGAGACTTAGCTTTAAATTTGGTTTAAAATAGCTCTAGACAATTTCATTTTTTAAAATGCAAATTTGAAAACCGTAATAAATACATAAAAAAATGTTTTTTAATTAATATTGATTGTAATATGTAATATATGACTGTATATTTACAGTTCAAATATACTTTTTTTTTTATTTAAAGGGTTAAAGGCACAATTATACCCAGGTGTAAAATTTGGGCATTTTAAATACATTTATGACCAACAAGCGTTTGTTTTAATCTTCAGTTTTTGGTGTTTGTCAGTTAAAAGTCAACAAAATTCAAAGGTCAGCCTTTATGCTGAAAACATCTAGCAGCACTTCTACAGGAATCAGTTTAAATCCATCTCCTCATCATTACAATTGTGTCATTCCCTCAGGCCGTGGTTACCTTGACAACGTGAACCTGGTTTCTGCGCGGCGTGGGGAAGGCATCTCGGCCAGCTGGGTTCAGACCTGTAGATGTCCTCCGGGATACGAGGGGGACTTCTGTGAGCGCTGCTCGGCCGGGTTCAGGCGCAGAGTCCCATCAGCAGGATCCTTCAGCGTCTGTGAGCCCTGCAGCTGCAGGGGGGGCAGCTGCGACCCCCAGACTGGAGACTGTTATTCTGCTGATGAGACGCCAGGCGAACAAAGCTGCTCAGAAGGCTTTTACAAAGATCCAGGGCAGCAGGGGAACTGTGTGAGGTGTCCCTGCCCAGAGAGAACGTCCTGCTCTCTGGCTGCTGGAGCTCTGGAGCCTATATGTCACCACTGTCCTCCAGGAACCATTGGTGAGTCCAGAAGTAACCCAACCGCATAGAAATGGGGCTTTTAGTAACCAATCAAAATGCTTTGCAGATTGAAATGTCAGTGATGTTGATGTTTGATGTGTCCCTTTAGGGTTTTACTGTGACACCTGTCGCCAGGGTTTTTACGGCGACCCTGCAGGTCTTCAAGGTGTGCAGCGAGCCTGCAGACCCTGCAACTGCAACGGTCACATCGACGTCAACATGGCAAGGAGCTGCGATCGCTCCACCGGGGAATGCCTGAGGTGCTTAAACAACACGACTGGACGTTTCTGTGAGAACTGTCTGAGAGGGTTCTACCACAACCGATCCACTGATGCCTGCAAACGTGAGAACAGAACCCAGACCGTCTCACTCTCTGTCCCCGCTAATTTGAGAAATGTTTCCCAACATTTCCGCTGTTTCCTTCGGCAGCCTGTAACTGTGACCCTAAGGGCTCAGAAGATGATCAGTGTGATGACTTTGGTCGGTGCCAGTGTCGACCAGGCTTTGAGGGCCTGAGGTGTGATCGACCCAACTGCCCCGCCTGTTTCAACCCCATCAAAAAGAAGGTAATCTAATCTCCTCAGTACAGAGGAAATGTCGAATAAATCAAAGGTTCTGGTTTTCACAGCACTATTTCCAAGAAATTAGTTTGGAGGTCTGTTGATTCTTCTACCACAGCACAATAAATGCATTAAAATAGAAATGGTACATTGGAGTCACATCAGTTGTAGAAACTGAACTATTAAACAGAAAACAGTATCAAGTCTTTGAAATAGTTTTTTGAGCATTTATTTTATTATGAAAATAATTTCATTTAATTCAGTTTATTTATGTAATGCAATTCTCAACACACGTCGTCTCAGAGTATTTTACAGAAACAAAACAGTCAGATTGGTTCAAAGTTTTTTTATCGAAAGAAATCCAGCAGTTTGCATGGAGCCACTGACTCTACAGTGCAAAGCAGCAAAGAAAATCTCCATCTCTATATAATATTTAAGTGAAATATTTTTGATCCATTTGTTCCAGTTAAAAATATAAATCATTTGCCTAAAACTTTTACACGAACAGTTATAAATCTTAAGCTCTTTAGATCAATGCAAAGAATAAAGGCTACATTTTTTATACAATACACTCATGTAATCTATAGGGGAAAGAATAAAGTTTGTTATTTATCACTTTGACCAGCAGTTCTATAATTACTGCTTCTTGTGAACAAATGAAAAACCTTTTTATGACTCATGGTGATTTATTTTGAGTTTTTTCAATATTTGTCTGCTTTAATCTTAGATTTCTTTTACATCATATTTATAATTTGTTTTATCTTTCTATACAGTTATAAAAAAAGCATTTCTTATGTCAGATGTTCTCCGGGCAGCAGTGCATTAACTCTTTTTAACCATCAGATGGAGGGCTACGCTGTGAAACTTAAAGAGCTGGAGAGGCTCTTCTCTGAATCGGGCCAAACTCTGACAAACGGCGCAGAGATGGAGGCGGCCCTGAAAGCGATAGAGAAGCTGGTGAAGAATCTGCAGGAGAACAGCGAAGACCTCACAGGTTAGTTTACCATGTAGAAATATGCTTCAGGAATAGAAGCATTATCAGAGGATTCTTTTAAATGTTTCAAAATTCAATACTTAAATCATAACTAAAGCAACATTTAAAGTTGGATCTGTTTTCCTTAAAATAACTTTTAATTTGTATTTAACTTCTTTTTCTGATTTTAAATCCTTTCTACAGACTAATTTCTTTTCTTTGGCTTTTGACACAATTTGAGATATTTACTATACTTTACTGTGTATCTTTCATTATTTTATTACTGCTACTTTAATAAACCACTTTAATAGTTGTTTTATTATCTATGTTGTGTATCTTATGATTGAGTACAGCTTGTTGGTCCTGTTGGATGTTTAAAGGGCTTTATTAATAAATTTGGCAGGGTACAGTAAGCTCTTCTTTCTTTTCGTTTGTGAGCAAAATATATATCGTAAAGAAAATACAGATTTTATGGGGGAATAAATACAAAAACATTCTAATTATTATAAGTTATTTTGAATGTCAGCATTTTCCTTTTCTTTATTTATTTTCTAAACAGGATACAGTTGTGTAACAGGAATCATGTTATTTTTCCAAACTAGACCTCTTCTCACTTTGTTTGAGTTTTAGCAGCCCTTAGTGGCTGTTAAAGGTACTGCAGATGAATATGTACAGTCTATTTAACTTGTTGCTAAAGTTTCATTTAATAGAAGACCTTTTTATTTATGAAGTCTTATGTTTCTGTTTCACAGAGAAAGACAAAAGCCTGCAGGATCGTCTGTTGTCCATCAGCAGGACTCAGCTGACAGAAGAAAAGAATATCCAGAACATCTCAGACATAGCGGAGCAAATCAAGCAGCAGCGGAATACCTTCAACACCAAGGTGGAGGAGGTGGAGACACTAATGGATGAGATGAGACGCCAACTGGAGGGGGCCAAAGCCAAACTCCAGTCAGTGGTAAGACTTTGTAACAATCCAACACACCTCTGAGACAAGCTGGATAATGAAAACAAGACTTTCTGCTGATCAAACATTTCTGTGAGGGCTGCAGGTAATTCATTACTGACTGTTTTCCTCTGTTTTTGTTTTTGTTTTTTTTTCTGTCAGGAGCTTCCTCTTCGTGATGATCCCCAGAGTTCAGACAGTCTAAGTCGGCTGGTGCCGCTGGCAAAAGACCTGGCTGAAAAGTAAGAACCGACATGACGTCACTGATAAACCTGGTTCACCTTTATTATCATTGCCGCTGCTGAACTACTTTGTTTCATCTTCCAGACACAAAACGACGGCCGACTCCGTGAAGAAAACAGCCGACGAGGCTCTGAGCGACTCGCAGAAGAGTCTCGATTTGGTGCGACCTCTAATGAACAGAGAGAACAAAGTCAAAGAGCTGGTTGGAGATCTGAAGAGCCTGTGAGTTGCTCCTGTTGGCATCTCATCATGTCTTTTAATGTCTTTCACAACTAGGAACTATTACTAAACTTAAGCTTTCTTGTCAAAAAGAATCAAACAAATAAATACATCCAAAGATTAAGCTGTTCAGACTCTTCTTACCATTATTCTGTAACCACTTCTTCATTGTTTCAATAAATGTTTATGCTCAATATTAAATTAAGAATAGTTTTTGATAGGTTTTGGGGAGTGGTTAGCGCATAGAGCTTGGAATCCTAAGTCTCTGAGTTCAAGCCCCACTCCCACAGACTGCCACTCTGGGTTCTTGAGCAAAACACCCTTAACCCCACACTGCTCCCCCACACTAAGTTTAATTATTATTTAGGATTTGCTCCACTTAAGCTGTTTACTGCTGGGATGCCTCAAGGAGTCAGCTTCCTCCATTAGTTTGCTAATGATACCAAATTATACCTGTGGATTAAATTCATCTCTTAAATCTGCTGTAAGGAATATTTAACTGCCCTAGTGAAACCTTTTCTGATTTTTTAGTTGAGTCTGAGATTTAGATGTTTTACCAATTTCTCCTGTTTGCAAACAGTTATGATCAGAAATCAGCAGATGTGAAGAATTTGGAGAAGCAGGCAGTTGGAGTGAGTGATGATGCCAGCCAGGAAAGCAAAATGGCTAACAACATGCTGAAAGACATCTCAAGATTGGAAAAGAGCCTCCCAGCATCAATGAAGGTAACAGCTGCTGCTGAAACTCAGGATCTGGATCATTAACCAGCAACGGTCTCTAAGCCAGAGATGTTTCCTTATCCTCAGGGGGATGTGGACGCCCTGCTCACCGAGCTGAATGGGCTGAAGGAGGAGGTGCAGAGGAACATCTCTGTCGCAGAGGATCTGATGGATGAAATGCAAGAACAACGGACAATCGTTAAAGACCAGTTGGATAAAGGAAAAACTGGCCAGAAGGTACAGATCAATCAGAAACCAGCTGAAAAAATAAATCTTTCATGAGGGTTAATTATGAATAAAAAGTATTGAGACTCCAATGAGTCTGTTTGTCTGTGACCAGAAGTTCCTCCTCAGATTAAGTTGGTCTTTTTCTGCAGGAGTACAACAAGCTGTTGGACAGAGTCAACGATGCTAAAACCAAAACCGAAAAGGCTCTGCAAAGCATCAGAACCAACGACGAGGACCTGAGCAACACCCTCAACACCCTGAGAGGTATGGATGTCAGCTTAGCCTCTTCAACAGGGGGCGCTGTGGGATACATTTCACATGCATGCGACGAAATGTATGTATTTTATTGTACAACCACAGTTGGTCGCTTCAGTTGATAATAAAAATAAAATCAACAGAAAGATAAATTAGTTGTTTCAGCTCAAACTGCCAATACTGATCTGGGTGGTTTTAGGGCTGATAACTGATTCACAAAAGTTGTTGTGATTCAAGGAACTGTAAAAAAAAAAAAAAATCTACCAACAAAGGTTTTAAGAATAATTTATATTTCTTCTAATCTGCAAATGTATTGGGAAGACCAAAAAGAAAATGAGGAAGTGTAGCAGATGATTCCAGCCCAGAAGCCAGGCCACCAGTGTCAGTACTGTTTTTGTAGCATTAGTTTAACAATTTCTCTTAACTTCTATAAAAAAAATTTGCATATTTTAATTTACTTAAACATCTAAAAAAAAAAAAAAATCTACCAACAAAGGTTTTAAGAATAATTTATATTTCTTCTAATCTGCAAATGTATTGGGAAGACCAAAAAGAAAATGAGGAAGTGTAGCAGATGATTCCAGCCCAGAAGCCAGGACTACCAGTGTCAGTACTGTTTTTGTAGCGTTAGTTTAACATTTCTCTTAAATTTTTTAAAACAATTTGCATATTTTAATTTACTTAAACATCTAAAAAAAAAAAAATTCTGGCCTCTTTAAAAACTCTTTCATTATAGAAATAGGAAACCAAGGTGACATGTTCTACCCACATGTAGGAGACCTTAAGGTGTTCTTCACTCCTTTAGTGAGTTCAGGTTCAGGCTACAGGTTTTCTTTCTGGTAGATGCAGCTGGAAAACCTCCACTGTGAGAATATTCCTTAATCCTTCACCAAAACAGACTGGTATTGCTGCAGGCTTAGCTCAGATGATGTTCATCTCTCTGCACCTGAAAGTCCTCCAGATAAAGTAAGGAATCATCCCACAGCTGGTAGCAGCTCTCCATCTGCACTACCTAAATCTAAATAAGGTATTTTTTCTTCAATTGAGGAAGAAAGTGAGACACTTTGAAATGTACATTTAAAATAAGAAAAAACAATTGCATTGTGATATGCAAATTGAATATTATCTAATTATCTTATTTTAAAAGTAAAAAAACTAATTCCATTGGTAAATCATTTTAATTACCTTATTAAAATGAAGGGTAAATACACGTAATTTAAGAATGTAGATAGATTTTGCAGAATGAGAACAATGAACCCAGATATTGAGGAGCAAACTCTCCTTCCAGCTTTAGACCGCTCTGTGCACACTGAATGGTATAGCTTTAAGATGGGAAAAAAACATAATCTGCATGAAGGAGGAATGAAACCCTGAGGTTGCAGGTCCAGAAACCCCACCCTCTACAGAAAGACAGCTCTGCCGTAAACGTAAGAACCCCTATCTGAAGCAGCAATTCCCTACACAGAAATCCACAACATAGAGCCAAATAAGTGGAACCTAAACAGTAGGTGTAAAATGTTCTAAAGATCTATGGGAGTCGATAAATATTGGCTTGGTCCTTTACTAGGTAAAGCTGGAAACTACGAGACACTACCCTCTTTTAGTGTTTATAACTGGGCCTTCTACGAGAACCGGTCACTAGAAACTAGCTTTGCCTGTACTCCAGTAATAACTTTGTTTGTTTTTTAATCCAAGTCATTAAGCACATCCTAAGCAATGTTTGGGAAAGAAGGTGTAAACTGATGCGTATTATTCTTCAGTCGACCTCGGGCTCTGCTTGTCTAGATAAAATGATCAACAAGTCAGAGGAAATAGGACTGTGACAACACTGCTTGTAGTCTTTGAAGCGTCACAGATTAACTCCAACCTTTCATCTCATATCTGTCCTTGAAGGAAACCCACTGGGAAACGGCACCTATCCAGGATTTAATGCTTTCTAAAAACCATTTGGTTAGATTTAGAGATCCAGCTTCTAAACTGGATCAGAGCAGCTTGTTTATAGGTGGAATGCAGCAGAACCTGATATGGAACACTGTAGAGATTAAACCATGTCTTTATAAGTCCATTGTTTGTGTTCTAAAGGTTTTGACCAGCAGATCAGTGACAGCAAAGCTCTGGCTAATGAAGCCATCGGACGTCTACCAAGCATCAACACCACCATCCAGGAAGCTGTTCGCAAAAACGATCAAACGCAGTCAGATCTGGACAAAGCATCCGGGGATTACAATAAGGCCGTGGGAAATATTGACACTCTGGACAAACTGGCTAATAAACTGCAGGTAAAAGCTCTGAATGGAAGCTATTAGCAGCTGTGCTCATGGCTCAGCGTTTGATCTTTTTTTAATTGTTTTTGTTTTGCTCCTTTCTAGGATTTGTTTAGAGAGGTAAAAAGAAAAAAAAAATAGGATTGTTTGTTTTTCAATTAAAAATCTATTTGACCTTTAAACAAATTCAAATGAAAAAATATAATCTCTCTCTCTTAATATATATATATATATATATATATGTGTATATAAATGTATACAGAGAGAGAGAGAATAAAATAGAATAGGAAACCCCTTTATTGGCCTACAATGTCTGTGTATATTTATATAATATAATGGATATATAGAGGGTATATATATATTTATTTATACACTCTATATCTATATTTCAATTCAATTCAGTTTATTTATATAGCGCCAAATTCACAACATATATATAGTGTGTATATATATATGCTGTTTATTCAGTATGTCTTACAAAGGTCTCATTACTACTCAAAGTTATCCCTCGAGCCCTGATGTCAACAGTCTGTCGGTTCAAACAAAAGTGCTGAAGCATCCTCAAATCAGCAGGTTAGGGTAGCAGGTCGACCTCCCCAAGATGGCGTCCGTAATTCCTGCGCCACAACAATGCAGGGTCTTTTCTTATATTATTCCATGTGGCAGCAGCCTCCACTACATGATAATAATAATAAACCTGTTCACAGTCATGATAAATATCACCATGGTCCTTGGCGGACATAGTCCAGGAGGTTTATTCAAACAATAAGGGCTTCACATACCAATTTTATATGAATAATTCGATTTGTTTTCTTAGCATTGACTTTAGGTTTAAAACTGAATAAAATAGTACTTAGGTAGACATTCTACAATCTGAAGAAATTATGTAGCTCAGGATTCCTTGTTTTCATTTTACCCTCCAGAAAGCAGTTGAATCACTACCGCCCTCTGCTGGTCTGGTGGATGAAGCCAAAAAACTGAACAAGGAGGCCAAGGATCTAAAGAGCAGGGCAGAGGAGGCGACAGATGACCTGAATGATGAGCTGAATGTGGTGGAGACGCTGTCGGCTGATGCCCAAGAGGTAACCATTGGCAACAAAGACAAACTGTCCTCGATAAGGTGGACATAAATATAAAGGTGTGTGTTTATTGCAGGCGCTTGATGGAGCAGCTGCAGCCTTCACCAATGCTAAACAGAGCAAAGACGCTGTTCAGGAAACGCTACAAGTTGTTAACGACATGCTGGCCAAACTGAGTAAGTTCTAAACGACTTATTTTCTATTCCTCACAGTTCTGGTCAAACATGAGGTTTCTACTGAGCTCAGCCTGCCGTGCCTTCTGATGCTGTGCTGATTTTACTCAGTCTGGGTCATTGAGAGATGTCTTTGTGTCCTCAGATAACGGAGACACTGTAGATGAGGAGCAGGTGAGGAAGCTGGAGGAAGCTCTGAACAATGCTGAGAAGGAAGTGCAGGAGGGTCTGAGGCCTCGGCTGCAGGACATGGAGCAGCAGGAAGAGGTGCAACGCCGCCGGCTGACCACCATCAACATGGACATCGACACCGTCCTGGCAGATATTGCTAACCTGGAGGAGATCCTGAGAACCATCCCTAATGGCTGCTACAACAATCGGCCCATAGAGGAGCCCTGAGGGGCACCGCCGGCTCGGACACTCTTTCCCCTACTGACAATCTGCTGCAGTGACCTGGAGTTCCTGCCTTTGAACCGGATCCTCCGGAGGAACCTTATATCAGACTGGCTCATAACTCATTCTGTGTGGGACCAGTGGATGAAAACGGCACTGCTTATTTTAATGCATCGTTTTACATTCTAAAAGAAAATCAAACCTGTTCTAGATCTGACTCCTAATTCAGAACAAAGAAAACTTTGTATTTATCAGTACATTGTTGAAAATTACTTAGCACATCACTTCTATTATCAGGTCACTATATTTGTTAACTGTGCATTTCAGGCTCCATTTTAACGTTCTTGTAGTTTTTAAATCCCTCAATGAATTGGCACCTGCTGACGTCTCTGAGCTCCTACAACAATATTTACTAACCTGCTCCCTCAGGTTTGCGGCCACAGGGACGATCTATTCTGACAGCAATTATCACTCTGTTAGTTAAAACTTTTTTAAAACAATGCATTTTATTAAAGCATTTTGAATTTCCCGAGAGGTTAGCTCTTTTAATTTTATTGACAATATCTTTCATGTAATCTTTAATTTCCATATAATGTATCTAAATATTTTATAGGATGTTTTTAAACTTTTTGGGTTCAACCTTTTTCTGTATCTGCAGTATATATAGCACTTTGTGAACCTGGACTGTTTAAAAGTGTTTTAAAAATAAAGATGATATGGTACACATAAGCATTACTATATCATCAGATTAGAACCTTTTATTAAATAGTTTTTTTAGACATTAATTCTGCAGATTTATACAAAGTTCCCTCATTGAACAGTGCCAGACCATTCCTTTCACTGTCGCCATTTTTGACTTGAAGCCGTCCAAACATTTCCACCTGAGAACATCAGCTGATGACACTAAAATAAAGTTAAGCGTTAAGATTGTTACTTTTTATAAGCATTTTAATGAGACATTTCTTTTTTCTAGTATTTATTAATGAATAAGGAGGGAGAAGGTGAGTAACTCTAAAACCTTCATTTCTCCAAGTTAATAAACTTCAGTTTACTGCAGGTAAAATGAACCATTTAGGGTGTTTTCACTAAAAATAACTATAAACAAAAATATTTCTCTTTTAATGTGTGATTGTCAGCAATAAAATACATTTCTTTATGTTGTTTTTGTATTTATGACTGTACATAGTGAAAGATAGTTTTGCTATTATATATATACTCATTTTTTTATTATTATTTGTAATCAAAAGTCTTGGATCCCTGAAACAGTCGAAGGTATTTATGTTTTCTGACCGATTTAAAATAAAATATTTTTCAGATCTTTTGTTATATCTGGGTCTCCATTTCATATTGTCAAAAAGATAAATTCTAGATCCATCTTTGTCGCTGTTGTTTAATTTTCCAAATTTAAAAGAAAAATATTTTTAAAGAAACTATTTTGGATGAATAATACAATAAAACAAAAATCTTTGAATGTCATTGTATTGCTGAGAAGTAGACTACTCCACTGTTAGAAGACCGAGGGTCCACGTTAGGTGTGATAAGAATAAAGCGTGGCATACACTGTGCGATTTTTTTCAATCGTTGCACGCAGCTACAGCTCAAACCGTACAATGAAACCACAGGGTTTAAAAGTTCACAGCTCACGATGTTTGTTCTCACACTGTGCGGCCCCGACGCTCTGATGCGATCTACCTGCTCACACTATGCACGCCAAGAAACTACGTGGAACTCAGCTCCGCCAGTGAGATGGCGCTTTCACTGACCTCGTAAATCCGTGAAGCATGCACCTGTAGAAGAGGAACATGAAGCTTCCACTAGAGTGAAATCGCGCCTGCCTTGGATATTTGTGCAAATTTATGCTGAAAGCCCTAAAAGAAAAAGCTGACAACGTATTTGGACAAAAGAAGACATGGCTGAGCAAACATGGCTACTACTAGGGTCTGTCAATTTTTAAGCAGAAAGAACTCCATTTCACTCATTACACCCCCGCCATGCTTCTAGGTTTACATCTGAGAGGAAGAAGAAGAAAAATCCTTGTTTATGTACTGAACGATTTGCCCAAGATCACCTTACGACGGCCGACTGAATTTCAAACATGATTGATCTTTCATCCAACCTTATGATTCCTGAAAGGGAGGTGGTGGTGAGAGTCTGAACGCCCCCCTGTACACTACATGACACATGATCAGGCTGAAAGTCGGGCAGATTCTCCAGTCGTGTGAGAATTTCGTGATTGGGCAATAAACCGCACTTAAGAGAGAAGCTCTTGCCTCCTCTCAACAGAGCCACCGTCGGCAGAAAGAGCAAGACCAGTAGCCTTTGCATTCTAATGGAATAATCTGTTAGAGACAAGCAGTTACACCAAATGGCATTGAAGAAACCATAGTTGTTGTGCATTATTCAGCTGTACCAGCTGAAAAGAACTGGACTCACATCTAAGCTCAACTCATGCTCTGGAACCCAAGTGCTGTAGAGGGCATCTGTCTTCTGTTCCCAAGTTTTTTAAGTACAGAAGCCTGGGCCAATGTTGGATGTAAGAAAACACCATAGCTGAGACTGTTCTACCTGCTGCCCACTGGGAAGAGGCTTCGAAGCGTCCGATGCAGGTCTAGCAGATTCCATAGCAGTGTCTTTCCCATTGTCATCAGACTGCTGAACTGTTGAGAAAACTCTAAATCATGTCATAAACTCTGCATCAAACTGACAACACCAAACCAAAAACACAGCATAATTACAGCATATATATTAATGCTCTGAACTTCCACATCAATGTGCACCATGTTTTTTTATCCTTCACTGTTTACATTTGATCAGTGCTGTACTTCAGGAATTGGAAATGTTACGAAAGCTGTACAAAACGAAATGTTGTTTTGTTTACACTGTATACAAAATGACAATAAAAGTTGTCTAATCCTAAGTCCATGCGGGTCTCAGTGATGTCTTAGGGGCATGTGATTAAGAAGAACAGTTTTTCTGATCTGAACCTTGTTATTGGACTTTTGCTCAATGTCATGAAGATTCAAGTGAAAAGAAGGGCGAAGATGTCAATTTATTACCACCTGGTAATGAGTTGGATTCAGTGCTAAGATAGGTTTCTTTCAGTTACTCAGGAACATTTAGCTGGAAATGTCTGGCTGAGGAAATTATCAGAGGATCATATTTCCACAGCCTCAAAGAGACATTTCCCTCGTGTCCTGAGGGATGGAGCTTGAACGAATGATGTTAAGGATTTCCAACATGAATACAGCATCCAGGAGCTCAAAGGTTACGGTTATACTTAGTATGGTGACAGTAGAAGATCCACTGGTAGACTCCAATGACTCAATCTATCAGGTTGAAAATAGAGGCGTTATGGCTTGGTATTAGATGTCTCTTGAATCTCCTGAGAGCAGGGGCGGATCTAGAAAAATATTTATGGGGTGGCGAGAGGGGGGCAGGAATTTTTGAGGGGTGGCAACATATGGCATTTGGTTTACACTGAATTTAATCACAGTTATCACAGTTTGGTGAGAATAGTATGTACAGTAAGTGTTTCATGTGAAACAGTTCATATTAGTAATACATCATATAATGTGATCTCACTTAATAGGAGATAGAAGAATGATAACACTACTTCTAGAGGGGCATTATCACAGGAAATGTATTAAGGTAAGACACAGGTGCTGAGTCGCAGATGTGTGAGATTGACTGTCAGAGAGGCAGCTTTGCAGCATTTGCAACAAGAAGAAACTATTGAAAGAAAAACTTACCCATCAGAGATCTATGGACTGAGCTGTACTAAAGTGAGCATAAATATACAGTAGACATAAATGGGTCAAGGCACCCAAACAAGGTACCGGACATCTATGTAATGTTTACTCTGAACACACATTCACCCCATTTGTCCCTCAGTAACTTGAGGCATCATGAAAGGGACATTTCATGCATGTATATATGCTGTAGATAGTGCTGCTGTATAAACAAATCAATAAAAAGGTGGGTTCTGTATGTTACATCAAAATCTCCACAAATCTGAAAAGAAGCAACATAAAAATAGTATTTTGCTTCCAGTCTGAAAAAGTACAAAACATTTAGTGAGTAGGTTCATACGGGTCATTTCTGGATAGTTTCATACTATATATGCAAAAATAAACAACAACACTGCTTCGTATTAAGCAGGATTTACACCAGTATCACATTTTTATTTTACTTTTAACACTTTTGGTTTTATTAAAGGAAATATCAGATTTTCAGGTGCCAAAACAAAATGTAGCAGCTCTGTAAAGGCTCACCAGAGAGCATAACATAAAGTTAACATGACTATAACAGCTGAATGCAGTGATTTCCATGTTGCTCAGCAAAATGCTTCACAGATTTATTTAGATCTAATACCTTTGTGCGTTTTGATTCCATGCTGAGTTCAACCAAACTTTACAGTCTCCTTTCTGTCATAGTTGACCGCGAAATATATGTCTTTATGAGCCTGAGACGTCAGGCCTAACTAACATCATAGTTAGAGAAATAACATTCTGCAACCTGATTTTTATCATATCTCAAAATCAGCATTGCAGCTATGCTAGCAACATTGTGCTTTCATTATGATTTAATTTCTCAATAGATAGTTGATCAGTTTTTACCTGTTTCATCCCGTGTCTCCTCTCCCGCATGACCCCTGGCTCCCTCGCTTTGCCCCATTCGGTTTTCAAAACAAATCAGTCTCAGTCGCTTTCGCGTCATCTCGTGGCTGCATTCACTGCAATCCGACATTGGAAATTAGTGGTCATAATTCTCAAATTATCCATAATTTATAAGCCTTTCCACCCCTACCGCCAACTTGGGTGGCAGCTGGGGTGGCAAGGTTGTCATTTAGGGTGGCATTTGCCACCCTATACCACCCCAGTAGATCCGCCTATGCCTGAGAGGTACTAAGTGGCCCGAGGAACTGTCTTCTGTGGTTGTTAAAAGCATTACTTGGGGCAAGCAAGAAATTTTATTAGGCTATAGGGAGTCTTTCGGTTGAGCTCAATGTAGTCCTTAAATTTGTTGCCAGCCCAGAAAGAAAAAAATGCAATCAGGCAGAGTCCACATGTAAGAAAATGTGATTACATTTCTGCAAAGGCGTAAAATAAGGGTGGCCAGGCAATAAGCAATGTACGCTGAGGGGCGGCCGAAAGCTAATAGGCGGCAGAACCTTTTGGTCAATCTATGTCCCAACAGGAACAATCCACAATATCCATATTTTCTAAATAAAGACTAAATATACTTTCCTACAGCCTTTCCTAACAAATAGACGCATATATTTCAACATCCGTGCTTTCTAGATTAAAGGTGTAAAAGACAAAATTTCTGGGGCGAACATCTTCTCCATTGTCATTACCTACTTTTACCAAAAATTCTTCTGCATAAAATTGATATTTATATGTACTAATATCTACATTAAATGGATTTTTGAAGTAATTATTAAAGTAGTTATTTATCTATGATTTCACTGAAGACTTGAGACTAGATGTCTTGCAGAGACATAATTTTCTATTTACCTCATATAACACAAAAATGTAGTTCTGAAAAGAGCATGAAACCTGTATATATCAACTTAATGTTAGTATTTTGATGTGCATAAACACAGTGTTTTAGTTGTCAAGTAGGTGTTAATATATGAAAAATGTAAATGTTTAATAAGTTTGAACATTCCTTTTGAGAGTATTACTGTTGCCACTATCTGCATTAGAGTGTGAAAAAAAAATGGTAGGGGTGGCCTCAGGGGTGGCCAGTGATATGCTGAGGGTGGCCATGGCCCCCCTAGCCCCCCATCTAGCTCCACCCCTGCATTGTGCATTATGCATTATGTTGTCATAAAAGCTCCCCAGTAGCAGGGCACCAGGTGTGGAGGAGATTGGCCTTAGTTTCTAAGCTCTCAGGAAATAGTAAAGCTGTCCGATCTTATCTCAGTTGATAAGCATCCAAAAAGTTGTGTGGAGAACTTGGACAATACCTTTGAAATGTCCGACTGAGGACAACAGTCTCACTTCCAACTCCTCGAAAACTAACACCTGGTCAATCTCCCTGCATGTCAGATACAGTCACATTTTTTTCTCACATTGCCATAACCTGTCAGGCGCTCTGGGATATTCTGTGCCTTGAAATATTTAAAGCTTATTTTTGCGTCATTTGTATAAATAAAACAGCCTTGCTTAAATTTTTTCAGATTTTTATCTGTCTGATTTCATCCTGATGCTTTATCTATATGTTTGACTTTTTTTTCACATTTTGCTTCAACTCTGTCCACAGTCAACACTCCCCTCCTCATTGCGTCACTTCTTTGTACTTTAAGCAGCCTGTGTTGTTTTTGACACATAAATGTTGGGCAACAAAATCTCTTGTGGAATGGTTTACTGCATATGATGTGGAAAAATCCTTGTTTTAGCATCTAGGTATTCTTTAGGCCTTCTTTCGTTTAGTCCTGTTTCTCTCTTGGCAGGAGTGAAATTCCTAATCAATATTAACTCCACAAACTGAACTGTTGCAAACTTATTGTTTAATCTGGCTCAATAAAGAACATAAATGCTTCTGAGGAAGCAACTGTCCAGTTCAATACTTTTTAAACCAGATCATACTTCTAAAAAATGAAGTACTTTTAATTAGATAAAAAAACATTGTTAAAAGATTTCATTATTTTATCAGTACATTTGTTAAAAAGCAACGAAAAAAACTTTTTTGATTTTAGCTTCAAAGCAGTTCCTTTAGATTTCAGGAAATAAACATATAAATGAAAACTCATAGACATAGATAAAAACAGACTTTATTTTGTCAGCAGAGGGTGCAAATGTAACCACAGTTAAATATTTACCAAACATCCTGAAACACTTTATTTAAATCTATTTCCTGATCATCTATGAACAATCTGTTGATTTGCTGCTAAGTTTAGTTTTTTAACAGAAAAAGGCTGAGAAACAGAAATCAGTCTCATGTTTAAACAGAAAATGACCAACATTAACCGCACATCCTGGGAAAACACACACACACGCTGTGTTTACATGTTTTATTGGGACTTTTCAGTGACTTCCACTCATTGGTCTGGACCCTTATCCTGAGCCTAGCCATTACAAACGTATACCTTAAACCTTAAACTGAATGCACACTTTAGAGGTTACTGTGAGGTATGCACCAGTAATGGCTGGTGTTTTTGGTTAAGTGTTATTGTACGGCTGTGGAAAGGGTCGAAACTGAATGGAAGTCAATTGGATTCTATTCAAGGTTCTTAAACTGCATTTAAAACACCCTTTCTCTCACACACCACACTCCGTGTAGAAATCAGACATTTACAAAGTGAATAAAAAATGTTGAGAACATGACTCAAACTGAAGCTACGGTGTCTTTGTTTATATCTTGTATAATTTATTTTATTTCTCAAACTAAAGTTACAACAGACCATAATAATCTATTGAGTGATAAACATTTAACCTGAGGTGTCAAGTAAAAAAGCACAAATACTTCATTACCTTACTTAAGTAGAAATCTTTGCTATCTATTCTTTACTGGAGGGACTATTGTTTATACAGTTTTTTACTTCTACTCCTTGCATTTTTTTTTCAAATATCATCAATAACAAAATTATGATGCTGATCATCAACATCATACCTCACCATCATCATCGTCATTATCATCATCATTACTGTCATCATAATCATCATCATCTCTTCCATTGATTCCCTGAAGTCTCTTAATCCTTCTTCTCCCTCTAACACCCCCCCCCCACATGAAGCATCAGATCAGCTCCCATCAGACATTCATAGATCTGTGGTTGAAAGTTCTGCAGAAACTTCCAGATAACCCGCAGAAACACCATGAGGGTTTTTTCAGGAACATTGTTTATTTACAAGACGAGGTGAAAAAAACTCTTTATTTCTAAGATCATGATCGAGACCACTGATTGTTTCAGATCTGCAGATTAGATTACTGTTAATCATCTAAATAAGCTCTCGGTGATGTTTTAGGTCAAAGGGAGGTAAAGAAGAAACGACGACTCCCTGCTGTTAATTTTTTTAATTTTTTGTTCTGCTGCCCCCTTTAGTTTGCTGTGTGGTTTCCCGGTTAAGCTCTAGCTACATGTTGGCAAACATCACATTACGTGGTTTGTGTGCAGATTGTCATTTCAGTAACGGCAGCTACAGGAGACTCAAACCAATGGAAGTCTGACTTTACACCGACCCAGCATTCATCACATCTGAAAACTCACAGGTGACAAAGGTGTCTGGGTGGTTGTCAGAACGTTGCAGTAATCATGTCACATTGTTTTGGCAGCAAGCTGATCGCAGTGCGAACCACTTCATAGAGAATGGTGTTACAGGGCTGCCCTGAAGGAGATAAGCACTGACTTTTTGTAGGGTTTTTATAGTTTCCCTTTTTTTGCTTGTTTTAGGCAATATGACTGAGAAACATGTTTTACTTTAATGACGTCTGGAAAGCAAAAACTTTCTCCCAGAGCATTTCTCTTGGCAAAAAAAGGTCCAGACTCTGCCCAGTCCTGTGGAGTAATTGTGTGATCGATGCGGCCAATATGGTTTTCTGTTAATTATTTTTAGGAAAATGAGATTTCTCAGTTTTAGGTTGGAAAATCAGCTGAATTGATCCTTAAAGACAGGACTTTTGACTTGGTAAATTAAAGGTCTCAGTAGTGTGAAGGGTTCAAAGGGACCATCAGATTTTGGTTCTCATATTTTTGAGGTTTGACTGCTTCATATCTATGTGTTTGAAGATAATGTTGATTAGATATTGCACTTTAATAGTGGTTTTACCACAGTAACGATGGAAAGAAATACTAAAAGCAGAGTAAAAGGGTTGGTTTTAGTTGGGGTTTTTCAACTGATTTATTTACTACATTGGATAGCTGTTTAAGCATAGAACCTCTGATTGTTTCAGGTACCTGTGCTTAGATCAGACACAATAATCGCTCAGTTTAAACAGTTCAGTTAAATTGTGCAAATAGCATCTTAACCATTGGTTATTTCATATGACAGCGATTTAGCTTCGGAGGCAGCCACTAAGATCATGGATGAGAAGCTAAGGGATAAAGCTGAGAAGATGAACCGTTATTTGAGAAAAAACATCAACAGATTGACCCCCTTCAGGTAGAAGTTTAAGTGGGTTTCTTGACTAAAAGCTTGATGGTTTGCAGCAGCTTTAAACTCTATCAATGCGGGAAAATCAGAAAAGTGTTTCTTAGACTAATCCTTTAGGTCTGCATCCATGAGAGATGAGCAAATACCCTGAAAAAGATGGAAGTTGGTGCACACTGAGCATGCCCAGTGACTGCCATGCATGCCTTATGATTTAACATGCCCCTCCCCCCCGCTCCCACCCAAGGTAAAGTCAAATAACACAGAAGTATGGACACTAAAGCTCCTCTTTAAAAGCTCAAAAGGAGAGTATATGTTGACACAGAAGACAGACAGGTTTCAGTTTTCTGCATGGGGGGGTTATATAGATGTTAGGCGTTTTAGCCCCCCCTCCCTCCATATTAATTGTCCCAGTTGTCGTGTGGTCCGGCGGCTCTATCCTGAGGTGTTGATGTAGAGCTGGCTCTGCAGGATGTAGTCGATGACAGGCTGACTCAGGTAGTCCACCACGTGTCCGTCTCCGTGCTGCAGAGCCAGTCTGATGAACAGAGAGGAAGTTATTATACTGTTCACTTTAGAGGCATTTATTAAAGGAGAAATCCGGCCATATTCAGAATACAAACTTCTGAAAGTACTTTAAATCTGAAACTATTCATGTTTGTCAAAGAACACTACTGCCACCTACTGGTTTGCGACGCCATGGTGCGGTATCGGCTGCTGATCAAGTCCCAGTGCTGTATCTGGTGTTTGTCACAACGCTATTATCCAAGTCATCTTGAAAACATTCTTCTTCCAAATGTTGGCTGCATATTACGGGTTTTTTCTCTGGCCAGAAGTTCGATGGCAAATCCTCCCTCTTCAAGTTGGCTTATCCAACGCACCAACCCGTCCGTGGAGGATCAGGAATCAGAAAGGTGAAATAACTCATTTTATTTTTTTCCACTTTTACCCGATGTATTCCAGCATCCAGCTGCCATGCACGCGGGCATTGTCAGTTTCACTATAGCTCTGGTGAATTTCAATGGTGAAGTCCTTCTGGAAATCTTCATAATAATTGTTGCTGATTGCAGATGTGTCTAGTAGTTCCCATTGATTTTGCTTGTAAAGCGGGAGAATGGCGCTAGGCTTCCCGCACCGACCGTGACGTCACTGCTGAAGATGGCGAAAAAATATGGATTTCAGTCATCCTTTATTGACCTTTAAGAGTTTCTTATACTAATCTAAACAGATTTCAATGTTTTGCATCCATGTTCCGTTTTTCAATGTAGTTAGGAACTTAGATTAGTTCAGGAAGTCTGTTAAACCTCCAGCAGAACAAACTGGGCTATTTTGTTTTAAGAATCCCACATTGTGTGGATTTTGCGAACCCTTTTGTTAGATGCAGACTTTCAGTGAAAAACCTGAACATGTTTTACAGAAATCAAAGTAATCAGAGACGTTGGTCTGTTCCAGCCCTGCTGGTTCAGTTTTTATCCCACCTGCTCTTGGTTGAGCTGACGATGGACATTGGGTGGTTTGTTGCATCCTTTACCACAATGATGTTTTCCTAAAACAGAGAAGGTCACAAAGGTCACATGATGTCTTTTCAAAGGTTTTTATGACAAGGCAGAAAAGAGACAAAATTCAGAGGAGTGGGCAGAGTTTAGTAGCTGATAAATTAGATGCTCTGCTGCCTGCGACCAGCAGGAGCAACTGAAACGACTCAAACATCAGCTGTTATTCACCTTTATATTTTTTTAAAGAGATACAGCATTAAGATTCATTCTGAAGAAAGTATTAAGCCAGGCATACACTGTACGATTTGTTGACTTTCAGCCTGATCGTGCTTCATGTAGTATACAGGGGGTAACGAGGGGCGATGAGACTCTCACCACCACCTCCCCATCAGGAATCGTAAGGTCAGGAGAAAATCAAATATGTTTTAAATTCATTCGGCCGTTGTAAGGTGGTCATGGGCAAATCGCTCTGTGGTTAAAGAAGGATTCTTCTTCTTCCTCTCAGAAGAAAACAGAAGTAAAATGGCATTCTCTCTGTAAAATTGACAGACTGTAGTAGCCACGTTTGCTCGGCCACGTCTTTGTCCAAATACGTCTTTTCTCTCTGCACAAAACTGCACAAAATGCAAAAGGCAGCACGTTTCACTCTAGTGAGCTTCATATTTCTCTTCTAGTCCTTTGGCTTTGGGATAGATGAGTACGAGTAGCGCCATCTCACTGCGGAGCTGAGTCCCACCTGGTTTTTAGACGTACAGTGTGAGAACATACATCGTGACATGTGAACTCAGACTCTACTACGAAACCCTGCAGTTTCTTTGTACAGTGTGAACCGTAGCTGCAAGCAATGATTAAAAGTCTAGCACAGTGTATGCCCCACTTTAATGGTTGAGGGGGGTTAAATATAGTCTGAGATAGTGCGTTAACGAAAGACCCAATCACCTGCTACTGGCACAAATGTATTATTAAATCACTGGCTGCACTCAGCAGGGCTTTAATGTTCATTATTTTGTCCCTCTTACTGCGCCGTACTGCAGAAGCACCTAATCTGGGTCCCCCACCTTGTATTTGCGGAGGACTGAAGAATGATTCATGATCCTCTCTGTGTCCACGCCGTCACGAGGAACAACCACTATCCCAAAATCACCCACAATCACCTCCATCTGCAAGCAAACAGAACCTTCAGAACCTTCAACCTTCAGCAACCTGAAGCAGAGCTGAAAACATGATGACCTCATGGTGGAGCAACAGAGATTGACTTTCAGTTTATCCACCAGCAAGAAGATCAATCCTAATTTTATTATCCATTCACCAACAGAAAAAAAAACATTAGATTCAAATGTATTATAATAGGTAAACGTGTTGATTTAAAGGTAATCAACCACTTCAAACAGTAGGGGGAGCCTCATTCTAACACTGTAACCAGATGCAGATATTAAAGAAACAAAACATGCTTGAATGTTTGCATCTGTATTGAATTCATGTCAGATCTACACACATGTGATGGGTTCATCTGACATTTAGAGGCTCATCAAAGATTCCTCATGTTGAAGCTTTATGCAGAATTCTGAAACCATGCAGAAACACATTGATGGGAATATCCGGGAGCTTTTTTAAATGTTTTTACAAAGTAGAGGAATATTTTCACTGTAATGTCTGATCAAACCAGGTTCTTTGACTTTATTGTTTGATCTGAAAATAAAGGATCATAGTTTCAGACGTTCAGGCAAAAATAACCAGTTTATCATAATGACAGCTAACTGAGGCAAGGAGACACATGTAGTTGGGAAGAGTTACATGTTAGTGGCTGGGGTTAGGTCTATGTGGGCGGGGCAACAGTTTGCTTACATCACTGTCCTTCCACAGGCCAGGGATGCAGAAGGACTCCAGGAGATCACTGCCACACAGGAGCAAGATGCGTAACTCTACAGAGGATGGACAGGCAGGAGGAAAGAGACAGACACGTCCTCACTAAACATGACGTTTTCTGGGTAAACACCACCGTCTCTTTCTAAACATCATGTTTACTGGATCCAAACACAACAAGAAGGAGTTTAGACACAGTAGGAGGAAAAGCAGATGACAAAATTCTCTGATCTCACTCAGGACCAGAGAAAACTCACCAATCTCCTCATACCTCACCGTGGTCCCCAGGTTGGCATTTTCATCTGAAACAGACAGTTGGATATTTATTTCTGTCCTTAAAGCTGCATAAACATTTAGCTCTCTGAAAACAACCTGCTATTTTAATTACATTGACCAAATAAACTGCCTATGTTCCTAACAGAGCACTTCACTCTCAATCTACAGGTTCACTAGTGGTTTCTAGAATTTCTAAAAGTAGAATGGGAGGCAGATCTTTTAGTTATTAGGCTCTTCTCCTTTTAAACCAACTACCACTTTTAATACATACATAGAGCAGACACCCTGTCTACTTTCAAGGGTAGGTTGAAAACTTTCCCTTTTTTAACAAGCTTCTAGTTAAGAGTGGCTCAGGTTATCCCTGAGCTATCTCTATAGTTTATGCTGCTATAGGCTTAGACTGCTGGAGGACATAGGGACCCCTTTTTTCATCCATTCTACTTCATTCTATCTCTATTCTCCCACTCTGCAGAATCTGTTAGTTCAATCTCTAACGTTCATATACTCTCTGCTTTTTCTCACTTAGTAGCTTCATCTGGTCTGTTCCTGTTTGGCTGTGACTCCACCCATCACTGGAGAAATATCAGCTGTGCTGCTGCCATCAACGCAACTTTGTTTATAGATGTTGGCGATCACGACCTGTTTTTCAGTGTAGTCCTGTTTCTCTGACTGTGATGACTTTAACTGGATAGTACTCTCTCTTCATCGTCTGACTGAAGCATGGGGGCTGGCTGGGAGCTGGACACCTGTGGACCTGGTTGACAGTTGGCTTTTTGTATCTATGCTTCTTTTTTCTCTCTGTCTCCTTGAACCCCCGAGTCGAAACCTCAGCAGATGGCAGCTCACACTGAAGAAACCTGTAGTTCTGCTGGAGGTTTCTTCCTTCCTGTTAAAACGTTTTTCTCTCTACTGTCGCTACAAGCATACTTGGTGTGATGGATTGCATTTGAGTCAATGAGTCGATGCAATCAACTGGTTTTGATAGAAAACTTTGAATCAATTTGACTGTATAATCTGGTTGAACTGTAAAGTGCCTTGGGATGACATGTGATGTGAATTGGCACTATATAAATAACCTAAATTGAATTGAATTGGGCAAATTAAAACCTCTGCCTCCACACAGTGTCTATCATCATAAATAAAATTATGTTTTCTCACCAACAAATGTGAAACGCTCCATGTTGGGCCGAACACAGCAGATTTTACCCAAATTCTCACTGATCTTCCCCCAAAGCTTGACTGAAGAGAAACAAACAAACACAAAAAGAATCCATAAAGACACGCAGCTCAAACTGTTTTACCTACATCAGAGATTTAATTAGAACATACATAGTGTCACAGTCCTACATAGGCTGCAATAACTATAAATTCATAACCATATTTATAGGCAGTTTTATTACAATTGTATAGTATTATTTCTATGTTAATTTATGCTATTTTTTGCATTGCCATGTTAAAATCTAATAATTTGTTCTATCACTCTGTGCTAAAATTACTGCTGCTTCCTACTGATATTCTCTGCTATGCTGTTCTATGTATTCTATTCTGTTTTATTATAAGTGATGCTGCTATGATTTGATGTTTTATGCTGATCTATTCTTTCCAGTGCTATGCTATTCTTTACTACTGTATACTATATCTATTCTATTCTATTCTATTCTATTCTATTCTATTCTATTCTATACAATGTAATGTTCCTGCCATGCTATTGAATGCTTTTCTTTGTCCTCCTTTGCATCCCTCATTAACAGATGTTGGATCAGTTGGACTCACTGGCTGTGGGCTTATGGTTCATGTCGTTGTGGTCCTGGTAGATGGGTGGAGTCTGGTTCTGTGGCTGACCAATCACAGGAGTGGTTGAGGGCGTGTTGACATTGGAAAGGATGCATCCGGTGACTCTCTGAGGAAAAAGAAAAGGTTATTAGAGGTTTAATAAGGACCACATTTGGTTTGCTGTCACTGCATCAGGTTGCACACAGAATACATGAAGCTCCTGGTCTTAAAAAGTTCTGTTGGTTATTCTGCTGCTGTTTAGTTCCTGATTAGTTTAATGTCCTGGTGAATGTTGGTGACTGACCTTCATGAGGTCACGATGGTGCTCCAACACGCTGCACGTGGTCTGCCAGGTTTCCTGATAACACTCCCAGGGATCCACCCTGCAGGTGCAGAAGTCTCAGTGAAACTCTGCTCTCATTCCACTTGTTACAAAGAATAAAACTATTTTTTAATTTTTTTCTAACTCTAGCAAAGTTCAAGTTTTTTTTCCCCTTTACAATTATATGAGAAACATCTAGAACAGTTAAAAGCTGCAGAGAAGCACAACTGATGAGGTCAAAATCTATACTTAGGCCTTAAGCTCAAAGAGAGAATAAATCAGCAAACAAATATTCTGTCTATGACAGATGATGCAACAAAAAAAATGCATGACTTAATGTACTAACATGCTAAGTAAAAACACTTTCAAAATAAAATAATAGTTTTTTTCTTTGTTGGATAACTGACACCTCACCTGATCCAATCAGAAGACTGCACAGCCAGTTGACACATGGTAAGGCGATGTTGACTGGACACCAAGCCCTGAGAGGTGGAAAAAATGCAGATCAGATAGAAGTAAATTACAGACGCTGGGCTATAAACAGCTTTCTGGGCTGTTTAATTTGGCCTGATAACTATTGGTACAGCAGCTCAAATCATAGTTGAGTTGCTGTTTTCCATGAATCAGTCTGTTCTGGAGGCCATTTCTGCTTCTGAGTACTTCTGCTTCACTGCTTAACGTGCCATGACAGCTACATGGAGAGAACATAACAATAATTGAACTTTACTAATCTCACATTGGAGAAATTTTACCTCTGCATTTAACCATCCCCTTGGGGAGCAATGGGCTGCCACTGTGTGGAGCCCGGGGAGCAGTGTGGGGTTAAGGGTCTTTACTCAGAGAGCCAGACTGACAGTCTGTGGGAGTTGGGATTGAACTCAGAACCTCTGGATTCCAAGCGCTATGCTGTAACCACTAGGCCGCCACTCTTATCAATGTAAAACAGTGTTTAAGGGCCTATATAAACTTCTATGTAGATAAACATTGGATCACTGGTGATCTTCACTACAAGCTAAAAAAACATTCACGGAGGAAAGCAGGGGACTATTAAGGAGTACAGAGAATCAGTTTAAAGTAAAGATAAAAGATAGCAAGTAGGATAAAAAGTTTTAGCAAAAAAAATAAATATTTTATATTTAAAAACTAAATATAAATATTTTTCTGCTAAAGCTAAATTACACACATTAGCCAACAGGAGTAGTTCAGGAACGAGCTGGGCATCCTTCTCTTCTGCCCACAGCCAAAAACACATCCCACCTTCATTTGACCAAATACTTCATCTCAAATTATTCAACCATCTGCCATGGACCATCATTTACTTCATCCTTGCGGATGCATGTCTCTAAAAGTCAGTTTAAGAGGCAGATTAGAACAATACATGACACCAAGACAGTGTCAGACCCAGAGTCCTGAAGGCATTTCAGCTCTTTGATATTCTATAATACCTCCTGCCCTGGTCTTGTACCAAACAAAATACAACAACATGGGACAACAGACCCATTTTCCTACAGCTGCTTAAACAAACTGTTGTTAGGATTATTTTTATTGATGATGTGTGAGTCTGTTAATCCCTAATATTACCTGCCTGTTGTGTGTCAGAACTAATGTTTTACGCAGTACTTTATCTCATTAGGACGGTTCCTCTGTCAGGATAAAAAGTCATCTTCATTCTGTACCTGGCAACGATTTGGGAATGGAATGAGAGCGGTGTCCTTGATCTAAGAACAATGTGTAGCATTTTGATAAGGCTGCAACCATGGATGTCTCCTCATCTTCAAGTGTGTATGATGTAATGATGTAATGATGTAATGATGTAATCACTGGCAGACTGGAGTTGTATAAAATGCTCCTTTAACTGTGAACCAGGGCCACTTTAACAAGATGTGAGCCTGGTTGGTAACCACTGCCTTCTGTAACTTGAATGTCTCTGATCTGAGTAAGATTACAATTTCTGTCTAAATCTGTTGTCCTGTCTCATGGTTATTTAATACATAAACATTAGGAAGTGTTATTTTAAGAGTTTGTCCTGAGTGATCCCTTCTCAGGAAAAGAACCGCAGAGAGAAAGCTTCAAGGTCTAAACACAGAGCTTTCCTTAACACTGTCCTTTAAACAATGTAGATATAGGTAATATCAATTATTACCTCTGAGTATTATTATAACTGAGTATTATTATTTGATCATCCAGTGTGTTAAATATGGTTCAGCCTTACTGCTTCTCCAAAACACTAGTTGCAGCCAACAAGTTTTTAACATAATGTGAAGCCTTCAGAAGGTGTCCCTTCAGCCGGTGTCATGTCCCTTCTCACATGGTCCTGACAAGATACCACAGGCTTTGCGGTTGGAATTAATTGATCATCAATGTTACCCTATTTTACAGGACATGTTTAAAGGATAAATGCGCTCATATTCAGAATTAAAACTTCTGAAAGTACCATAAATCTAACATTATTCCATACTGTACAATAAATTAAAAGTGTTTTTAATTTAGAGTAATTTTGTTTGTTAAAGAACACTACTGCCACCTACTGGTTTGTGACGTCACGGTGCGGTATCGGCTGTTGATCAAGTCCCAGTGCTGTATCTGGTGTTTGTCACAACGCGCTATTATCCAAGTCATCTTGAAAACATTCTTCTTCCAAATGTTGGCTACATATTACGTGTTTTTTCTCTGGCCAGAAGTTTGATGGCAAATCCTCCCTCTTCAAGTTGGCGATCCAACGACCAACCCGTCCGTGGAGGATCAGGAATCAGAAAGGTAATAACCTTTTTATTTTCACTTTTACCCGACGTATTCCAGCATCCAGTTGCCATACCAGTGGGTATTGTCAGTTTCACTATAGCTCTGGTGAATTTCTCAATGGTGAAGTCCTTTGGAAATCTTCAATAATTGTTGCTGATTGCAGATGTGCCTAGTAGTTCCTATTGATTTAGCTTGGAAAGCGGGAGAATTTCGGGCGCTAGGTTTACCCACCGCGGACGTGCTCACTCGCTGTTGATGGCAAGAGGGAGTGGGTTACTATATTTGTGCAAAAATGGCCGCTCCCAGACTCAGATCGCTAAACGAAAATGATTGGTTTTAACTAATTAACGCTTAAATTCATTAAATCACCGCCAACATATTAGTTTTAGGTATATAAATAATGAATCCATTGATTATTCCTTGCTGACCAGACTTTTCCCTTAAGTTGCTTACAGTTGGCGTGTTTCATGCTTCATTAAATGAAGCCAAACTTCCAGACATGCAGACTGCAAAGAAGATGCTGATGTTTTCTGGCTTCACCTACCTACATTTACTGTGATGAACCCACGTTATCTTACTGACTTATGAACACCTCAGATCTGTTCTGAGAAATTCCAAACACATGAACTTCAATGCAAAATCCCTGTTTTATTACTAACCTTTTAAGTGACATTTAAATGATTTTAAAAGGGTTACATATGTTAAGTTCTGAAAGAACTATTTTATTAAAACATTAATGCATTGATGGTGATCATTGATCTGGAATTTATTTATTGTGATTGTACAGCAGTATAATGAAATTAACAATACTTCCAAAGTCAGTGTGGCGCCTGATTTAAAAAGCCCTTATGTAGATCACTACCTCTAAGCAGGTGTAAAACCCATAGACAGGTTTGACTCCAAGTTTTAGGTAACCGTCTCTGAACCTTCTAGCTCTGTGATAAATCTTTTTACCTCTAAATGATCATGATTTATCTGGTTACAAAAGGTTAAGAAATTTGCCAGACAATAAGAATTGAATGATTTTCTGTTTTGATTATGTATTTTTCACCTACGGATAAAGAATAAATCTAAAAAGGCTTTAATAGAATACCTACGGTTGTGCATTAAGCAGAAAACATGGTAGAAAAAAACTAATGTTAAGAACAGAGAAGTAAAGCCTCTCTTTGCGGTATAAACTGGATTTCTGCAGCATCTATTATTCATGATATGTATTTTTTGTGGAAGCTGAGAGAAAGTAGGACAAGATCTTTATTAATTCCTGCAGAGCTGCAGCTGCATACAGGCTGATGATATCTGAGGCTGGTAATGGAGGAAAACACAACAGGAGCTGATCCCCCAGCAGGAAGACAGAACCTCAGGTTCTGTTCAGGCTAAAGCACCAACAGAAACAACTGGAATGTTCTGATCTTTAAAAGCACCAGAACAAAGGATGAGTCAGCATGGACTGGTTCTGACACACATCATTACCTCCCAACTGTGAGCTTCACTCAAACACGTCAAACACTGCAAACTGCTTTGACTCTCCTCAGTGGAATAATGACATGTTATCAATGGAATAAGAACAGATGAAGGCAGGATTGTTACAGAAAATATTGGACTAAGGTTTCTAATCACCTGTTGAAACAACAATAGTATTGAGTTATTGTCTTGTTTTTACTAAAGTCAAGAAAATATCCACGTGCAAGGGGAAAATAATTGTGAAAGTAGAATAAATATATTAAAGGAAATACATTTTCACACTGATAGCAAAATTGATGTAATTTGAGAATGAAAGAAAAGTTTGTAGAGAAAATATTTTGTCGTCCAATAAAAGATAAATTCAAGAGAATGAAGCCTTCTCAAATATCATATGTTTACTCTCAAATATTGTTTAAGTCTTACGTTTTTATCAAATTCAAGAAAAAAGAAAAACAGCTGAGAGGGGAAAATACATTTTTTTGAAGAGAAAAATAAATAGAAGTGGGTAGCACAGCTGCATTGCAGCAAGATGGTTGCGGGTTCGAATCCCGGGTCTTTCTGCATGGAGTTTGCATGTTCTCCCTGAGCATGCGTGGGTTCTCTCCGGGTACTCCGGCTTCCTCCCACAGTCCAAAAACATGACGGTTAGGTTCATTGACTTCTCTAAATTCTCCTTAGGTGTGAGTTTCTGCATGAATGGTTGTTTATCCTGTTTGTCTCTGTGTCCAGGGTGGACCCCGACATACAGTTAGGCACCAGCACCCCTTGCTACCCCAGCTGGGATAAGCCTGATTGAAAATGGATGGATGGATGGAGACTGGCCAATTGGAACCCGCCCCTGACACAATTTTGACATAGAGAGAAAAATCCTGAATGGAAAGCAAAGACTTATGTTTTGAGAGAGAATTAAAACACCTTAAGAGAGAAATCTATTTTCGAGAGAAAATGTTTACACTCTGCAAAAAAGAAAAAAAAAACAACAATATTTGAGAGTAAAAGTATATTTTCATGAGAGCTTTTCCATTAGAATCATTTTCCAAATGTCAGTTTATCTTTTATTTATTAAGGACAATATTTTCTCTCAAAACTTTTTCTTAATTCTCAAATAACTTCGGATTGTTGCCATCATTGTTAAAATTTGTTTATTTTTATTTTCCTCTTTTATACAGCTTTTTTTCCCAATTATAACCAGAAATCTATAAAATCAATTCATCTATAATGACTTAGTTCAGACATTCCAGTAGTATCCTATTTTTAAAACCTTGCATTCAAACTCAGTTTCCTACTTTAGACAATTTATTTAGGTTGTTGACAATGTAGCAATCCCTCATACCGAGCATGAAGTTAGAGGAGGAGGAAGAGGAAGAAACCTTCAGCAGCAGCTGAACCTGGCTCAGTGAGAGGAGCCATCTTTTTCTGATCATGTTGATCAGAACTGTTTTCTTCAACCAATATTTTCAGACTGCGGGGTTATGGTGGTTGTAAAATCTGATGATATTTAATAGGAAAACTTCCTCAGGTTTTAGTTAAAGTTCATCAACAAATAATAAAACTTGTTTGCATTCAGATGTTTTGTAGATTTCGAGAAGCTACTGTTTCTTATTTATTTTCTTAAGAACAGATCTAAACAGGTGAAGATCTAGAGTTTCTGAGAGTTGAAGCGTTACAGTCTAGAGACCTGTCCAAGATAAACACAGTATGGGTCCAAGTTTCAGGAATAGAATCAGAATCTTTTCCCTACGTTGCTTCATTTAAGAAGGATTTCAACTTTGTTCCACTTTTGTTCTCAAATAAGACAACTAACTAAACAGAAGTTAACTGAAAGGTTTTCATTTTAAAAATGAATTTATGCATTTAAACTACTGACGACAGCGTGCTTCTTTTTTTTTTCCCACATGGAAAAATCATTATTATTATTTTAACTTTAACAAATGTTTTCCTTCATTATGCAGGATTCTGAGTAAGTACAACTTAAAAGGTTGTGGCCCCTATAACACAACCTCATTATACATTTCCAGAAATAATGCAGAGGATTTCTGGCTAAAATAACACTTTTCCTATTATTTAAAGAGTTTATGATTAAACCAACACAATGAAATTAATCTTGGTCCTTAATTATCATGAATAAAATGATCTTATTGGAACTGATTTTAACTGCAGATCCATCATGATACTGAAGCAGTACTCTAAAGTTGGTGTTTTATCAAAGGAAGGAGGCAATGTCACCCCCATGAGGTCACTCTGTGATCTGCATCAACACAGACTGATTCCACCCTGAAAAGGTGTTTTGGTTTCACTCACAGGTTTTCCATAGGAGTCATGAACTGGTGAGATGATCCCTCCGATCACGATGAAACGTCCAGTTTGGTGCAGATATTCTCTGGCTTTTTCTAAAAGAAACACAAAGAGGAGAGGAATTTATTTTCAACAGAATAATCACAGCATGTCTACATAGCCTGGAGAGAGTCAGTTTTATTTTAAAGATTTTCCTAAAAGCAGAATCAGAACCTAATCCATGAAAAATCCTCAGAAAAATTGAGAAATCAAAATCTGCTCCATGGAACTAAAAGTTAAACCAATATATAAACTCTGAATATGTGCCACTACTTAATGATGTTAAATATATGTAGATATTCCAAAAAGAAATATGGTTGAGTTTCTTACTAATGCTATTTCTATTTCTGACATTTAATTTGAAAAAGCTTCCTGGATGGGAAGCGAAACGTCTTTAAACTTGGAAACAAAGTTCAGTGTATTGTTTTTTGACTTTTTTGGAATGACTCTGACCGTGATGACTGAGAATCTTCACCAGCACCTGCAGATATGTTGGCACTAAATTTAACTTTAGATATTAAAGGTTAATATTTAGGCTTGCATGAGTACAGGAGTTCAAAAAGTTTTAAGATGCTGAATCTGTTAAAAATTTGAATAAAGAAACATCTCTGTGGCTCCAGCAGAGGTTTTAGACAAGCTCAGTAAATGGGGAGAAACCTCATGGAGCGACTGAGTTTATTAATTACAGCCTTTTAAACCTGCCTGCAAGACGTGTTTGTAAACAAAAGTGTTGGTATAGATGTTGGCTATCCTGAGCTATCTCTATAGTTATGCTGCTATAGGCTTTAGACTGCTGGAGGACATAGGGACCCCTTTTTTCATCATCATCTGCTTCATTCTATCTCTATTCTCTCACCACTCTGCAGAATCTATTAGTTCAATCTCTAACGTTCTGCTCTCTCTGCTTTTTCTCATAGTAGCTTCATCTGGTCTGTTCCTGTTTGGCTGTGACTCCATCCTGGAGAGAAGTATCAGCTGTGCTGCTGCCATCAACACCTTTGTTTATAGATTTGGAGATCGGCCTGTTTTTCAGTGTAGTCCTGTTTCTCTGACTGTGAATAACTGGATGTCTTCTCTTCATCCTCTGACATGGGAGCTGGCTCAGAGCTCCGTCTGCCTGGCTGTGTGTTTCCTGGACCGGGGACGCCTGTGGAGCTGGTTTTTGACAGTTGCCTTTTGTATCTATGCTTCTTTTTTCTATGTCTGCTTTTGTCTCCTTGAACCCCAGTGAATGTCTCAGCAGATGGCCGCTCACTACTGAGCCTGGTTCTACTGGAGGTTTCTTCCTGTTAAAAGGGAGCTTTTCCTCTCCACTATCGCTACAAGCATGCTTAGTGTGAGGGATTGCTGAGAGTCAATGAGTCGATGCAATCAACTGGTGGTGCTTAGATAGAACATTTTTAATCAATTTTACTGGGTGATCTGGTGAACTGTAAAGTATCTTGAGATGACATGTGTTGTGAATTGGCGCTATAGATATAAACTGAATTGAATCCTTTTCTTGTGTAGTAGAACCACATCCTTCCAAATTTGGACCAGTGTATTTCTCATAGAATCACCAACTTAAAAAGGACCAACCATTTCTCAGCAGGATTTAGGTGGGGAATAGGAGCGCTTAACTGTACTTTGGCAAACCTGATGGAGCATTATCCAGCTGAGAAACCATCTTTATCCATAAAGGTCTAACTCAGTCGCCCTTAATAATACCAGCTCATAGCAGAACCTAGTCTCAACCTCACTGATATCTCAGTCTAAACCTCAATTCAGGTTACTGATCTAGCCTCAGGTCCATTGGCTCTGTCAAGACTCTCATGAGTCTTTAGACGCCTTCTGGTCCCATCCTGATGTTTCAGTTTGCTTATTATCTTCCTTGTTGGTTTTCCTTTGCCTGGTCATGTTTTTCCTCTCAACCCTTTTCTGGGGTTAAGTGTTTGCAAGCAGCAGAGTGATGGCCTGTCACCCTGCTTATCAGTTGGAAAGATATTTTTTTTAATCAAATTATAACCTAATAATTCTGTCCCTCCTGTATTATTATGCTGGTTTAAGGTGTTTCTCTTTGTAAATGTATTAAATTCAATCCGTCAACCTTCCTTCTCATAACGCATGCAAGACATCTCACAGAAAGAGACGGAGTGTTTCTAAGGTAACCAACAGGACCAAAGCTTTCACAAACTAAATCATTTATTAAATAAAAAAGCAATGTCATGGAAATGCACATCAGTGACTCCATTCGGTTGACCTCTGCATACACATAACACTATGTAACCTTATTTTTATATTACATAGCAGTGTGCTTTAAATTTAAAAATGAAAGCTTCAACATTGAAATAGTGATACCTATATATTAGAAATTATTTGTCACCCCTCCAAACTCCTCATGCACACGTTAAATATCTGCCAGTTACAGAAAACTGACTGATAAATTTAACCAATCAATCTATCCTTATCATCAAATTTGTTTAAAAAGTGAGTGTACATTATCCGCATTTAGATTTAAAATTTGAAGCAATCAGCGTTTTTATTTTTTCCTCACATTGTTGATATTGAGCTCTCTGGATTTTCTTCTTCATTCACAGATTTGTAATTAAAGAAGTTGGTTCCCATGTTTTCATCAGGATGTTTTCATGCTGAATTTCCACCCTAAGCGATCATTCTGAGGGTGTTTTCCTGAACTTCCTGCTCCACTTTCTGTTTGTTGTGTAACATGGTTGAGGAAAATCCCGCAGGATCCCAGGTTTCCTGTCTGCGCTGCGCCACACGGTTCGGACAGCGGTTCTGCCCCATGTTTTCTATCAGAACCGGTACTGATCAATCAGAAACGGGAATGTTTGGATTATCGAGTTGCGTTTGATGCGTCGCCCATTTCAGCACCACCCTCCTGGACAGCACCAACCTGATGCACCAATCCGAACTAACATCTGGTTCCCTGTTATATAAACAGCTGGATTAGGTTCGGATGTGTATGACTGGTACCAGAGAGGGGGTATGGTATCCTTATGGGTCCCCTCACAGGCCTGTCCCCCTCCCCCATAGTCCCTCAGATGCTCACCGAACATATGGATGTGTCCCTTGGTGATGGGGTTGAAGCTGCCGCAGGACAGCAGGATGACGTGCGTCTTACTGGTTTCCGTCATAGTGATTCGGTCCGATCTCGGTTCAGTCGGGTTCTGTTTGACAGAGAGAGGCGAGGCTGATGGCGAGTCTGCGGCAGGGTGCTGAAGAAAGCAGCGTTGGTGCCTTAAAGTGACAGAGTCAAAGCAGCGGGAGGTTGAGAACTGCTATATGTGACTGTCTCTTTAAATCTGACCATCTGACTCCATCACTGGGAGACAGGATAGTGATGCTGCCTGCTACTTACTCACCATCCCTCAATACCCCTCAGTATATATGAATCAGTTCCATCACAGGTAGATCATCTTCAGTAAAACTGGAGGAAACTTCTCCAGAATATTAGTTTTATATTAGAGGTATATCAGAGTAACACTTTTTCCTTTACCCCTGAGCTGTCATGTTACAGACACAATTACTAGGGTTTTATTGAATGAACTGCCTTTTCATGCCATGCTTTCACTTCAAAAATACTCTTGATCAAGACCACTCGATGAAATATACATCTAAACATATATTAGCAAATTAGTAGCTAATACAGTGTGAGAGCAATAACAAAAACTAACCTTAATACATTTAAGTTTTTTACGCAAGGATTTAGAGATCATCATCACACTGAAATTGCACTGGTGAAAGTCACCAATGGTATTATTGTCAGGTTGGGTGGAGGTTTAAAGGACCCAAATGCAGAGATGAAGGCTGAGGTGGTTACTTGCCAGTTTAATATCCATTTTATTTTCCAGCAGAAGCAAAAATCCACAAACATAAATCCGGAAATCCACATAATACTGAAATCCAGAAAACTCACATGTAGGGTAAAGAAAAGACGATGAAACAAAGACAAGGCTAATCAGCCTATTGGGAGCAGGTGTGAACAGAGGAATGTAGAAGGGAACTTGGGGAAAGGAAACTGATACAGGAGGACGACAGAGGGAAAACAAGAAAACACATAAGAACTTAAATAGAATAAAAAAATAACTAGAACAAATAAGGGAATAAAACCAATGAAAACTCAAAGAGAAAACTTTAAACAGTATGGAGGACCAACTCTGCCTTATCTAAAAATAAATACAGAAATAAATAAATGCTCAATAAATAAATAAGCATTCAATTAATTGCCCCCAAAATACAATAAACAAATAAATGTAGGTAGAAATTTAATTTTACAGTGAGACATAAATGTATCTAACTTTTTTAATTAGCTTCTTTATTTATTTGCCTTTGTAAGAAGCACCTTATTTATTTATTGTCCATTATAATCTCAACTTTATTTATTTATTACTTACTTTTTTAAGTATTATAAGATATATTTTTCACAGTTTTATTCTTCCTTTGTATTTTTTTACCCCTTTTATTTCTTCAACATCATTTATTTTTGCCGTCGTATTTACATTTCCGTATGCATTTCTGCCTCATTATGCAAATGAGGAAGTGTGTGTCTTAGAGGGTCACCTTCTGCTCATTGGTTGTTCAGCGTTTTAGTGCATACGTTGAATCTACTGAAGTCTGAAGTCAGTGCTCGTTTCTCAGTTCATAAGAACGCGAGTAAGGACTCGTGTCCTCATCAAGTATGTTCTTGAGAAGAACCCAGGAAAGCCTGGACTCTGGAAAAACGTGAGCATGCAGCATAAATCTGGGTCAATTGGAACAGAAGCGTACTGATGAAGTCACCACACGCTCAGCTCATCTGAAGCTGCTTTTCTCCTCCTGTTATTATTAGGCTAGATAATAATAAATCATGACTTTTTCATTTAGTGGGGGAATAATAATTAACACAGTCAGATAAACACAAAACAAATGAACGTTTTGCCAAATAAAATAAAAAAATCGCCATCATAGCCAGCGGTACTTCACAAGACAGGGCCGCTGCAGAAGGGCTGCCGTTAGCCTCGGAGCTCCGCTTGTTGCCGCAGTCCTCTCAATTTCGGTACTTTTTACAAAAAATTACTCATAAAGTCGATAAATGGGCCATAAAGTGACGCTTAAAAGTATAATGTTCTTGCCTCAAATGATCTTAAAATGTTCTTTTATTGAACAACAGTAACAGAAAAGTTAACTTTTAACGTAATACTTTGAGCTCTGTGAGTTAAGAAGATGGCCGCTTCCTCCAAATTCTGAAACACTACATTGTCTATATATGTGTCCATGTGTGCCACTAACTGAAACACACACTCAGTCAGAGCGTCCAAACAAAAAATAATAAAGTCAATACTAACATTAACATTGTTTTCAAAAACAGTTGCTAAATGCCTCAGCTCACTGATAACTTTATCGTGACTGGCCATCTTTACTGTGACCTTGGCCGGTGGCATGAAGAATCGACGGATGCAGTAAAATGCTAACCAACCAAAATGCTAACCAACCAATGGGCAGCAGTTGAGTTCTTAAAGCGTGTATAAACAATCGACTTTACATTGGATGACGTGAGCATCATGCAGTGTATGGCATCCCCATCACCAGCGACATGCAGAATAAAACTGTTTTTTCCCTGGCAGTATTCCTGTGAGCAGAGTTATGAATCAGTTTTGGTCAAGCCGTTCTGAAGTAGTCTCGCAGGTTTTTAGGAACAGCGGAAGCAATCAACAGCCATGTCTCCTCTTCCGCGAAAGACATGGTTGCTGTTGGCTCAAAAGTCTGAATGATTTTAAGCATCCCTGACGTTGTAACAGAGAGAAAATAGGGACCAATTGTTAACAATTGGTGACTTTTTCCACTACAATTCTTTTGGGATGCAAAATGCATCGCTTTTGAACACATAATGTTTTGGGAAGAGAAACGCTTTATTTCGCTGGCTCTGAAAAAACCTGTCGGACTACTTTCGGCTTGACCAAAACTGGACGATAACCCTGCACACAGGACGCTGCCAGGGGTAAGTCAGTGCGATTGCATGCCTACACGTGATGGGGATGCCATACAGATTCATGTCAAAAATACCGAACTATCCCTTTAAGACACGCTCGCCCTCATTTGCATAATGAGGCAGAAATGCAGGCAGAAATGTAAAACGAGAGCCAGAAATAAAAAGCGGCGAAGAATTAACTAGGGTAAAAAAATACAATGGAAGAATAAAACAGACAAAAATATTATAAAATGTACATAAGAAAAATAGTCTAATTGGAATCTGCCTTTTTTTAACACCGCATTTTAAACATTGAATTTTTTTAACACCGCATTTTAAACACTGCATTTTTTACACATTGAATTCCCTACACTAAAATTTTATCTTGTAAAATTTCACCTGAAAAATTCAGCTGCAAAAAAATTCAGCTGCAAAAATTCAGCCGCAAATGTGTTGACCTTTTGGTGAAGTCAAGCCAAAGCAATCTACACTTTAGCACTACATCTACTTTTTTTGTTAAACAGAATTACAAAACGTCAGTTAGCTACTAACAGACAGCTATTAGAGTTTTTCTTCTTATCAGACTGGGTGAAACAACTGAGCCGATCACAGCTAGTACGGCTCGAGCCTTGGCAGACAGGGTGTCGTGTATAGCTGTATATATATATATATATATATATATATATATATATATATATATATATATATATATATATATATAGTTGTTATATAATGTTATAGGCATGTACTTAGCCTGGTTTATATCTGCCCCGCTTTTTCACAGTTACATTGTTTAATAGATGGCAATGACCTGGAATGAAAGAAGTTTGATGTTAAAAAATAAACTTTTTTGGAAGTTTTAATACAGCCACAGGTTCTCTTGAAAGCTGTGTATGTGCCCAAACGTTTTGATTATGCTGTATTTGGGACTGACTCTAAGTTTCTCCGAGTGAACCAGGTGGACACCAAAAAGCTGTCACCAAAACAGCTGCTCATAACAGAAATGGATCCAAATCCATCAACTTCTCCTTCCATGAGACCATGATGAGCTAAAGATCTTTATCATTTAATAGGTATCTTGCCTGGGCGAGTAGAATTAGTAATTGAAGGCTATTTGGTTTATTAAAGGAGCTCCGTAAATTTTTTGCAGAGGTTTATGAAAGGTTTATCCTGTCATCTTCTTTTGTGCGCCTTCTCTCATTGGTCCTCATGTTCGTTTCTCCCAGTCAGATTTTGGTTATACGTGCTGCCACACAAATGCGCCTGATCGTCAGCCATCTTGTGAAAGGCAGTCTTGGTTTATGATCTAAAAGTGTTTTTATTACCCGGTTTTGCCACAGTCCAACCTCTTATGGCTATTGCCCTTTGTTAATATCATAGCACACTGTTAATGTACCAGGGTTAGCCTGATTGCAGTAGTGTGTTTGTGGCTGGTTGACTAGCTGTTGCTCTGGTGGCAAAAGCATTGAATCATTTACATTGATGCTACAAAACATCTCAATCCTTTCACATCAAATGCATTTTGTTTATTGGGAAGTGTTCATTAATAGATTAAGTGAAACTTGATTGATTTGACTTTTACCAAAAAATACTGTCTGCTATATATAATCTATGCTGCTAAACTGCATTCTCTCAGTGCATCACAAGAGTGGGGTTAATGAACTGAACATTATGGAGGACTCTACCTCAGGGACTCATTTGAACTCTTTTGTGTTCAATATTTATTTCATTTTATTCTGTGTTTATTACAGTAGCTTGTCGTGTTGGCATAGTTTATGAAACATAATGTGACAGGGATTATCAGGTCTAATAAATAAAGCACCTTTCTGTTTCAGTTGTGGTCTTATTTGGATAATACAGCAGTGACTGGCCATCTTCCTTTGATCAACAACTTGATAAGACAGACAAATAGTTTTCTTGTGGTTAATGATTGATAACTGCTTAATTTACAAAATGTGTTATTGACATGTACTAATGGGGAAGACATCTTGGATTTTAAGAATTGGTTCAAAAGTCCACGCAAAGATAAGTGGTTAATAACACCTGGTTATTGATTAAATCATAAGTGATTATCATTCAGTTGGAGATAATTACTTTATTGATCTTACAATGGAGAAATGAACTCTCTGCATTTAAACAATCCCCTTTGGGGAGCGATGGTCTGCCACTGGGGAGCGCCCGGGGGTTGAGGGTCTTGCTCAGAGAGCCAGAGTGGCAGTCTGTGGAAGTAGTTTTGAAACTCACAACCACAGGATTCCAAGACCTATGCCCTAACCACTAGGCCACCACTCCCCTCGGCTATTTGGGTTGGCTAGAGTGTTCTTGTCCACTAGGGGCAGTTCCCATGTTGAGTATTCATAATCTGCCGGTAAAATTACACAACAGGGGAAAGGCTGTATTCCACACTATCTGGCAACCCTAAAGATACAGCCTGCAGAGAAGAAGTAGTTTTTGTCCTTGGCAGCTTTTGTTTTTTGGCAGATCGCAACAGCAAATTAAGCCTTTAGATGGTGGCAGTCAGTAGTACACACTTTTTAATTTGATCTACAATAAAGCATGCTAAATGCACTACAGCTTAACTTCCTTCTTTTTAGGCCATATTTAAGCTTTCTGGTACTCATTTTAACAATTAAAACTGCTTTCTTAAATTTTTCTTATAAATCATAAATTGCATGTCAAAGAAACAAGATTTTCAGAATAATACTACCCATTGGGCTGATACACCAATGAAAAAAAATATCCCTACTTTACACAGCCCAATTTTGGCAGCTATGGGCCAGCGCTTTTCCCGAAAAGCAACCCAAATGTTATTCTATAATTATTGATTTTTTTTTTCTAAAACCTTTTTAAAGACAATAACCTGAAGAATAGATAATATTTTTGATAGATAAATCTGTGTGCAATGTGATGGCTCAGAATCAAAAGTAACATAAAGCTGTACAATTAAAAGCAAAACTCAAATATCAATTCTAATACAATAACTTTGAAAGGGGAAAATTCTAAACAATAAATATAAACTTGAAAGATAAGTACTGTTTTGCAAAATGATATCCTTCAGATAATGAATAAATGATTAACTAGAACTAGAGTTATAGTTAATTATTCAACTTATTCAAAATCGGAGGTAAAATCAATTTAATATTCTTAATTGAATAATTTTAGCTCTAATCTGCTTACTTAGCAGGGTTTATGCGTTTCACCTCTGGATGGTTCCTGGACCGGCTGTTAAAATCCAGGTATACCCACCAATCTAGTGACCCAGACTAGGTTATCAGTAGAGCTATCAATCAAAGAACTATTTGTCTCTGTCTATTCACTAATACCAAAAGAGGGTGGATCTGGCCTGAGTGAGAAACTATTCGTATAAGAATCACAAACAACTGCAAGTTAAACAATGACGTCTTTATTCTAATAATTCAGGATTACAGAAATCTAACATCTATTCAAACACTACATGCTATTAGAAAATAAACATGAGTTAGACTATTTCCTGCTGGGATTCCAGCCTTCTTGCCAGCTGATTGGTCCATGGGTGAGGTGGTTGTACCAGGGCTGGAATTTTCCAGAACTATCCAGAACGTTCTTTTGTTCTCTTTATGCAAAAGGGAGGGGGACAGTTTGATGTGGTTCATCTAATGGCTCCATTGTGGCAATATATATTCCAACAGTACCCTTAGAATAATAAAAATACTAAAGCTTAAAAAAAAAATCAAACGTATATGTATTAAGACAGACATACATCATTTTTTTTTTCATTCAACAATTTTGCGCTGAGTCCAGCAGATGGCACCCCAGGTAGCAACCTGTGTTGCCTGTCTGCAAAGTAGCTACAGTAGTATGGAGCTAAATCAGTAACAGCCTGGTATGACATGAATGTAAACATTTTTAAGGTATTTGAAAATTCAAACATTGAATACTCAGACAATGGAAATGCAAAGGCTGATTTTTTTACATTTTAAAATCTCAATCATTGATCCTTACAACTCCCCCTGTAAAAACAATGCCAGCATGTAGGGACATCATAGATGCAGGAACTACAGTGACTATGAATCCCTCATTGAAAAAAGGATGCAGTTAAAAATGCTTCATTTTTTATTTCTACACTTTTTAGAGAGAATGTTGAAACGTTTTGAATGTCTGAATTTTCAGTGTTCAGTTTCACAGTTCTTTAATTTTAAAAACCAAATCATACATGTAATGTCAATGCAAACTGTCATTTAATTAGCTCCACAGGAAGTTAGATAATGTGTGACAAACACAGGCTATGGTGAGTGATCAATGATGAGCAGAGAATTGGAAATGAATAAACAAACTACAGGAGTTATATCTACAGAGATAATCAATGACTTTATGACAACCGGCGTGATTGATCAAGAGACTGTTGTGGAGCTGAGGAAGGAGCAGGTCATGGAAACTGAGTGTGGTGGGATGGTGTTCCACCCTGCCCACTCAGTGGTTGGGCTTTTGTGCCATACCTGCATGTGTTTCTGCAGGATTGCTCTGCCGGCGTGCGGCTTCCATCTAGTCCTCACCTGCTGGTCCGCTTTCTCCCTGGTTAGGCTGTGTTTCCACTCCTTGGTAAGCTACCTGTTTAGATTTTAATTTACTTTACCTGAATCTACAGTTTTCTAATGGATTTTCTGATTTAGGGTTGTCTTGGAGCTGCAGCGCTTTGGACGCTCTGCTGTCTTGCTTTACTGGTGTTTGTTTGGGCCGCTCTCAACCAAACCTGTTGCTGCTTGGACAGGCCGAACGAGCAGGGCATGACTCCTCTGGCCCCATTGAAAGGCAGATGAAATTGGACAATGACAATTTGTTCCACTGTTTGAATGCTGGATGATGATTCTCAGTCATCCAGGCCAGGTCATTCCGTAAAATTCAAAAAATATCCACTGGACTTGGTTTCCAAGACTTGAAGACGTTTCTCCCCATCCAGGAAGCTTTCAATTCAAATGTCTGGATCCGCGAGTGAGTTTGAGTCTTATATGGACAAGGCCTTGTATCGCTTTGAAACATGCAAATGGAACCGATGAATGGGTCGCTTGGTTCCATCCGTTAGCCTGTAATATCTGGGAAACCTGTCTATGATTCTGAGGGTCGGTCGTTAAAGGGGGATTGCCGTTAAGAGGGGATTGTCTTCTGTAATACCTGAAACCCGTCTATGATTTCAGGTTTCAGCTATACCCACAGGTCAAGATAGAAATGGTGATAACTGAATTTTGTTAAAAGCTGTAATCACCCTACTTAATGTTTAAAAAAAAAACTCTTTAGATTTGTGTATTATGAAAAATAGCAATTATGCAAATTCCTGTTGTAACACAATGGTATGGAATTCAGTTGTATTTTACGTCTATGATATTTTTTATATGTGTTTTAAAGAATGCGTGGTTAATTGTAAAACTATACATACATTTGTGCACATCTTTTCCACAGATGGATGCCATTTCTCCTTTCGCTGAATGAGTTCCCAAAGTATTTTAAGAAGCCACTTAGTTCCAAGTTAGCTCTTGACCACCCTCGATCTGAAAGGATGATTTTGAGGCTTGAAGGGCACTTGCCCCTCGCTCTTACAACTATTAGGTCACACTACCCTTACACATGAACATGCAAAACCGAGTGCAAGTGAGAGAAATTGGACTAGGCCTTCTTTTCTGATTCCAGCACAAGTACAGCTTCCTCCTCAAGGGCGCCACCTGGGGGTGGCTGAGGGTTGGCCACCCCACTGGCCCTGGCCACCCCACTGGCCCTGGCCACCCCCACTGGCCACCCCACTGGCCCTGGCCACCCCCACTGGCCACCCCACTGGCCACCCCACTGGCCCTGGCCACCCCCACTGGCCCCCCACTGGCCAGTGTAAATTGTAGTAGCATCGGTTTAGCGTTTCCCCCCATTATGAACCCAGCAAATCAGCCGCTCTCCCTGTCCTTCTCGCACACTGTAGTCCTCCTGCTCTCCCCCTCTTCTACCCGATATTTGCTTGCGCCTGCGCTAATGAGCTGCAGGTACAGATGGCGCTTCAGCCCGTGCCCACTTTAACGGTGAGAAAGCATATAAAACTAACAGTAAGTAAATAAGTCAAATCATTTGTTTTTGAAAGAAAAGGGGGACATGTGAACTGTAACATTAGACTGTTAAAGCAGCTTTTAGTGTGTTTTTTTTTTTTACATAGTTATGTAGCTAACTGGATGAGCTGGTGATTGTGTCAATTTTCAGACATGAAGAGAAAGTCCACAGAGATCTGTTCTTATTTTAAGAAGAGAAATACAGCAGAAGCAGAGAAAGAGATGACAGGAGCAACAGATAACCAGTGAGGAGGAGCAGAAGGATGAGGGGGAGGAGGAGGATGGATGAGGAGGAGGAGAAGAGAGAGGAGAAGAAGGAGGAGGAGGATGGAGGATAGAGAGGAGCAGAAGGAGGAGGATGGAGGAGAAGAGAGAGGAGAAGAAGGAGGAGGATGGAGTATAGAGAGGAGCAGAAGGAGGAGGATGGAGGAGGAGAGAGAGAAGGAGGATGGAAGAGGAGGAGGAGAAGAGAGAGGAGGAGGAGGAGGAGAGAAAATGAGAAAGGAAGAGTATGAGGAGAAGAGAGAGGAGAAGAAAGAGGAGGAGGAGGAGGAGAGAGAGAAGGAGGATGGAAGAGGAGGAGGATACAGAGAAAAGAGAGGAGTAGGAGGAGGAGGAGGAGAAGAGAGAGGAGGATGGAGGAGGATGGAGGAGAAGAGAGAGGAGGAGGAGGATAGAAACAGATCCAGCAGCCTGATGAGGACCCAGAGCAGCATTAGTAAAGAACAGTGATGAGGAAAAGCATCAACCAGCAGCAGAGCAGGGACAGTCAGCAGCTTTGATGACAGAAGCAGCAGAACTCAGTGAAAGCAGGAGTTCCACCTGTTCCTGGACCCGCAGTAAGTTTTTTTTTTTTCAAAAAATGAATAAATATACAACTTTTTAAGACTATAAATAAACACAACTATTGTTCAACTCAAAATGTTAACTTGTCTATGTCTGCTCACATTAGATCAGTAGTAACATTAATAATCAAACAATAAGCCAAAATATATGAGTAGATGTTTACTTAGATCTTTATGATGGTTTTCCACAGGCAGTTTTACCACAGCAATAGAATAAAACCCTGAAATGATGTTTCTGTGTGCCACACCAAGAGTTTAGGAGGCCCCATCTGGCCCCCCCTCTGAAACATTTCTAGAGACGCCCCTGTTCCTCCTCTGCACAGAGAGTCCTTTCCTTTGCAGAAAGTGCTGAAGATGGTAGGAACAGACTGCATTTAAGAAAACTTTTTATTTTCTCTTACTGTGAGTAATTTGATCTAGTAAAAGCATTGCCACACTGTCTTTTCATTTGTAAAACACAAAGTGCATCAAAGTTTTGTAAACCCCCTCCCCACCCCTCTTTTAAATGGAATCTTAATTGTGTTTTTAGTTTTTTCATGATTGTTTCCTCGCTCAGCCACCCATTGCTGTTACCCAACCTCAACCTGACCATGACATGAACAGCCGGAACTGTTCTCAGCACCAGAAACAGTGGATGAAAACAGAGATGTAAGAATCAATCCTTGGCCTGTGGCCTGGATCTCAGCCTGAGCGGAATTTGGAAATGTAATATCCCTCTGGCGTCATCCCCCGCAGCCTGGACTCATTACAGTGGCTGAGCTACCGTCACCCAACATCTTTCAGCTTCACCCATTCTTCATTTGTAAATCTGAAAATGTTGAAAAACAACTACAACCTACCAAGGCAAGCTTCCCTTCAAAGTTTTCTATCTAAGGAAAACCAGTTGATTGCATTCACTCGTTGACTTGAAGGAAATCTTCACACCAAGCATGCTTGTAGCTTAGTGGAGAGGAAAACTCCCTTTGGACAGGAAGAAACCTCCAGGTTTCAAGTGTGAGCGCCATCTGCTGAGTGGGGCCGACTGGGGTTCAAGGAGACAGAAGCAGAGATAGAAAAAGAAGCATAGATACAAAAGGCAACTGTAAACTGGCTCCACAGGCGGCCCCGTCCAGGAAACACACAGCCAGGCAGACGAGGGTTTTCCATGCTGGTGCATCTTCCAATGTGAGCCCCTTGGCAGCTTCGCTGAAAGAGAAAAATAATCTGTGCTGTGGTGTTCCTTTCCTTAAACAAGCACACTTTGGGGAGCAAAGGCGCCTCTGTGGAAGTGTCTTTTAGAGTGAGTTGGGGGAGTGTTGTAGAAGCTTGGGAGAAGAGGAGCACCTTGGGGCAAAACTGCAACGTCCATCCCAGTGAGCATGGTTACGATGAAATGTGGACATTGGCAATCATGGTTTATGACCCAACAAGTACACAATGTTTGTTTTTGTGACCTTTGTTTAAATAAGGGGAATATGAGAAGTTAATTAGGATATATTCTTATTCCTCTGTAGCATGTATGCAAACATGAAACCAAATGTCTTGTTGTTATACTGTCAGTTTGCAACAAATATGCTGTAAATGGAGTAGTTGACCTGGGGAAGTTTATAGCATTGATTTACTAAAAAATAAATCTCACTCAGAAACACAGCTTGTTTTCTTTACCGTTGTTTTTTTATTTCCAAAACCAAATGTGCGACTTAAAGGCCACCAATCATCATAATTACAACATTAGTATTTGATTGATTCATGCCAAATTGTTACCAATGCAAGAAGAATATGAACAGATATATATCAAACAGTATACATATCGTAAATAATTTTAATACAGCAGAAATTATCAAGAAGCAACATGTTTTATTTTCAATGTGCAGTGAATGTTTTTTTTTTAATACAAATGTAATATTATATATCATAATGAGTGTGAGGAAAATAATTTCTTACAGAAGCAGAGAAACAGATGAAGCTGTAGCATATAATCTTTCTCGGAATTGAAAGGTTGACCTCCTTTAAGTTTGGTCTAGCAGGATTCCACCTTCACTTATGTTGGAGGGTATCGCTTAACAGATTTATTCTTCATTGAGCTTCAACAGAGCAACAAACAGCCTGATTAACAGGACAGATGATCAGAGGAGCAGAGTTTTCCCCTCCATTATTAAGAAAAGGACTGAAATATGGGTAGAGTTTCTCAGTGAAGCAGCAGCCAGTAAAGGAGTAGATCAGAGCTGCAGCATCTACATCATAGAAGGAGACCAGACCCTCCTCATAATCCACAAACACCCCCACCTTCTCAGGACCAGGATGGAGATCAAAAACCTCTGTTGTATCATCCCCTGTTGAGTATTCATTTCCATTTCTCAGTACAACTGCCCAGATACCGTACTCAGTACATGGAGCAATGTCTCCCTTCCTGTCAACTGACTCTCTGGCCACTCCTAAATCCCAGTCAGTCTTTCCTTTAACCTGAACCTCAAAGTAAAATCTGCCTGAAGAGAAACTCTCATTTCCTAAAACATTAGCAAATGTAGAAAATCTCTTTGGCTTGTTTGGAAGATTCTGCCAAACATCTCCATGTTTCACTTGTTTCCTTTCATCTGACAGAATTAATTTAGGATGAGCTGTATCAGGATCCAGAGTCAAATCGACTGCATACTGTTGGACCCTCTTTAGCTGCAACTGCTTCTTCATATCTTCCCAAAGAGTCTCCTTAAGCTCAGCCACAGCTCTCTCCACAGTCCCCTCATAGGATGGTGGATGGACTCTAACCTCGGTCCAGTTCTTTTTAGGTGGGTCAGCTTTCAGGGAGGAAAAACATTGGTGGCCATCATCTTCAAAGTCTTGTTTCTTCATCTCAGATGTTTCCTGTTCCAGATCTTTGATGAAGTCTTTTGCCTCCTTCTCTGTAGTTTTCTGTTTGTCCTCGATCTCCTTAATAAGTTTTTTAAGGAATCTCTCAGCAGACTCCTTCAGAGCAGCGGTCACCAGAAACCCTTCTACTTTCTCTTTCTCTGCAGCATCTTTGCTGTTCTTCACTATCTCTGTGATTTCTTGAATCTTCATTTCATTTTTTTCAATCATCTGTTTGACTTCATTGTCTCTTCTTCTTCTTGGTTCTTCCTCATTTCCCATATGTTCTGTACTCAGAGGAACTAACTCATGGTTTTTGTGATTCAATTCAGAGCAAGAAACACAGACATGTGTCTGGTCAGTCCAACAGAACAGCTCCAGAGGGCTTTTGTGCTGCAGACACATCCTGTTTTCTAAATTCTTAGAGAAAAGCAATCTTTGCAAAAGATCATTCCTGTTAATTTTCTTTAAAATCTTGGTAGTCACTTCCATACAACGTTGAAGCGTGTAGGTCTGCACCATCAAATCCAAAATGTCTATGCTTTGTGCTCTTGCCAGTTTTTTCTTCCTGATTGTCGGGAGCCCAGGGATGCTCGCAGGCTGCTGCAGGAACCACTTGAACTTCTCAAACTCTTCCTCACTTAAATCTTCTAAAGCATTCAAGACATCTTCTGCCTTCAACTCGGCGTCTAACTCTGCAAAAGAGTAAAACTTCATTTTATAATGATAAAAAGAAAAGAATCTGCCAACAAACAAACTTAATGTCACAAACCCGTTGTCCATTGTAATTATATATTTTTTTATATGTTATTTATTTCCTGTTGCTATTTAAATTAGATATGAAAATCGTTTGAAAGGCTTAGGTAAGGCACATTTATTCATGTAGCACACAATGGCAAGACAATTCACTGCTTTACATAAGAAAAAGGAAAAGTACACTGCATTGGCATAGTTGAGTAAATGATCAAAATGAGATAATTATAAAAATAGGATTACTTGTTTGATTACAAGCCTGACTTTATAGGGTTAAATTTGAGTCACTCTCCACACCCAGATCTCCAGACTGGCTGACGTTTTCTAGCTGTACTAAGTGAGGCAGAGCACAAATTTATAAACACCCTTCTTTTGGTGTAAAAACCATCAATCTTGACCCAGTGCTTGAATAGGTTCAGTCACCTGGTGTGTTCCTAATGTACAGGCATATGTGTTTTGCATATTAATGTTAACTTATGTTGTTGTTTTTGGAAGATCTGAGATAGGGTTATATGTACATATTGAATATGAGGGAAATGTCACATAGGATTTTGTGATCTGTGATCAGAGATGGCAAAAGTACTAACCGTGACCAGTAAAAGTACAGATACTTGTGTTAAAAAATACCTGGTAAAGAGTAAAGTACTGATTAAAACTTTCTTTACTTTCAGTAAAAGTAACAAAGTACAGGTGGGCTTGTAAATGTACTTAAAGTATAAAAGCCAAAAGTAGAAACCACTTTTTTCAATGCCGCTGAGTTCTACATTTTAAATGGATGTCTGCCATAATTGTGTATCAAGAAACATAGAGAGAGTATATATATATATATATATATATATATATATATATATATATATATATATATATATATATATATATATATATATATATATATATAACTATCTGGACAGTGGGCTGGGACAGGCACTAAAGAGGCCCTGTCCTGCAGGTCGGCTGGATATAAAGCAGTCCAGTGCTGTACCAGAAAGGCTGACCCCCTGTTTTCCAGGCACTCTAATAAAATGGAGTGATCAGCAGTGTTGAATGCTGCACTAAGATCTGTCATTATCTTGGCATTGATGGCTGGCTTAATTGCTAATTTCCTTCACTTGTCTAACTCTGCCGGTTACAGATGAATGAGAAATTCTGCTTGGTTTGTCTTTACTGCTCTTCTGATCCACCTGCTCCTGCTCCTATTTAAGCTGCTTGGTCCAAGCCATCAGTGCCAGATTATTCTTGAGCCTATGGTGTGAGAGTTCTCTTGTGTTCTGATTGCCTGATCCTGACCCAATTTGCTTTTGGACCTTTGAGCCTGCCTGTCCCCCTTCTGATCTGTTTGCCTGACCTGTCTTTTGACATTTACCAGATTCTTCTTGTGTGTCAAAATGATCATTCGTAATATTGAGTCTCTATACTGTGGTGAGTTTGGCTTAGCATTTGAGCTGAAACAGACATTATGACATGCTAGGCAGAGCTTTGTTGAAGAAGGGTGTAAATATAGCAGTAAGATAATTTTATGGTTCTCCCCTTTTGAGACTTTGTGTTTTTAGTTTTCAGGTTTTCACTAGCTAACTAATTTTAAAAGGGCCTTTTTCCCGCTATATGGTTGCTTGGATATGAATGGAGTCTGGTGTCCAACCAAACAATAGCACACCAGATGCTGATTTACAAAAGACAAAAAGTACATTTTAAATAATACAAAACATGATTTTTCTTGTAATATATTTCTAAAATTTTATTTCATGTTTAACATCTCAGTAAATCTGTTCTATATTTAAATCTGCAGCTGTCCTTGCTTCTTTCTTTGTGTTCTGCTGGAAAAACATGTGGCATTAAGATGTTGACTAATATAATGATGCTAGAGAAACTAATATTTAAGTCACCTCTACATGACTTTAAAATCTCAGCAATTGTTCTTTTTATATCTCTCTCTACAGGTGATGAAGGAGACTGATGAAGTCTTGTCAGTATCTCTCTTTTGTCTTCTTTTTTTTCAACTTTTTCGGACATTGCACATTTGCTGATTTTATTTTATTTTTTTAAGGAGTGGACATTTAAATAAACATGAACAAAGACCTTCTTGAACTTCAGAGCTTTAAGGACCAAATGAGAGGTGCTTGCTGCAATTTGTTCCACCATAGATGAAAGGAAACTACAATGGAATAGAACAAGGGTGTAACTTTGTGATAAAAGTTGGTGGGGATGCTCTAAGGATGGTGGCTGATGGACCCACAGCTACTCAACGTGAATGCTTTCCATAGGGTTTATATTTTCCAAAAATGAGCTCAAACATATATTTATTAAATGCTTTCCTATTGTTGAGAACACAAGAGCGCCACAGTACACTGATATTTATAGTTATGGACAGATGCCTGCCTTTAGTGCATTATTTATAAAGGGCTCAAAACAAACATTAATGTATAAAAAATTACGAATAACATCCGCCGATACCGATACCAACATCAATATATCATCATGAATCCCTAGAAATGGACACAACTTCACTTCCATCCATCCATCCATGCATGGCTTCAGCTTTAAGCTGCATCAGTGATTATCCTCCTTCACCAAGCAGCAAAATCAAATGTAGAAACTTTTTACAAAATTAGTCTATTAACAGCCAAAGCCTATATATATATATATATATATATATATATATATATATATATATATATATATATATAAATAGCTATTTCACATGAAAATAAACTCAGTTATTAAAAAAAAAGCTTTAAAGATAGGCATTCTTATATTTTAACTTAGAAATCTATCTCCTGTGAATTGGTTTTCTCTGGGTTGGCTAGAGGTTGAACATTTCTAGAGTCTTGCTGAACTACAAAAGAAAAAAAGATATGTTAAATTTTATTATAAGCATAGCTTATTTTTTCTTGTAAGCTTGGGGATATATATATTTTATTGCATGTTGCATATCCCTGTAAATCTGTTTCACCTTTAAATCAGCAGCTGCCCTTAATTGTGTCTGTGCTCTGCTTGGCAAAACGGGATTTCCTGAACCTGTCTACCAATATAATAGATGCCAGAGAAACTAATTCGTAAAAAAAGAAAACAACAGATAATTGTTCATTTTAATCTGCAACTCTGAGTAAATGTCCTCTGAGAAGCCCAGCTTTTTTTTTTACTTATTTACATTTTTCAGTCTATTTGCCTTTTTTAGGTGTAAAAAGCTCCGTATAAGTAACAAACAAGGATTTCTCAGGTCGCATCTCTAATAATTTTAACCAACCAGTCTCCTAACTTTTACTGAAAACTTTTTTCGAAGTAGCTGCCAGGTTAGAATTCACTGAAAGTGCTGCTGTGTCTCTCCTCCTCACACATAGCTACTCCTGTACGCAAATAATCACAGCCCTAAATAATATCAGAAAAAGCTGTTTTGGAGACTTGTAGCAAAGTGGGAAATGCTGTTTTTCTGCTGAATGCGAAAAAGAAAAATTTGCTAAAAAGAACTGGAATTGGGGGGTAAGACATTGGCTAAAAAGAACATATAAAAAATGTGATAAGAAGTTATCAGAAACTTCAAACTGCAGAAAACTATTGAATTATCTGAAGATTTTGGTAGGGGTAGAATCATTTGGCAGAACGTATGGAAAAAAAGACTAATCTTAAAAGCTGCACAGCCAAACCATACATGATATATATGCCATATATATATATATATATATATATATATATATATATAAAAAATCCTTCAATGGCAGAACACTAAGAAGGTTCTGTAGTGATAATATATCCCACGGTTTCAAAGGAAATTTGGAAGGGAGGGCGACGTGCTGCCCGCTCAGGGAACCTGGCCAATAGGGCCCATACAAGTGATATTGGGGCTCCCAAAGACTAGGTAAAACTTGCGCCTTTCAGGATGAGGCGCAAGGGTGAGCCCATTGGCATACTTTTGCCACTTTGGCTGAAAGCTGTGAAATCCGCATATTGGACGCACAAGGGCCAGCGCGGCCCATATTGTCCATAGAGCATTGTAGTGATGAAAGCACCGTTGGCGGGCTCAGCCCGCATGTTACGAGCCGTTGTAGTAATGAAAGCACTGTTGGCAGGCTTAGGCTGCATGTTATGAGGTTAGCAGATGGTTTATTACAATGGAAATGTTAGAGCCTTATTAAGAAATGTACACTGAGGTGTGTTGTCAACAGGCCTTGGTAGTGTAATTTGAAGGAATTGGTCTAGTTCGGGTCATAGCTACTAGCCATACGGCACAATGAATGAGTTTGCATAAGGATGGGACTTTTATTGTGTATAGTCCCTGTAGTCTTATTTTGAAAGTCTTTCATGGATGTGTGTCAAGGGAAAGGTCATACCCAGCAGTGATATAGAATCCATTTCTAAGTGTGAAATCACTGGTTTTCCATGTTATTGGGTGAATAATGCTGAATTAGAGTGTAAATGGGAGACTTTTATTATGAAATTTGCTCTAGGGTATGTTTAAAAGGTCCCTAGAATCTAATAGAAACAAGCTGGTGGAGTTTGGGTCATAATGCTGAGCCAATTGCATCAATTAATACATCGAGTATAATCTAGAGGCTTTTTATTTTGTAGGGTCCCTGGAGTCTTATTTTGAAAGTCTAGCAGGGTTGTATGTTGAGGAAAGGGGTCAGACCCAGCTTTGATACTTAATTAATTTCCAATCGTTAAATCAGTCTTTTTCCCTGTCATTAGGTCAATAGATGACTTGTCAATGGGAGGATTTTGTTTTGAAATTTGCCATTGGGTGTGTTTTGAAAAGCCCTCTAGAGTCTAATTTTGACAAATGTGGTTGCGTTTGGGTCATAACGTTGAGCCATATGCTGCCAAAAAATGTATGAGTATTATGTTGAGGCTTTTATTTTGTAGGTTCCGGAGTCTCATTTTGAAAGTCTATCAGGGTTGAGTGTCAAGGGAAGGGTCATGGCCAGTAGTCATATAATATCAATTTTCCAACGTTAAATCAGTGTTTTCTCCCTCCATTAGATTAATATGTGCTGTTTAAAGTGGCAGAGGTAAAATCCCTTTGAAGCTCCGTTACCTTGACGAAGCTTAACAAGCCTGTCACAGAGAGAAAAGCGTAGCACTATCTTTCCCTAGCTCTCAGGCTTTTTTGTATGGGAAAAAACACATTTGAACAAATGAGCCCTGAAGGCAAACCGTAAATGTTATCTAAAAAATTATTTCAGTCTAAGTGACAGCTACCCATCATCTCTGATTGGGGTAACTTTCATGTCTGTAGCTCTTTCAAAACCCGAATGGGAAGACAAACAAAATGGTTTGTCCCAGCGGCTCGTCTCATTGGATTACATGCAGCTCCTCAGCTTCACTGAGCTTTAAGGTGGCGAAAAAGCCCTCAGAACAAACGAGACATGAGCCAAAACCGTAGAAGGTATAAAAAAAATTGTTTCACTGTGAGCGTCAGCAGTCCCTCGATTTCGATTGTGTCAATTTTCATGTTTCTACTGAAAACTATTAGTACACGGTGACGATGTAAAAATGTGGTTTGTTTTGAAAGATTTCAGTGTGAGACTTTTTTTCCCCAAATCAACGTTTTCCTATGCCAGAACAGCTTCACTAAAAAACTAAACCATAAATGATATTAAAAAAATCCTTCAATGTGAGTGCTAGAAGGGTCTGGAAATGTTCTATACCAAGTTTCATGTTTGTACATCATATGGTTGAGAAATGGCAACGATATGAATACATTTGTTGTTTTGGATTTTTGTCTCTCATTGGAATTCTATTGGGGAAGTGTGGACTTCTTCGTGGTCTGGGCCAAACTGCAGGCCAAGCTGAACGTTTTGATGCCAAAATTGTTGAAAGCGGTTGAAAACTATGGGACTAATTGTCAAAAAAATAAAAAGAGCAAAACAATAAGTGGTAATGCATAAGCATTATGTCTCAAAGCGACAGATCCGATGGTGTTACACCGAGAGGTGGGACTCGAGAGCAGTGGGAGAGCGAGGAAAAAACATGGACTGAAAACGCTCTGAACATAAACGGCTGCATCCAATCCCAGTTGGGTTAGCAGTTATTGTTGGGGACTGCTCCCTCCATGCCAAAATTGGTGGGGACATGTCCACACCAGCCCTTCACAAAGTTACACCAGTGGAATAGAATAACTGGGACTAAAATAGACAGTGCACCTGCGATCAATGCTCGTCTGCAAAAAAGTCTGCAAAGAAGGAGAGAAATCTAAAAAACTCTACTGTATTAGTCACCAACAAGTTCTGTGTGCCAAACATCTTAAATATGAGCGCGTAATGAAACCCATGATAAAGACTATAAATTGTATTCGCCTCATAGCCATGTGACATTACCAGTTTCAGCTGTTTCTCCTTAACATCCACGCTGAATATGGACATGTTGGGTATCACAATAACATAACATTGCTCAGTCGGAGGTCTGCACTGCAGCAGTTTTACTCCCTCAGAAAGGAGACTGGCAAAAAAGGGACAACCGATGCCGGAAATCTGTCATCCTGTTTGGCTGGCTGATTATTTTTGTAGACAAAACAACATGTTAACATGCTGAACACCAGCCTTCACGGGCAAAATGCAGTGGTAAACCAACTGTATTCCTACATTAAAGGTACACTATGCAACCGGTGTTGATTTTCCAGCGAGGCTCCCTCCAGAGGGCGAAAGTAAAAGTGCACTGTCGTAAATATGCACAGCTGTTCTCCTGGTTTCTCTGTCAAGCCAGGCGCCGTTGTTTTGAGCTTAGCAGCGAATGACTAGCGCTGCGTTCACACTGGGCGTAGCTGGTAGCGACAGAAGCAGCGAGTTTACATGCAAAGTCAATGGTTGGCGGCGTCAAAGGCGCAGCAAAAGGTCCCTCGGCGCGCTTTTGAGCACCAGGCGCAGCTGCGTCTGAGCAGCAGCTGAAGCAGCGGCGTCCGGGTGCGTTTAACGCGGGAGAGGAGACACAGCGCTGATGATCACTCCTCTTAAACAGTTTATTGACGCCTAAATTAACTGAAAATGCAGAAATCTGCCCGGCAGAATATGCAGTTTGGATTATTTAGATGAAAAACACCTACCAGCTGCGCTGGTGAGACCGCTGCTGATGAAGGGATCCATACTGTCGGCGCCGCTGGTATGTGGGGGTCTGGCGGCTCCGACAGAAAAAATATTGAAGGCAGGATAATAATCTGAATGAACTGACTGCACTGATTACGTTTTCAGGTGTATTTTCTCACTTAAAAACATATTAAAACTACTTTATTCCCACTGATCACAGCAAATATAGCTGCAAGGCAGAGAAAGGATAGTGAAGCTCCGTAGCCAGCCTCAGACACACTTTTGCAGCCAGAGCAGCAAAGCTGCTTCAGCCACGCGTCAGAACTGGTACAAGCAGCAAAAGGAAGCAGCAGGCAGCGATTTTGCTGCTTTTGCTGCGTGAACGCATTAGCATAACTGCACAAAGATCGCCACTGTGCTAGCACGAGAATGCTTTTAACTGGGGAAGATGTAGCAGTTCTCGCCGTAAAAGCAAGACTGACTCTCCGCGAGACTTCTGAGCCTGTGGGTGCTTGGTCGGTGCTCCTGCAGTTGCAAGTGCAGTATTTCCCCACAGACCACCAGGGCGGTCGAGAATACCTTTGTTCAACCTGGAAATGACTCATTTAGTCATCCATAACGTTATGGAACACATTAATTAACTGAAAAATGTTGCATAGTGTCCCTTTAAAGCTTTTAAGACAAAGATTCTTCCATTCCAAAGTGACCTGACACAAACGCAGCCCAATACCACACGTTTAGCATCTCTATAGGAAACTGTATCCAGTTTTCAAGAGAACAAAATTTGTGCGCACATGAGGAGCTATGTATAGGACATTTCATCTCTGAATGAGGAGTTTCGGCAGTGCTTCTTTTTTCCTCCCCTTTATCTGTGGACCCTAATGATGGTCCAGACCACCTGCAAATGGAGCTAATTGAGCTGCAGTGTGACAGAGAGCTTCCTAATCATTCCCAACAACTCCATCGCATAAACCTTTACCACCAGCTGGACAAAGACAGGTTCAAAAGATTTAAACATTTGCAAAAACATTGCTGAACTTGCTTGGCTCGACATTTTTATGCAAAAATACCTTTTCAGTAATGAACATAAACAAGAGGCTCAAATAACAAATAGTCCATCATGCAACTGAAAAAATAAATAACATGATAATAATTTAAATGACTGCATTATTATATATTTTTATTTAATTACATGCTCCTGAAGGGCTATTGTTTTAGTTCTGAAAAAGCAGATTACTTTTAAAAACTGCCTCTCCTATAATGCCTCTTCCGACCACTCCACCTTGATGCTGGGGGTATGTTTTCTGCCCTAAAAGTAATGTATAATAATTTGATAAAACTTTTTTTTTATATTTCTAATTTTGATTTCAATAGGTAAAATAAACAACCCCCATATAACAAATTTAATCTACAGTGGTTTTTAGAAACAAATTCTACATAAAGAAATGATTTATTGATTTTGGTTTTTATATATATATATATATATATATACTATATATATATATATATATATATATATATATATATATATATATATATATATATATATATATATATATATATATGTAATATGTATAGTAACTTGACAATTTAAGCAACAACATTTTATATGTAGTTTAAATTCAGGGCTAATAAATTATGTAGGTTAAACTTGATTGTTTTTATACTTGCTTGGTCAGCAGTGCCCTGGACTGATTAGGAAACCAATTTCGTTTTTCCAATGAAATATTTCAGATGCTGTTAAACATGTCAATTTATACCTTCCCACAAATGATATGTTAAGTGCAAAACCAGGTCTGTATAAACTAGAATTGGCTCGCCAGAACCATATTTCTAAACAGAAATGTCCCTCATAAAGCCAAGCCCACACATTCTGCATCTTAATAACATTGGTTTTGCAGCAGAACTTCAGTGTTGCGTTAGTCTCCCCTCACCTTTAAATCTTTCCTTCTCCATACTGCAGGATGTAGGTGAAGGGTCTCCAGAAATTTTGGGATCTTGAAAGGTGAACAGAAATTATTTTATGTGAATATGATATTTAAATCATTGAAATTCAGATTTTAAACAAGCAACACTTCTAATAATTCCTCAGTTGTTGCAAAATTTCATTAACAGTTTAACATGATCTTTTCTCCATGTCTCTGTTTTGTCCTGTGTTGAACTGGAAACCGGTCTGAGATCAGCTTTCAACCATTTACCACTAGAGTTTAACAACAGTAATTGAAAAATTATTCCACATTTATTTAAATTTACGGCCAGCTAAATATTCAGTCAAGATAATCTTATATCCTCAATCTTACTGTTTTGTTGTGACCTCTGCTAATGTCATCTTCTAAAACGCTGTAGATATGAAGAGTCATACTCACCAGTATTTCAATTGGCTAATGAGAAGTTTGCCTGGAGTGTAGCTGTGGCGACACTGAAAAGGATTTACTTAGCAAGTGTTTTTGAAACGTTCCTTTCCACTTTTGCCCCACCTCTGACTTCAGGTATTTGTTTTGGTTTCTTCCCTCCTTAGGGTTATTTATAGTACAGTCTTATTAAAACTACTGTCTAATGCAGAAAATTATATACACCCAAGAATAAAGCTTACCAAAGAAAAAAAGAAAAAAAATAGCAGGGATTCAAATTAGATAATATTTGTTGCCAAAAAATACATCTCTCTTTCAGCTCAATGACAATTTATGATCTATTAGCTGGTAAAGATTATTTTTGCTTCTGTGTATAAAGTCTGTCTCTGTCCTGAATTCAGTTGAATTCAATTCAGTTCAGAAATACTTTATTTATCCCAGAGGGAAATTAAATGTAATAATTTTTCAACCAGGTGTTGTAGGTGTTGATAGCTGTAGGCAGTAAGGATCTTCTGTAACGGTCTGTCTTGCACTGAATTTGAAGAGGCCTCTTACTGAAGACATTCTGTTCTTGTTAAAAAAATCTTCTGGAGAGGATGCTCACTGTTGTCCATAATGTTCTTCACTTTATGAAAACGGCTTCTTTGTGAAACAATCTCAAGCGGTTCTATAGGAGCTCCTAGAACAGAACATAACTTCTTTATTAGATTGTTGAGCTGTTTTAAATCATTAGCTCTATGACATGAAAAGAGACAGATGGATCCAGTATTCAGGTAAGACAGGTTAGTGGGACGTTTCAAAACGTTTAATAACAAACATGAACAGAGAAAGAACAGAAACGGAACACGGGCCTCTGTGGATCAGCGGACCGCAGTGGTTGCGAGCGAAGGCGGAGCCTCGCTCATCCTGGCACACTGGTTGTAGGAGGAACACAGGGAAGTGTCCACGATAATCTGACAGAAGACAATTATCTGTGTGAGTCACTTACCTGGTTTAAAAATTCAGTCCATCCTCTCGGGTAAGAAAGGATCAGCCGATGCACTCCCAACGAGATGTGGCACCAATCAGACACGCTCAGATGTAGACAGAAGACAAACACCCTCTCTACACACTGGCCCCGGAGAGCAGGGACATAAACCAAGGACTTAATTAAAATGAAAATAACAAAGAGGAAACATGTATAACTAATAATTTGGCCCCCATAGCTGGGCAGAAACACATATAAAGCAGCGGGATGCATAAGAGTATAAATGGGAGACTGAACTAGCTGACAAGGGGCAGCTGTGGATGGAAGTAACCCCGAGGCCAGGGAAAAGGAGGCTGGCATAAGGAGGCAACAGGAAGCAACACAAAAAACACAACACTACCAGAAAACAACTACAGTGATGCCAGACACAGTGAAACAAGAAACCTAAACACAGGGCAGAACTAAGACATATTAGTTTTTCATCTGTATTGATGAAAAAATTATTTAAGATTCGTTGAAGCAACACATCTTGTTTCTTGTTTATTTTTTAGAGAAATTTGCATATAAAGATAGACCACAAGATGTAATGGTTTCTGCACTGCATTCCTAGCCTGATCACTCGCTCAGTTCATATACATGTCTCTGCCTCTGCTCCACCCATCTGCAATCAGCTCTGGACCGGAGTCACCTGTTTCTAGCACTTTTTAAAAAAAACCCCATCAGATCAGTCCTCTGTGTCAAATTATCTCGAGCCAACCCACTACGAATAGTCCAGCATTCTAAAAGAGTACCTGGACGCGCACTATCTGTTTCGGGACCCGATCTGCCTCCTTGACTCCGAGCGCTGCCTGACCCGTTTGATTCTGCCTCGCCTGATTACCCTCTCTGCCCGCCCTCTGGGATCCCCGGCTGTCTCTGTAAGGTGTCGTTTGATTGGCCTCGCTCGGCGCCTCTCTCGATTCTGTGGATCGAAAAGTTTCTGCTAAACTGCTCTGCCTCGCTTCTGATCTAACTGGTAAACCTCCCTCAATCTGCCCGCCTGTCTACCTGCAGCCTGTTTGCCCACACAGATTCAGCCACGCTATCAGATTAACCCTTTCAATAAACCAATCAAAATGTCACTAACCTGTCTTGGTTTATTTGGATCCAGTCTCTGTCTCATTACATAAGAAGGATGTTTTGTCCAAGAATGATATATCACTTTATTTTTAGAAGCCTTGCTTTGCGTTGGGGGTTCGTTGACGGATGTGCGGGTTCATCCTCATGAAACCTATTTGAGTTAGGTCACCTCCCAGTTGACCCACCACCTGCAGGGGGAACAATGAGAGACTAGTGCAAAATGGATACAGCAACAGGCAGAGCCGGAGCCTGAGGTGACCCATTCGATGGAATCAGGGGTCCTAAGGGCCATCCGTCTGTCTACAAGAGGAGCAAGAGTTTGGGCCTTATTGCCAGTGTTAAGTCGGACCTTTTCCCAGTGCATAGGGCTGCCAACTTTTACCTAAATGAGACTGAGCTCCTCAAAGTCTGAGGCAATGGTTATTGACCAGAAAAGGGTGGAGGAGAGTTAGTTCCTGCCTCAAGTAGAGGAACTCAAGTATCTTTCGGTCCTGTTTTGATTAATGATAGAATGAAGCAGGAGATTGATAAACTTATCATTGTTGCTTTAATTATAATAAAAAAAAAATAAATAAGGGTTGCTTTAATTTGGATGCTCCACCAGTCTGTCGTGGTTAAGAGAGAGCTGAGCAAATAGGCAAAGCTCTCGATTTACCTGTTAGCCTACGTCCCTACCCTCACCTAAGGTCATGGAATCTATCATAGCCAAAAGAATGACATCATGGATAAAAGCTGCCAAAGTCAGCTTTCTCTACAAGGTGGCTTGGATCTCTCTTGGAGATATGGTTAGGAGCTTGGTCATTCAGGCGAGGCTTAAGTAGAATTGCTTTACCTCCACATTGAGAGGAGTCAACCAAGGTAGCTGGGAAATCTTTTTCTGATGACTCCTCAAATGGGCTCCAGGCAAACACCACCAGGTGGAGGACAAGGGGATCCTGAAGGCATGTCCAAGAGAGAACACACATTGTCTGTACTACATTTTACAGTTATTATAGTTTCCTCTTCAGGTTCTCTAAAGGAAGCTCCGTGACTTGAGAGACTCAGTAGTTGCAACTGCTGTGGAAAGCCTTGCTGTCAATATGCCCCCCATTTAATGACTGGCAACATGTCAATAAATACATATGTGAAGCACAAGTAATAGTCCTTTCCATTGCCTCTAAGACCCACAATATTTTTTAAAGCCTGGGTTCAATTTTGATACACATTGACCAAGGTAAGGTTCACCTTTTTTGGGGCTTGTCTGTCGCTGAGCTTTGGACTATTACCTAAGGTAGACCTTTTGAATGCCCCCAGTAGGGTCTCTCTTAAGGCAAACAGGTTTCGGTTGATGGATCAGGCAAAGAGCAGTTCAAAAAAATCCTTATGATGGCAAAGATTGGAGGCATGTGAAATTGCCCAGTACAGCAGAACTGGGACCTCAACCTGCAGCCTCAACCTTCTAGCATCGTTATTGTCATTACACTGTCACAAGCAGTGTTGGGAAAGTTCTCTTTCTCGTGAACTATTCAAAGTTCAGTTCACACACATGAAAATTGAACTAATTCAGTTCATAGTTCATAATTCAAGATTAAACTAAGTTCACAGTTCAAAAATGAACTAGTTCTATGGATTTTTTTTTTCATATATTACTCAATTACATCATAGCCTACTGTAGAACCACAGACACCAATTATTTTATCAGGTTGGCAACGCACTGAAGCGTGCGTCAGATTTCATCTTCATATCAGTTTTGAATCCTTATCCAACCAGGGTTTACATTAGCATTGAGGGGACGGCATTTCCCCATTGTTGCTTGCTTTAAAGCTTTGTTGCTGTCCATTCACTTCACACTAGTAACGCTGCAGCTTTCACCCCTACAGTATATTCTCTCAAAAACATCAGGGAAGGAAAAATGTGCTGCATTTAGCCCACCACCACAGTTACAAAAGAAAAATAGAGGAAGAAGTAGTCTTTAAGGTGCAAATGTTTTTTTTAATTTTAATAATTTTTTCCATTTGAAATTCCACATTTCAGTACATACTATACTAAGGAATACTGGAATCCTGGAAGAATTATACCAGTGACAGGTTTAAGTCCGGATTTTTTATTGAAAGCTGGCGGGGCAAAGATTTGCGAGAAATGTAGATTATTTGCCGCCATCCTCACTCGACCACCTGATCATAAAACTGTTTTAGAGTGATCATACTGCTGCTTTATCGCCTCTGATGTCGCCTCCATGCTGCTGTGGCTTCTGCACTCACATTTTGTTTTTATTCGAAGCACATATACTGTAGGCCATTTTTCCGTGAAACACTGTTTCCGCTGGTGTACTTCAAGGGTAATTTGTCGATTAGATTTTCCGCTACATATTAAAGGCCTGTTTGCGATTGTGGCCAGTTGCTTGAGAGGTTTTAAGCCTGGAGGGGAATGCCAGAAATCGCAGCGGCCTATTGAGCGAAGTTGAACTGAGATAGCGTGCCGTTCACACAGACACCAGAATGAACAAGTTCACAATAACGTTCATCGAGCGGCAGTAGCCACAATGCGTTCAGTTCACGTTAAGCCCCAAAATATGAGAGCGAGTTCATGAACTTTCGATTCAATGAAGCAGCGTTCAGCAGGCGCTGCTACACCTGGTGCACAAGTACAGCCGCGCATGAAATTAAGCTCTGCATTTTAATCCATCCCAAATCTGAGTGGGCTGCCATTGTCTGCAGCGCCTGGGGAACAGTGTGGGGATAAGGGGAAGATGCTCAGGGGACCCAGGAATTGCAGTCTTTGGGAGGTAGGGGCTTGAGACTCAGAACATCTGTATTCCAAGCACAATGTGCGTAATCGCTGGGCAGCGCACTCTCCCCACAAAAAGTTTTAAGAAGGGCTAAAAGCATATTTTAGGACAAGTCTGAGAGTAATTCAATTCAATTCTTTATTTATATAGCGCCAAATTCACAACATGTCATCTCAAGGCACTTTACAGTTCAACCAGATCATACAGTCAAATATAATGTGTCTAAGAGATTAAAATCATATTAGTAGAGCAAAAGTAAAATGAGATTGCATTGAATATATATGCATTTAATAGGTTTGGTCAGTTTCTTTATCATTAAAAAAGTACTTTGTATCACTTTTGAAATTGCTTCATTGTGTGCCTATGGATAATGTCATGCAATATGTAAGCTCTAGTGTGTTGAATTTATTGATTTATAGATTGGAATGACCAAAATTTTATTTATTGTTTATTCTATTTTTGATTTTTTTGTTTTAGTTCATAATTTGACTCATCACAGAAAGTTGACTTTACTGCCTTGGTTTATTTTATGCTGGTAATTATAGTGGCCCTGTTTCTTTATAGTAGAACTCCCTAGGCAGTCATTTTGACGGTTCTGAGATTTTAAAGTGAAAGATCTTTATTTACATTAATCTTATTTTGTCATGTTAATTGACTCTTCTTGTTTTTATATTTCCTTCATTTTGACAATATTTTTAAAAATAAAGTACAAACCTAAAAAATAAATATGGTTAATTTTACCTAGATCTCCCAAATTAGGCTCTATTAGTTTCATTCTTAATTTTTTCCTTGGTTCATTGACGTTCTGCACCGTTGCCTTGCAACCAAAATTTTACCAAGAACTCTTTGGCTAATATGGAGTGACTTTCTGAAAAAAATCTAACAGCAAAATAGGCTTTAGACTTGCTCCAAAGTATTGAAGATAGTGTTAGAAAAATGTATGTTATCATTTTATTTCAAGTTACAGGTATCTGGCCCAGAAATGTTAAGTGTTGCTCTAAATGGGGAGAGCAAATATTCCTGATACTTGTGACCCATCCTGGTAACTTTTGACTACTCCTGTTATTCCTTTGAAGTCCAATAACAAAAGCAGCAGAAAAGAGAGGTTATGGCAGAGGTGAGTACAGACTTTTTTAAGGGAAATTTTCCTCCTTGGTCTGTTCTCCCTCTCTCTTTTCTCCAGAAAACAGCTTGCTTTGTTTGGTTTTCATTTCTAGAACAATAAGGGATTATTACTATTAACCCTATCAGATAGCGATTTGGGTGAAGATGGAGAGACCGACGATAACGACTGGTCGGAAAGAAGCAGATCAGATTCTGATAGCGAGTCTGAGGATCATCACCCATCCCTGGCAAGACGCAGATGTATCAGTGGCCCATCAGACAATAGGGAAACTTTGGTCCAAGGTTTGGATAGCACTGCTCACACCACAGCCGGTACACTCAGCGGCCCAAATGCCAAACCAGAGCACCTGGTCTATTATAATCACAGAGAGGTTGGCATGAATGTGTTGAATCAGATGATTAGAAGAATGCATGTAACTGTCTTTTGCAATCTCCTGCAACTAGCAGCTATAAACGCTTAAGTTTTGCTCAAGATCTAGTTGAAAGTTGCCGTCCCATGCAGATATTTTACCCTCAGCAAAGTTTGACCTCTAACTGGGTATTAAGGTTATTGAGCTAACCATCATGTTGCAACACTATGTTGTTTGTGAACCATCACCCCCATCATCCATTGTAAGCTGAATGAAACAACACAGTTTAACTGCATTTATTGTTATTCACAAATACGTGTTGCTATTTTGACCAGATACTACTGAATGCATTGATACATCTTTCCCTAAGAAATTCTTTGAATAGACTCTTAGAGCCCTTTTTCCCTCTTTCCAAATTATTTGTTTTACCAACCTAGTTTTTATTTTCTAGTAGTGTGTAGTGTTTGCTATAATCTTTGTGTCATAATGGGCTTTGAAGATCTGACCCACATGCAGAGAACCACTCAGAGACAAAGGGTAAAAATTAACTGGTTCAATGAGGGTTAGCAAAAACACAGATAGAGTGAGATATTCTGCTGGGTAATACTGTTGGACCTCAGCGGACTGGTGAACTGGAACAGGAAACTGAAGGGGAGATCACAATGATCAGTTCAGGGACCGTGGGAAAAAAAGACGGAGGCTTGTATATAGCTTGAGAGGCACTCGCGATTTGGGGGGCTCCTGGTTATTCCTTGGATCCAATCTGTGGGGTTAAATGCTGAGAAGAATGAACTTGTTGGAGAGCGGACAGGCAGACTAACGTTGGTCCCAGAGGAGTAAAGGAGCGGACTGTCACTTGGTTTTCCAGAAGTGTACTTGAACGGATCACGTGGAGGTTCCCCTTGCTCAGTGTGACTCAGTTAATCCTTCCAGGGGGGGTAGAAGGTCCAGGCTTTATCCATTGATTCAAGAAGGCTTACCCGAAGAACAAAGCAAAGCAGAAGTTAGGACTCAGAGAGACCAGGCTAGGTTAGACTCCGCTAATCTCAGTATGGCTAGAGTACCCAATACTGGCAAACACTCTGGCATCGAGGTAGTGACAGCCCCTCTGCTGCAAATACTCCTCTGGTAAAGACCCAACGAGCCAGCAGGTGATGCGGGGAAGCTTCCAATCGAAAGGGCACCCTCTGGTGGTGGAGAAGAAAAACACAAAAAACAACCCACACAAACTGGAATCCTAACACTTTGATTATTAGAAATAAATACATCAATATTTTAACAAGTAGTAGTTTGTGTTTATTGTGCAGCGATAAGTGATAAGGATTTATCATTTAGGTCAGACTCACCTGTCTCTTCTCATGTTTCACAATATAGACCCTGCAGAACTTAATTTGGTTGATATCATTTTAGAAGCTGAAGAAATATGTTAATTAGCTTGTTTTTATGCAAATATAACTTTTATCTAGTATATTATAAATCTTCACAACATTCAAGAAAAATGGCTTTATTATACAGTGCCCTTTTTAAGATTTGATTATTTACTTGTTACTACTTCTTTGTGCTCCTTCTGATTTATGTGTATGTTCTTTCTTGTGATCTTTATATTTCGATAGCTGTATTTCTAAATTCTGTTTTGAAAATGTGTCATGTTTATTTTTGACTCCTCCCTCCTAATTTTCACTAGACTGCTCTGCATCTTTTTGCTTAGAGCCAGTCGACACACAGGCTCAGTTATTTCTGCTATTACCTTATGGTTTTTATCTAGTACTCTTATCCTAGCATCTTTTTTCTTAGTCTCTTCTATTAAAACATAGCCTGTTATTGCCAGGCATTGTTGCTGGGTTGCTGTTCTCAACATTTCTGCTTACTATGCATAAGGAGGGGAAAGGAGCCTGATTATGAGGGTGTCTAGATTACAGGGTGGCTACAGCTTCCTGATTATGAATCATCTGAGAAACCTTCATCTGATGGTTGAATTATATTTTAAAAACAGTTGTTTTTTTTTTATCCTCCAGCTTTTGTTCCTACCTTTGCATATTTTGATTAAGTCAATTTAGGAGACTGCTCAGTTACTTTTTTTAGCCATCACTAATTTCTTTTTCAACATATCTAAATTTACCCTCCTTTATCCTGCAGTAGGTGGGGGCCCAATGAGATTTAGAAAAACACTCAGCATGCATCTTTTTAATCGATGTTATAAAGACAAGTGAAGGCTGCTAATTATATTCTCATGGCCTCAGATAATGGACTTGTATCTGTGCTTTTGCGTGTCCTGTTGGATCTCAGTGTGCTGCATTTGATGCGGTTGACCATAATATTCTTTTGGGAATATTTCTTGGAATTAAAAGAACAGCACTAGACTGGTTTTAAATCTTATCTATCTGATCAATTCAGTTTGTTCATGTTGTTGGGATCCTCAGGCTTGCCCACCAGAGGGGCGCCGAGGATCCTCTTCTCTTCTCTTGTTGTCTCTTTCTCTTAGGGTTGGAGTTACTGTCCGGGTTCTGGAGATTACCCTCTGTCTCAACTTGCAGAGTGTCGTGGGTCTTCTGGGGCTGGAACCTCTCACACACACACCTGTTCCTAATCCTCTTATCAGGAGACCTCTCCTTTATAAGCTCCTGCTTGACCTTGATTCCACGCCGCGGTGTTGATCTTGGTTGGTTGGCTTCCTGAGCCTCTGTTACAGAAGAATCTTTGTTATCTCTCATGCGAGATCAGATTCTAATTCTTCCTTGTCTCTGCCTCTCACAGGAATCCTGTCTCTTAGGTGAAAGCTCTCTGGATGAGCTTAACACTCCTGTCTCCTCGTGAAACGGACTCGGACTGAGCCAACCCCCTGTCTCCTAGGTGAAAGCTCTGGGCCGAGCTTAACCTCCTGTCATCTCCTGCATTGAAAGCTCTGGATGAGCTTCACCTCCTGTCTCCTCGTGAAGCCCAGGAAGAACTGTCTCTCTGGTAACCTGTCTCTGGCCTGCAGCTCTGGGAGAGTTGCATCACAGGGAACCAGTTTCAAGCCTAAAGCTCTAGGAGAACTAACCAGCTAATCTGCCCTGGTGAGCCAACCCAAGATTCCTACATGGATGAAACCTGAAGACTTCCTTGAGGAGTTTCCCCAGAGGTTCCCGTGTGGATTACCCCCAGTTGTTCTCTGTGTTGAGCTGGAAGCTCAGATCCCACTTAGCCTTGCTAAGCACACAGCTAGAAGCTTAGCCCCCTCATGATCTCAGAGTACCAGCCATCCTCCGTTCCCTGCACTTACCCCAGTGAACCAGCCCCCGGACTGAACTGTTTCTATATACTTACTACGTGCTTGTGTTACAATAAACTCTTTGGACTTTTTACCAGCGTTCTCCGTGTGTGTTCTGCATCTTGGGCTTACTCTCTGCTGGACACCCATCATGACAAATGTTCATGTTACCTCTGGACAACTGATCAATATTTTCCTGCATCGCTGGAAGTAAAAGGTTACCTGTGGAGTACCACAGGGATAAGTGCAGTAGGACCAATTCTCTTTACTTTATACATGCTCCCAATTGGTAGAGTTATGCACCCCAGCATGGGATTAGCAATTGCACCCATTGGCACCAGCAACAGCAGGCAGGAAGGTGTATTGCCTTGCAAAAATCCAAATTTGAAGCTAACCCATTACAAAGCAAATTACTTACATGTCTGAAGACATAAAACCTGGATGACTAATGTTACCTGCTTCAGTGCAAAGTAAAGTTAAGCTTTTGGACCCAGAGTCTCTGAAAAAGAAGCTGATTGGCTTCATGTCACCTTCCGATGGTGATGGGGATTAAATACTGATTTCAGATACATTAAGTGAAACTAAAATACTTGGTGTTGATCAGAGAGGGAACTGTCTTTAAATCCCATATCAAAAGATTTTTTTAGATCTAGTTTTTTTTTTGCCTTTATGAATATTGTTAGAGTGGCTCAGGTTATCCTGTCCAGGCTATCTCTACAGTTAAGCTGAGAATGAGGCTTAGACATCTGGAGGACATCGCAGTCTCTCAGGAAGTCTACTTGATTCTATCTCTATTTTCCCACTCTGCAGGTGAATCTGGTAAACTTTAATCTCGATGAGCTTTTTTTAAAGTAATATTATTAAGTCTGACATGTACTCTGTACCTGAAGATATGAATGTGGGGTTTCTGTTTGGAAGTGAAGATCTCTAAGTACCTGAAGCCTAGCACCTGTAGTTGTTTGTGAAGGGTGAACTTGTGCATGTAAAGTTTTCCCAACCATAGAAAAAATGCTCAATAGTGGTTGTGGAGAGCCAGAGAGGCACACCCCCAGAGCACTGAGTCCAGCGCCCGGGGACCCAAAGCCCCAGAAGCCCAGAAAGGACTTAGGAAGCGAAGGCACCAGACCCCCACCACCAAGGGAGGGAGGGAGCAGCCCGCGAAGAAGCCCCCAGCCACCGCCATGCAGCCCGGCACCCGAGGGGAGCAGCGGGGCCGGAGATCTTGAGGCCGCCGGCAGCCGAACACCAGCAAGCGTAGGGCGGGCACGAAGCGCCCCAGCCCACGGCACCCGCACCGCGCCCAGCCCCACAGCGGAGACTTGCAGAAGAAACACGCGCCCGCCCCGGGCACCAAGCGCCCTGGCCCGACCCGGCACGCTTAACCCGCGCCGCCAGCACCAGGCGGCCTGACCGCTTTAGCGGGCCACAGGGCAAGGAGACCACGCCCGGCCCCCAAGCAGCCCGGCCAGAGCCACTCAAGGCCCCCACCAGCCCGCAGCCTTACACCGCCAGCGATCAGCGAGCTGAAAGCGCCGCGCGCCCGCCATGCCTCCAGAAGAGAAAACCCACCCGAATACCCAGCCAGCGCGGCCAGCGCCCCACTGCCACACGCCGGCCCCCCAGCACCACCCCCCGCGGCGACGCCGGCCCCGCCCCACACACACCAGCGCCGCGCCGCCAGCAGGACCCCCACCCAGCAGGCCGCCACGCCCGCCGAGAAAACAGACATGCCAAACCCCCAAAAAGGCCCCACAATGCGACAGCGGACACCGGACACCGACCCGCCCGCCAGCAGCTCCCCACCGAGGAAGAAAACAATAAATAAATAAATGGTAAATAAATAAATGGGGGTAAAATAAATTAATAATTACAATTAAAATAAATAGGCAAGAGGAGAAGTGCGAGTGGAAAAACGTACCGGAGCCCAAAACAGGACCAGAGACCCGCGACCCCACCATGCATACGCGGGTAGCCCGAACCGATACCACAGAACCCGGCATAGGAAAAAAACACCGCCCAGGAACCCGGCAATGATCCGAAGCGAAGGCAATCGACACGAAAAATCCCGCAACAACAGCCAGGCCACCCCGAAGCCGATCCAGTCCCCAGGCCCCAGGGATCCGAGGCCCCCAGGCACCCGACCCCCAGACAGGAGGCCCCAGCAAAGCCCGGCCGGCGGGGCCAGCGGAGAAGACGCCAGGAATGAGGCCAGCAGTCCCCGGGCATCCACCCCCAGAGCCCACACCACCAGTGCACCCGGTGAGCCCCGGCATGTCCAGCCAGCGGAGAGAGCAGAGCAGGGGGAATGGGCTCTTAGCGGAGACTTGAGATGTATTTGGGAGAGGGTAGCGGTTGAGACCCCAACCTGGGGAAAAAAAAACACACCATCTCAATCATGCCTTCCCCCTCCCTAAGTTGCCCCCCACACTCGTACCACAGAGAAAGAAAAAAAAAAAATTGAATAAAATAATAATAATAATAAATAAAAGAAAATAACAAACGTGGACACACATTCACACATAACACTCACATCCAATAATACCAGGACCAAAAACCCGGTGACACCGGTGTGGTTGGTCCCGGGACTATCCGGATGACCCCATAAGTGAACCTAAAATCTGGATGTGAGGGAGGGGAGGGGAGCGGGTGCCACCGCCACACCAACCCATCTCTTTCCTGCTCCAAGCCCGGCCCCCACCCGCACACGGACGGACCACCCCAGCTAAGAGCCCCAGGGACCGGGCCCACCCATCCAGTGGCGGCCACCCAACCAGAATCCGCAATTTAATCTCTACTCATAGTAGCTTAATCTATTCTGTTCCTGTTTGGCTGTGTGACTGGTGAGAAATATCAGCTGTGCTGCTGCCATCCAACACCTTTGTTTCTAGATGTTGGAGATCACGGCCTGTTGTTTTCAGTGTAGTCCTGTTTCTCTCTGACTGTGACGCTGCTGGACGGAAAGCTCTATTTCATTCCTCTGACATGAGAATTGGCTTGGAGCTTGTCTGCCTGGCTGTGTGTGTGTGTTTCCTAGGACGGGGAGCCCGCCTTTTACAGTTTCACTTTTCTATGTCTGCTTCTTTTTCTATAATGCTGCTTCTGTCTCCTTGAACCCCAGTGGGAGCCCCTCAGCAGATGGCGGCTCCACACTGATCTTGGATTTCTGCTGGAGGTTTCTTCACACTGTTACAAGGGAGCTTTCCTCTCCACTAGCTCGCTACAAAGCATGCAGGAGTGTGGTGGATTTCATTGTGGATGTAAATCAACTGGTTTTCCTTAAGAAAACTTTAAATCAATCTGACTGGATGATGATCTAGTGAACTGTAAAGTTTCCTAAGATGACATGTTGTGAATTGGTGCAATATAAATAAACTGAACTGAATTGAATTGAACTTGCAATTCAATATTTCTTTCAAACCTCAACATGCCTTTTTCTAAAAATTCAAGGACACCGTTCTTATATTCAGTCACATACTATGTTTCAGCCAGCCAGATATTTTAAATATTTGGCCTTTGAGGGATTTTAAATCGGAAAATCCCTGGACACCAAAACTTATTACCAGTACACTGTTACTGCAAACAGAATTCCGTTGCCACCATTAGGTATCCTTCTGTTTGACTCCATTATGTACTGGTTTATTGTTTTTTATGATTAGAAACACTCAGTTCATTTATTCAGGCTGAAACACGTATTTAACTCTTCCATCCCAGAATTCTGACACAAAATTTACTTTTAACAACAACAAGCCAACAACACTCAAACATACACCATTAAAACATCCACTGTAACATACCAGACTGACTAATGGATCTGACAAGATTTCCCGGACTTGCTCTTTAAACTAAAGATTAATAATTATAAAAAAAAAGAATACAACAGATCCCCAAAGTGTCTGTTACTATCATTTTAGTACCCCAGTCAGGAAATATAATCTCTTACCATTTATCTGTTTCTAAAAAAATAAGCAATAAGCTTTAGATCCTTGCACAAACAATTTAAAGAACAATTAAAATAGATCTATCTTTGTTTTTCTGTTAACCTGAATATGTAAAGACTTTCAAACCAAAAACTGGCATAGTTTCTCTCTTTCTCTTTTAAATATTCTCCTGTTTAATCTATTTTTTAGGGAATTGTTGTTGTTTTTTTTCGTTTTTTTTTTTGCACATGGAGACAGTTTTTATTACAAGGTGGTTCCTGATGGTGTCTTGTTCATCTTTGCAGAATCTGTTCCGGCAGTCTCTTTTTGAAGACCTCTGCTCGCAGTCTGTTGGTTTGACCCTCCTTTTTCTCCTCCTCATTCTTCTTTGTCACATCCAGCAGCTTGTTGTAAATCCGTCTGGACCTTGGATGCATCTCTCCGCCTGAAACAGACCTCTCCCATTTTCTTCATTTTAAGTTTTAGATAAATTGACAAATCACAAATAAGCAATACCCAAAACTATAATCAGAGGTCCTCTTTGCAGACTCTTCTAGAATAGGGTGTCTCTTACCTTTTTAAGAAGGACTTTATAACATGAAGACTGATTCCAATCTATTTCCCTTTTTTAGCCGACGTCCTCAAATTAGTCTCCCTTCAGCACAGCACCTATTTGTTTGCCCCCCAGTCTTTTTTATCAGGATGTAATCTCCCTATACGTCAAAAAGGAAAAAGCATTTTAAAGTTTTAACAGAATTCTCTTCACAGCATATGCAAATTTGGGAACAGAAAACAGCTAGATGGATATTTACAGAACATCGTAGGCCCACAGTTTCCAAAATGGCTAACAAAGAATTTACAGGTCATTAATAAACAAGTCTCACCCTGAATCCCCTGTTAAATTTTGTCTAGAACCTCCACTGGTTCGGCAACTTTTTGTAGCCAAAACAGGGCCTACCCTGCTAACATGAAACAATTGTGTTAAAGTAGCTGAATATAATAAGTAAATGCAAAAAAACTGCAGCATTTTTTTTTCCGTGATCCTTCATCCTGTAAGCCACTGTTAAGCAGGTAGTAGTCTTACTCATTCACTCAACTACAGCTCTGGCTGACGTGTCCACTAAACAAACACCCCCAATCCCTGGAGCTCATGTTACCGACAGAGACCCGTTAGAAGATTGCACATTTTCTAGGTGAGGCTATGCTAAAAGCTAATAAAAATAATTGTTAGATTGACAATATTTAGATTTTTTTTATCCCATTCAAAAAGGATTTAGCCTATAGAATAAAGTTTTGGAGAGCAATGTAGGAAATATTGTCTTTTTACTTTGTTAGATGTAAGCTCAGGGTTGAAAGTAAGCCGGAACGGTCTGGTACTGTGTACCAGTAAAAGATTCAGGGCCGGCACGCAGTTTCGGAAAGAAATGCTGGCTGCTATTTTGTGCCAACAAGCGCACAGTAACCAACTTGATGTGCCGTTGTTAAATCTCACACAAGCTCATTCAATGCATGTCTTATGCGTAAAACTATGGCAAATATGCTCCTGCAACTGTGGTCGAGCAGAAATCTGTCTTAAAAGGGCGCTCAGATCCTTGTCTGGACTTGTGCTCCACCCTGAGCAGTTCATTGCACGGCCGACTCTGCCCTCGCAACTAATAAACTATATGTGGGTGATCAACACTATATGCCAAAAAAAAATGCAAAAAAGGTGCTTTTGTCTAGCTTTAGCGATGTTATTAAATGTTAAAAATGTTAAAGTAACTAAATATGATTCAGTAAATGCCAAAAAACATCTGGCTTATTCACACCACCAGTGTTCGGGCCCCAGGGAAAGACGACTCTAATCTTTTTTTTTTTTTTTACTTATTTCTTTTTTATGTCTTTATCTGCTTCTGTCTTGCTTAGTTAGGCGCTCACACTGAGCCTTGTTCACTGGAGGTTTCTTCCTGTTAAAAGGCCAATTTTCCTCATCACTGTAGCTTCTAAGCATGCTTGGTGTGAGGATTGCTGAAGAGTCAATGAGTCGATGTAATCAACTGGTTTTCCTTAGATAGAAATAGTTTGAAGAATATATGATTGTGTTATGTGTATAAATACATCTTATTTTTTGTAATTGCTTTTCTCTGTGTGATTCTCTCCAGGTTGAATTGATATTTTATGTTAGAATGTTGGACTGTGGTTTGTATAATTGTGTATAGTAATTTGCAAAAGCCTATTAATTTCCCTGGTTCTGAAAGGAAACACTTCTTTCTCACAATTGAAATGATTGGTGGTTGGTATTCTATATTTTTATTTGCAAATATAGTCTTTTTTATTTGTCAATTGTTAAAATAATTTATTTTACCTGCTTCATCACCTTTCCACGCACATATATTTTTAAGAGATACCTGCTGCTCTGGAAGCCTTTTTAAGTTTTACTTTTGTTGTCGGTTGTCTTCTTTTTGCTGCTGTTGTGTTCTGTTTTCCCCCCTATCATCTCATGCAGGTGCAGAGACAGACTTCTAGGAGCCACTATATATCGTCTGTGTTGTTTATTTTTGCTGTTTTCTTTTATTTTCATTTTCCAGGCGCTCCTCCTCCTTCCTCCCTCCCTCTAACCCCTATTTCTCTCCCCTTCTCTTTCTCCCCTTAGGTCTTACCCTATCTTTCTTTCTCATCTACCTTTCTGCTCCTTGTCCATTGCATATAATAACCTTATTCAACAATTAAAACAGTTTGCTTATGAAAGAAAAAATATTCGGCTACCATCTAGCTCATAGGACATTGATTCCCAAAGCCATATTAACTTTCTTGGCTTCATCTTTGTTAATAACCCCAATGTAGAATAAGTTAAATTTTCATACACATTAGATGAATATTCCAGACACCAGTAAAGAAAGATCAACATCATAATTTTTTTTGCACCTAAGGCAGGAACATCATTTGCTTTCAATTTATAAGGATGTCATATCAAATCAGCTGAATTCAATATGAATCAATGAAATAAAATATATCTATTATGTCCCCAAAGTTACATAAATCTTACATTAACCTCACTTTCATCTTGTTATACTACCATTTCAAAAGGTAAATCACAAATAGTGTTGACTAACCTTGGGCCATTTCTCTGACAGAAGTATGTTAATGCAGAAAAAAGAGAAAAACTTACTTAGAAGACTTAATGTTCAGCTGTTGTGTCTTTCTGCATAATCTCCCTGTGTCACTGTGTCTTTGTTTTAAGGTGGGCGGGAATCTGTTTTCTCCACAGGTTCTAAGAGGGTGTGTGAGGAAGGAAGGTGGGGTGCATGTTAGTTAAATACATGTAGTAAGTCTTACCTGCCACTATGAGGACAGTTGGAGCCAGGTCTAAAAAGGTGTAATGGAGTTTTTAGATGAGCTTTACTTTTAATAATATTTAGTTAATATTTTTTTTATGTATTTTAGATTATTCTGGCCTTAGATTTTTTTGTCTACTCAATGATGGGATAATGGTAGTCCTTAGAAATATAAAGTCTACTACTGAGATATCAGGAGGTGAAAGTGTCAGAGGCAAATAGGAAGGAAGAGTTTAAAGTCACGTGGTTGATGAAAGGCGGGGGATGACTTTATTTAAGGTGGGATTCAGATGGTTTGGGATCACTTCACATCAGAAGAGCTGTCAGGATTTGCAGAACCCTACAAGTAAGTCTAGTTATTCTTTCATTAACCTGTTCTCATACAGAATTTTAAAATGACCACCTAGCAAAATCTAATACATTTATTGTTTTTACTATGTTTCCAATGCTTGGATTTCTTGTTTTCAAATTAACAGGGATTTAACAAGCAAGAGCTCCGAAGATGCCTAACTGTAAGGGTTTTTTTTCAGCATCCAGTTCAAATTAATTCTCTGTATCCTCAAAGCAGTTTTTCATTGCAATTTGCATCATTTGTTAGCTTTTTTAATTATAGAAGCTCCAGTATCTTTCTCTCCTGCCTTCCTTATTCAGGAAACTAATTCTATATATTATGGGCAACTAAAATTACATATTAGTGTCTTTGTAATTTCATTGAATTGTACTCATGTAAACATATTTCAGCTACAAACCACGCATCAGGTGCGAGAGATCCACAAACCAAACCTAAGGTACCTGCTAAAGGTGCAAGAGATGCCCCCGAAACATCCAACGCTGCTCACGGTGCAAAGGATTCCAAGCCAAAGAAACCTGCAGCAGGTGCAAGAGACCAGTGAGTGAAAAGGACATTACCCAAAATAATACTAATGATAATGTTTTAACTAGCATGTCTTTAATAAGTAATATTTTAAGTTAGTAAAACAATCCAATACGAAATTATGAAACCACCTGAATGTTACCAGAATATATAATTTTGAATATTTAACCAATAGAGCTTTTCATATTGGCAGGAACTGAATATGGATACGTCTGCATGGAAATACCTAAGGTAAGTGTCTCTCATTACATTCAGACATAAAATTATAACAGTCTCATGTTTCAGACTCTAATTCTCTGTTTCTACCATTCAGAAAGACAACAGAAATTGATCCTGAATTCTTCGGGGAAATAATCAACTTTGGTGATGGCTTTAATAAAAAATAAAAATAAAAAAAGTGTGAAGTGGATGTATTTTGCAATGGGTAAGCATGTGCTGGTTGAGACTGCTGAATGTTGTGTAAAATGGGTTATTTACTTATAAAAACAAAGAAAAGAAATCATAGTAGAACTGTAAATATACAGTTATATGTTTATATTGCTTTTTTATGTATTTATTACTGTTTTCAAGGCTGCACTTCAAAAAAATGAAATTGTCTAGAGCTGTTTTAAACAAAATTTCTTTTTGTATACACTCATGTTTACAAAATGACTAAATAAATCTGTCTAAGTCTAAGTCATATACTTTTGTTCCTATTTTGGACATTAGCTAAATTCTGCATTTGAAAATCAGAAGCAGAGATAAACATACTGCTGCTGTTTACAGCGAACCTCGCTGATGAGGGGAAGAAATCACTATTCTTTTAAGAGATAAAGAAAAAGAGAATGCGCCGATGCACAAAATAGTATATGCAGAGATCAATCAATGCTTCAAAATGCTATTTTCTTTGAGCAGATCAGTCACCTAGCAGCACAGCTATTTGAAATCATCTTTTTCAGTGCTATCATTTGACATATTAGTGTACACACAGTGATAGTAGTAGTTGCAGTTGGGTACCAGATATAAATCCTGGATGGCAGAGTCATCATAGCCCTTCAACCCCCCCAAACATATTCCTGATCTGGACCCTGAAGCAACAATAATCTTGCTACTTCTAAGAGATGTGCTTTCGGCCAACAATATAAGACAATAAGTACGTGGGCCACCCAACATTCCATTGCCCTGGGTTGTAATAGGAGAAGCGCGACTGGGTAATGTGAATAAACCAATACATTTAAAACATGTTCTGGACGGTGGTTGCCATTTCATTTTTCAGCCATGTACAAGCTTTTTGCAAGCCAAAGAGACACAACCAAGCTTCAACCACTCAAAGATACTGTCAGAGAAGAACTGGTTTCACAGCCTTTGATCAAACTCAACAGTCTTTTTTTAGAATCAGAATCAAGTTGGTTTGCACTTAGAAGGAATTTCTTTCTGTTGATGGTGCAGACAAATTAGATATACATACAGAATACAGGATCTATAGTTATATACAATATTAAACTTATTATATACGATACACAATATTTAGTATAAAGCTATGTACTATATACACAATAGGCTGTGAGTTAATGTAACGCAGGAGGTCTCGAGATACTACGTAGGTGTAGCTTCTAGGTCCTGAACGGGGAAGGGGCAGGGTCAGTGTCACAGGAGTCTTTGGGCCTGGTTGGTAAGGCTTGTAGCAGACGGGAAGAAACTCTTCCTGTGGTGTGAGGTTTTGGTCCTGATGGACAGCGGCCTCCTGCCAGAGGGAAATGTCTGAAATAGTTTGTGGCTGCGGAGGGAGGGATCAGCCATAATTTTCCCTACATGCCTTAGAGTCCTGGAGGCATACAGAACCTGGAAAGAAGGAAGATTGCAGCCAATCACCTTCTCTGCAGACCAGATGACATACTGCAGTCTGCCCTTGTCCTTAGCGGTGACACCAGTATACTAGGTGGTGATGGAGGAGGTGAGGATGGACTCAATGATGGAGGAGTAGAAGGGCACCATCATTGTCTTTGGCAGGTTAAATCTTTTCAACTGCCACAGGAAGTAAATCCTCTGCTGGGCTTCCTTGGTGAGGGAATTGATGTTCAACTCCCACTTTACGTCCTGTGAGATCAGAGTTCCCAGGAAGTGGAAATACTCCAGAGTCTCAATTGTGGAGTCACAGAGCATGATGGAGATAGCTGGGGCTGTGTTCTTCCTGAAGTCCACAACCATCTTCACTGTTTTTAGAGCATTGAGCTCCAAGTTGTTCTACTTGCACTAGGTCTCCAGATGGTCAACCTCCCACCTGTAGGAGGACTCATCACAATCAGAGATAAGTCCGATTCGAGTGGTGTCATCCGCAAACTTGGGAAGCTTGACCGAAAGATGACTGGAGGTGCAGCTGTTGATGTGCCATTGGAAGCAGGAGCTATCAGCCTTCTCCAAATAAATCAGGCTTCCTTTGCTGAGTCAAATATTAATTTACACAACAGTCTCAACAGTCCAGTCACGTTAAACTTCTTTGCAGTAGAAGATTGTTCTCAATTCATTGAAGAGCTTGATTTTAGTGGTGACACCGCATCCACACAGCATAGCTTGGGCCTTTTATGTGAGATCAGTTCAGATACATTCATATTATCTACATCATTTGTTGTCAAACCCTTGTCGCAGTGTGTTCTTTCCACTGTCAACAGTGTTTCAAATCATTTGGCTCTATTGGCACCAGTAACAATGGGTTAACCATGGGAAAGATCCTTTTATGGACTAAACTCAGAATCAGGTTGGTATTCTCCCTTCGCAGAAGAGAAAAGCAAAAGGTGGGAATCCTGGAGAGATTCTCTACAGATATTAAAGGAGCTCCATGTGAAATGTTGCGAATTATTTTACTGCAGGCCAATGGTGGGGAGATTTTCACAACCACACCTGGCCTATTGGAAGACCCACTGCATGCATTTATGTTAAGAACTATGGTCCATAGGTACAGGTTGCAGTCCGCCATCGTCCTCCACACCCATCGGGGGTAAGAGTGACTTTGGTAACAGATCTTGCATGGGCTACAATCTTGCTGCAGGAAGCACAAGCTCTCCTGATCACAGGTGTCTTAGGGGTTGTTCCAACACGTCTGCAGGACAGAGGTTTTTGCTCCACCTATTTTTTTATTCCGAAAAAAAAAGACGGTTCCCCTCGGCTAATGCTTTACCTCAAGGCCAGAAACTGCTTCCAAAAGGTTTTGTGTTTTCTCATGCTCAGCACATGCAACGCCCTTCAGGTGATCTGTCCAGGAGAGTGGTTTACATCCGTAGACCTGAAGGATGCATACTTTCATGTTTTGATCCACCCATAACACACAAAGGATCTCCTGATTTATATGTGGTGCCTGCTGGTCAGGGAAAAAGATTTTGCCATATCTAGTAGGGTTAGAACGGTTCACAAAATCCACGGTTCGGTTCGGTTCACAGTTTTGTGGTCACGGTTTTCGGTTTGGTCGGTATATGTATATTGTTACACCGAAAAAAAATAAAAATAATAAAAATTATAAAAACTTATGATTTTTTTTTTATGAAATTAATAAAAAAAATCCAAAAAAATGAATGAATTGTAATAATTTTTAATGATCTCGCAGAAACCATGGATCAATTCAGCAGGTTTTGCTACTTTGAATTTAATCATCTCGCAAGATGCCCTCTACGATCTCCAAGCGAACTCAGAGTGGAGCGGGACGGGAGCCACAGTGGAGGCTGTAGGCTTTGCTTTGTGCAGGCGGATTGTGCGGAAAAGCGCCAGCGGGCTAATGGAGTATGTGGGATTTCGGGGGTTAGCATGACATATGTTGGTCATGTTGTTGTTAGCATAAACGGATTGCGTGTTGCACAATGCTTGCACACTGTTGCGACTTTTATCCACAACTTTCTTTTTCGCTGTCATCGGTAGGTCACTCTAAATGCAAAAGTGAGGGTCCTACAACAGCAGACCTATAAGGAGATGCTGTTGGCGCTAGTTTTCCAACTCCCTGTTTTTCCTAACACCGCCATACCCACACAATACCTCTCCACAACTTAACTGATTTTTTTCTGCTCCACCCGGCCTCGCTGCCGCTTCTTCTTCTTCTTTGTTTACTTCACTGGTGGTTGGCTTTGGTAAGGCAGTACCGCCACCTTCTGCTCTGGAGTGTAAACGCTTCACCTATGAGAAAATGGAGCAGCGCGCCAGACGGGAAACGCCAACACACGCCTTGAATCCCGAACGAGAGACAGTCCTAACGGCGAATGGTTCGGACGGTTTTCACAAACCGCCCCATCCCTAATATCTAGATAACTGTCTCATCTGTGCCCCCCACCCCTGAGCAGCAGATTGGGCAACGTCAGGGGGCCTGACCCATGTCAAGGCTCTGGGGCTAGCAGCGAACAGATAGAAGAGCTCCCTGATCCCAGTCCAGCAGATGACCTTTATTGACATGGACTTGGATTAGGTGTCCATGCTGGTCTGACTTACATTGAAGAGGATCCTCTCCTTACTCTATCCTTTCAGGTGGAAACATCACTCCCAGTCGGACACTGGTTGAGACTGCTGGGGCTGCTGGGGGTGGCCCCTGCCCTGTCTCCCCTGGAGCTGCTTGATCTATGCCCCTTACAGGAATGGTTCAACAGCCTCCATATGGACCCTTGGTTGCACTGGCAGAAAAGGGTGCCGTTAAGTGCACAGGGGTGCGAGTCAGAGCACATCTGCAGCATGGAGTCACCCAAGTTGTGGTTCCCACAATACATGAGGTAGTGACTACAAATGCATCACCCCTCCGACTTTCAGAAGTGTGGCAGTGCACGCCCGTCTAGGGGCTATGGAACTCCAAGGAGTGACATTCAATGTTCTGGAGCTGCGGAAGATCTATCTGGCAGTGAAGCAATTCTTTCCCTCTCTCAGGGGTAAGCATGTGCCCATCAAGGCCAACAGCAGCTCTGCAGTGTTCCATGTCAACTACCAGGGTGGGATGAGATCCCTGCAGGGCACAAGGGAGGTCCGGAGGCTATGGACCTGGGCATACCCTTGTTTTGCATCAATCATAGATATTCACCTACCAGAGAAGAGAAACTCTGTGGCAGATTGTCTGACCCACAACAGGCTTCCCTCAGGGGACTGGAGATGACATCCTCAGGTGATGCAGCAGATATGGGATCACTTCGGCAGAGAAGTCAATCTTTTTGCTTGAAGAACCAGTGCGCCCTGCCCCTTGTGGTTTTCCGTGGCATATGAGATCGACAACCCTACGGGTCTTCTTGGTGGCCCCCAAGCAGCCCATGCGGGTCTGGTTTGCGCTGCTTCTAAGTCTTCTGGAAGGAGAGCCATGGTTAGGCTGGTTCTTCCTGAAGATGACGATGATCACTTCATCTTCTCCACGTTCAGGACCAGACTGTTATCTCTGCACCAGTCCACCAGCTGCTCCATCTCCTCTCTGTAGTCCTGGTTATTGTTGTCTTTGATAAGGCCCACCACCCTGGTGTCATCTGCAAACTTCATAATGTGATGCACACGGGTGAAGCCGTGTGTCATCAGAGTGAACATCAGGGTGGCTCAGGACCAATAACAACACAACAATCGGCCTGTAAGCAACATTTTTTGGGTGGGCCCCATATAAAGTATAACACCCTATAATCCCGCGCCACGGGTAGCTGACCCAAATTGTGCCCCATACATACGCACTTCATCATCTCATCATTCTTCACCTTCAATAGAAATGGATATCCTCTAGTATATTCTGCTGTAAAATTAATTTTATCGGGCTACCTTCAGCTTCACAGCCCTCCTCCTCACCCACGCTCTCTTCCTTGAGCTCCTTGTTGCAATCTTTACACACTGTCATAGCAGCAACGTCCACCACTCCCTCTTTGGTTCTTTGAAAGAACATGTGTATTTGATTTTTTTCTGTTCTTCCAGCAAGCTCTTCTTTGCTTTTCTAACTGGAATCCCGGCTTAAGTACCTCACTTTTGTATCCATCGTTGCTAACACATATTTAACGGTTATGGATTTAATCTACACTCTGGATTACCCATAATTCCAAGTCGTATTGTAAAAAATAAAATACTCAAGTACGTTGTTTTTTTTAAGATCTTTATTGCGGTTTCAAACATATTATATGATACACAGTGTTACGACCCGGCTTGACTGGTTGCAACAAAAACTGGGGGGACACGGAAACAGGCAGTATTTTAAGCCTGTAAAAGGCATTTATTTAGCAGAATCAAAAGAATGAACTAAATACGGGCATCAGACGGCAGCTCGGTTGGGGCGATCACGCCTGGTCCCTCCACACCAGGAAGTCGGGACCCCGACCTGGTCAGGACTGGACTGGATGGCTGTCTGCTGCGTGCTTGCTACAACCAGGAGACGCGCCTCTCAAGCAGGGAACACCAACGCTCTGAATGGAATGGCGCTCCTTAAATATCAACCAGGTGGCCGCATAATGGAAGCGCCTCCCACCTAGAGGACCTTAATTGATAGTGTTAATGTAGGCAGTTAACACACATACTCACCCAACAGCACAGCAGGGCTGTCACAGGTGTATTATTAAAATAGTAATTAAAAGTACCACTCTCTGCTTTGCTATTTGTGTTGTGTTTAAACAGCTCACTATCCTGTTGAAATCTACCATGTGTTGGGGTATAAATAAGGTCCGGTCTTTCAATCTAGTATCAGGTGGGTTTAAGAGGAACTTTTGGCACCATTACATCATCAAAGAGAAGTTTTAGTCCACAATTTGCGTAGGGGGCCAACCAGGTGTCAGTGAAGGGGCCCCTAAGAGGCCGGGGGCCCCTAAGCAACTGCAGTCTCTGCTTACCGATAGTTACACTATTGCTCAGGACAGCCCAGAGGGGAGCCTGTGCTTAGGGTGTCAAATGTTTGGGGGAGACTGGAGATGATGTGTTCTTTAACCAGCTTTTCAAAGAATTTCATCATGATGGGAGTTAGTGCGACAGGCTGGTAGTCATTAAATTATGCTTCTTTGGGACCTGAAGGATGGTGGCAGACTTAAAGCATGTTAGCACTATGGATTGGTCCAGCTAGGTGTTAAAAATGTCTGTGAGGACACCAGCTAGCTGACCTGGACACTTCTTGTACACCTGCACAGGTACGTTATCGGAGCTTGGGCCTTTCTTGGGCTGACTCTCCTCAGATTCTTCCACACATCTGCTGTGTCAAGACAGATGGCCTCAAACCTTCCAAAGAAGTTTTAGAGCCCATTTAGGAAGTCAGCATTAGCTGCCCCCACCGGGGGGAGGGTGTGTTGTAGTCTGTCATGCCCTTATGCCTTGCTACATATTCCTTGTGTTGCTTGCATCATGGAAGAGATCCTGAATCATCAGGGTGTGGTTCTGCTTCGCTGACCTGACAGAGCGTTCAAGTCGGAATGCGCTGTTCACGGAGCCTCTCTATCAGTAGACCTGAAGACTGAGTTCCGTGCTTTTGGCGAATTTCAAACCTCTCCATTGATCCAGGGTGGTTGGTTTGCCCGGGATGTGATGTTCTTTGTGATGCTGATGTCCTCAATGCATTTGTTGATGTTGGCTGACACAGTCATGGCATACTCATCAATATTAATTTTTTGTCATAGGTTGCTGCAGCTTTGAACATGTTCCAGTTAGAGCCTTCAAAGCAGTCTGGAGTTTCTCCATCGCCCCCTCAGACCCACATCTGACCCACATCTGACTTCCTTACCTGTTGGTTGAGCCCTAAGTAGCTGGGGCCTCTATGCAGGAATTGGCATAGCAGAAAGGTGATCTGATGACCCGAGGTGGGGGCAGGGGGCTGCTCTTTATCCATCTTTGATGTTAGAGTAAACCAGGTCTAAAGTTAATCTCAAGTTTTCACATCGAGTTGCAAATTCCACATGTTGGTAGAAATGAGGGAGAACCTATGATGACAATTTAAGAGCCCTCCCTGATTTCTAAGTAGTAGAACTTGGAAAACAGCAGGGCATTCAAATACTTATTTTCCTCATTCTACAGCTGCAACAAATGATTATTTTGCAAAACGATTAATCTGTTAATTATTTTTCTGGATAGCCAAAGGTTCCTGAAAGATGATTTTTTTGCTAAAATAAACCAGGTGAAACTAAAACTTTTCCACTTGAGGAGTTCTGGATAGAAGTATTTTGATGGGCCGAGAAAAAGAGTTTTTATCTCCAAGTGCCAAAATTTTACATGTTTTCTTTTGTACAATTTTGATAAAATTTGCTTCTTAAAGTGGTTGGGTCTGTCAGCTAAATGTATGTCTTACGGAAGTCTCTATACTCCAACTTTGATTTGTAGATTATTAAATAGGTTGATGATTATTTCAATAGTGAGTAATGACGAGGTGTCAATTAACTGTTTCAGCTCTAAAATTGAATGTTCAGCCGAAACTAACTTAATTAAAATGTGTTAGTCAGTACTTCAGCCCAACTTATAGGTGGTGAGGAAATTAAAACACTCAGAGCAGCTTCATGTTTTAGCCGCCCGTCAAATGCACCACTAGCTTGCCAGACTCTGAAAGTAAAGCAGAAAATCTTCTGCTTTACATATTTTTAACAGCAAATTTACTGTGGGATAGAACAGAATACCATTAGAATAGAATTCAACTTTATTGTCATTACACTGTCATCAGTACTAAGCAACAAAATTTAGTTCACATCTATCCAGAAGTGCTATACAGGATATAATTATTTATTTACATGTGTACCAGGGCCTGAAATTCACGGCGGGAAAAACAGGAATAGCGCATTATCTGATCCAACCCCCCAAATCCATTTTTTATAATGCAAAAAACTCCTTCTTAAAAAAATCCTGGTGATATGGATGTTTTCAGATTTAGATGAAGAACATCTCCTCTGTCCAGGGTGTACCCTGTCTCTCGTCCTTTGACAGCTGGAGACAACCACCAGCACCCCTAATGACCCCGGAACGGATAAGCCTGAATGAAATTGGATGGATGGACATCTCCACTTTTCACTGGTGTGCGCTCTTCTTCTTTCTTTTTTCTTCTTGTTTTCTCATGCTGCGATCATACCGAAGGTATAAAAGTGCAGATGCTGAAATCTTAATGCTGGATCAACCTGTGGTCAAGTTGCTGGCTTTATTTACTTTACTCATTTTTAAATGAGAAAGTCCACCTCCAAACAACCTCTGTTCATCAGTTCATCAGGATTATGATCCCACTAAAATATGCAGTTCTTGTTTTGGAGTGCCAGACCTCCAGCATATGCTGGATGGCAGTGCTGGAAATCCAAGCTGAAAGCTCTCTGCTGTGGGCAGCTTGTGGGGGATTTCATGCTGCCGTTCATCGCTGAAAGTTATAATAAAAAAGTTTTTAAAATTTCAATTTCGAGATTCAGTTTATTTCTATAGCGCCAGATTCACAACACAAGTCATCTCAAGGCATTTTACAGTTCAACCAGATCATCCAGTCAAAATTGATTCAAAGTTTTTCTATCTAAGGAAAACCAGCTGATTGCATCAATTCATTGACTCTGCAGCAATCCCACTCAGAATATAAGCATGCTTGTAGCGACAGTGGAGAGAGGAAAAAAACTCCTTTTAACAGGAAGAAACCTCCAGCAGAACCAGGCTCGAATAGTGTGCAGCCATCTGCTGAGGCCGCGACTGGGGGTTTGTGGTAAAACTGCAAGTACCAGAATAACCACAATCAAATATTTTTTAGGTCTGAAAGATACTTTTTCAGCCTAACTGGCTCAAGCTACAACCCCAATGAAATGAGCTACTCCATTTGTAAAATGTACAGTCCCCTAATTTTTACCAGCCAGAGCTGTAAAAACCTCAACTTTGCGCCGCTGCCACTTTGACGTTGTGTCTCCCCCTTTAAGCACTGGAAAGTCAATGTGAGGCAGATTTAACTAAAAATGCCATGGCAAAATCTATTCACGATGTGCAAGGACAGCATGAAGATGAAATAAAGGGGCTCCATAAAACTACTCTCTTTGTTGCATTAAACAAAATGCCCAAAGCTAAATTGTGCATATATAAGCATTGATCTGAATTAAGAATATATTAAGCTGGGTAGGTAACCTTACAACTTTTTTCCTGGGAAGGTTTCGAAAAAAGAATAATGCCGGAGAATATTTAAATAAAAAAAAACATCTGGAGCTCACAGTTTACACAGTCATACTCCTGCTAATGGAACCAGAGGTATCCATTATTTTGTCTTAATGACTTAAGAACTTAACTGTTAAGGGTAAATTGTTGATATACTTGGAAAAAAAAATTTCTGAGTGAAGGAGGGAAATTATGAAGGCTTACCATCATTGATTTGTGAAACATGCTTATCTAGAGGCTGAGAATGTTAAACACTTAACAAAGAGGGGAGTTTTGTGTACTTTATTGCCAGTATCCAAGTCTTATAAATAAAAGTTTAAAACTATAACTGAATTCTTAATTCTTATCCCCTCTTTCCTTCTCACCTTCGTTTCTGTCTCCATGTCCATTGTACACAATTTTACTCCCCAAATCATTTTCAATAGATATATAAGTACAAAGCAGAACCTTATGTCAACAACCATAATGGTTTCCTTGTGAAAGCAAATCTGTTGGGATATCATTTATTTCAGGGCCATTGATTTCAAAAGCTACATTGGCAAAACAGAACAAGAAAAAAAAGAAAAACTTGAATATTTGATCTTTGCAGATATTCTCTACTAATTAAGAGCTAATATCTTAAACATTTTGTTTTGATTCCATTTGTTTTAAGACTAGTGTTCGGCTAGAGGCCTTAATACACCACAGAACAATCTAAGTTTACTAAAGCTACGACAGGCTAAAGCCTCAGACAAAAACTTTTACTGAAAAGATAAACAGGTTTATTGCTAAACTGGTTGAGCAACAGACATGACTGTTCTGAGGAAAATGAACTTCCAAGTTTGCATGTGTTACCAATTAAAGGTCATTAAAATTTTCCTCATAACTTGAGGGATGGTTTTAATGATAGGTTGTCTGTGGAAGGAATTCAAATACTAAAAATAGACATACCTGGGAAAAAAAACAATGTTTTCATCCATGTGCACCATTTTAGTTTTCCTAAGTAATATTGTCTAGTAGAAGTACTGTAGTTACATAAATGCGTTTTTCAAATTAGAATTACAAAGACAGACAGACATACACATACATAGATAGCAGGTCATGTAGATGTAACAACTCTTTGGTTGGCAGGGATTACAATTTTACAGTAAAATCCTGCAACAAACCCCTTTTAATTAACAACAAGATCTATAAAATCACAGCACAGTAAAATGCAAGGATTTCGCAGGATACAATAGTATTATTAGAATGAAAAAACTGTACATAAATATAGCAAGGTACCCAACAGGGGGACTTGATCACACAGCCTTGCAGGTGAAACACTTGCAGGTTTACCAATCAGCAAAGGGATATCCCTGTGCTAAGTGGCAAAGATGCATGATCACTAGGAGGCATAGTAACAGGACCCAGCACTGTAACATAAATACATAACAGAACTTAACAACTTATATCAGAGATATGATTGATCCTTATGTTCCTAACAGAGCACTTCGCTCTCAATCTGCAGGTTTACAGATTGAGAGATGTTTAAGATCGGCCTGTTTTGCAGTGTAGTCCTGTTTCTCTTACTGTGACTAACTGGATGTGCTCTCTTCTTCCTTTGACATGGGAGCTGGCTCAAAGCTCATCTGTCTGGCTCCATTTTTTCTGGACCCCGGCGCCGCCCTTTTACAGTTGCCTTTTGTATCTCTGCTTCTTTCTCTATGTCTGCTTCTGTCTCCTTAGAGACCCCATTGGGCCTCCAGCAGATGGCAGCTCACACTGAGCCTGGTTCTGCTGGAGGTTTCTTCCTGTTATAAGGGGGTTATTCCTCTCCACTGTCACTACAAGCATGCTTAGTGTGAGGGATTGCCTTCTAGTTGATGAGTCAATGCAATCAACTGGTTTTCCTTAGGTAGAAACAGACTGTATGATCTGGTGAACTGTACAATTTATTTATTCCAGGCTGAATGGAGAAGGTAAGCAACATGCATAGCTCTTTGCAGCACTACAATAATATTATTTCAAAATGATATCTATATTAATTTTGAATTTTCAATAATGTCATGACACAGTTAATATTTTACAAGCAAGTATACCCAGAAAGATGCTAGACTGAGCTTCTGCCCTGTACATGTAAGTGTTCTGCTGCATATTCAAGTAAAGTTCCTGAGCTCCATTCATGTATTATAAGTGATTTTTCTTTCCAGCTTTTACTGCCATTACACTGTCTCAAGTACAGAGCAACGAAATGAACAATCTGCATTTCACAAAATCCCCTTGGGGAGCAGTGGGCTTCCCAGGGAGCAGTGTGGGGTTAAGTGTCTTGATCAGAGATCAAGAGTGGCAGTCTGTGGGAGTGGGGCTTGAACTCAGAACCTCGGGATTCCAAGCGCAACGCCCTAACCACTAGGCCGCTACTTCACATAAACACTTTAATTCCCTGTGTTAGCCAAAGCCAAAAGTTAAAAGGCCTTGAGCACCTAAACTTGGCTAAGAATGCATAAAAATGTATGGTCAAAATGTATTGTATTTATATCCCAACAGGTTTGGATATAAAGTCTATTTGGGTTTTACATTAGTAAAGGCACAAGTGAAAACCTTGATAAATGTTGCCTGCATTACATAAGTCTATTCAAAACTGAAACTATTTTTGTTCATTAACAGGTACTTCATTGGCATCAGTCCTAAAAACATACAACAAAAGAGACTGAAAGGAGTCGCCTAGCCCTTTACAACATTCCTTCATCATTCTCTCTCCCATCCCATTTTTATATTGGCATGTAGACATCATTCCAATCCTCTTACTGTGATCATGACACAGCAGATTGAATAGATAAATGACATTGTTTTTTGAAGTTCAAGTTTCTAGATAATACCTCTGCATTTTAAGATAATTTTTGGACTAGAAAGTACAATTTATGGAAATATTGAAGTTTTTTTTTTTTTTTTTTTACTGTAAATTGAAAAACTTTATTAGTTAATAAATATGCCACTGGATTAACACTACCTGCATCTCAGAGTACGGTGACCAGAGGTCCACAATAGAAACAGCTGTTTGCTAGCCAGTTGACGGCTGTTGAAGTAAACATGAGGAACAGAGCGCACCACTTTTAAAAAAGACGAAGTTCATTATAACAACAGGACTCAGCTGTCCTAGGTTGTGCTATTGGATTATTTGATTTGAAGTGGGCTGATCAATCTGCTAAAAGTGTGGTTTGTGATTAGGATAATAAAAAAAGGGCTTTGTAAGAAAGGGAAATGTATTTTGTTTAATTAAGATTAGGACCGGAAATGTAACATAAACAACGCTAATCAACTGACCTGTAAAAAACATAGATCAAAAATCAAGTCATTGACTAAGAAACCTTTTGAAGAAAGATATCTTTTGTTAAATAAACTAGTATAATTATTTCTGATATTTTAATCCGTTGGGATTGTTTTCTAATTTATTTGATTGTGGTCCTGGCAAGACACTCTCTGTATGGAATAATGAGTGGGCAGGGGGGATTTACCATTAGGCAATACAAAGCAGTTGCCTAGGGCCTCAAGTTCCTGGAGGCCCCATAAAATTCTGTTTAGATGTATAGTTAATATAACTTTTTCTTATTTGTGCACATTATGTCTTTGATAAAAAGTTATTCCACTGAAATACCATCAGAACACTTATAATATTCAGTGTGTCTCAGCCCCCCTCTTTCAATTAATCCACCATATTGGATCAGTCCATTTGCTGCACATGTTCAGAAAGGTCCAAACAGACAGCAGCAAAACCATTTTTGAAAAATAAGCGATGCAAAGAAAGCAGTGTTGCCCAACTTTGTTGCTATATTAAGTGACTTTTTAGATCCCTCCTAGCACTTTTATTTAACAAATATGCCTAGTGCCAAATCTAACGACTTTTTTCTGCCTCTGGAGACTTTGGCGCCAACATATAAAAACAGTGAACTCTGCTATCCAGAGCAAGTAGATTGTTAACACCGCCTTGAAAGACAGCAAGCTCAGTTCGTGGCAGTGGCAGCATTGTGGCAGTTCCGGTGCCAGCCAGTACCAAAGCTATGTCAGGCCAACGAGCCACATGAACTGCCACCAGAACTGTCACAACGCTGCCACTGCCACGAATTGAGCTAGGCCCTGGTACCAGCCTCCTGATCTCCTCTATCTATATATGTCTGCTGTCATGATCTACGCAGCTATTATTTCATCCAAATGAAAAATTGAGAAAAGATAAGCAGATCATGGCTTGTCTACAGTGAAAAGAAGGACTGGATTATTTACTTTTGCCGTAGCCTTTTTGGAAACACAGGAAGGAGCAATCAGCTAAGTGAGCTTAGTGCTTGGAAAAAATCTTTTATTCCTTAAGAGACAGCATGAAGAAAGTCAGCTGAGTACAAAGCTTAGAGAGGAAAACAACAAGAAAAAGGGGAAAGAAGAGAAGGGACAAAACCTAGAACAGATAATGGATGTCTATTCTATTAACATTTCTCTATCTGTAGAATGGGTGTGTTTTATGTCTTGTCTTCTCAATTTCCTAAATCCACCCCTGTGAGTGGTTAACAGCAGAGAAGCTGCAGTGAAACTATGACCTGCTCCCTGGTCTTCACCCTAGGTTGTCAGGATTTTGGAGGACTAACGTTTTTGCCAAATGATGAGGAGAGCACATCCAGTTATTCACAATCAGAAAACAGGACTACACTGGAAAAATAGGCCTATCTCCAACATCTACAAACAAAGGTGTTGATGGCAGCTGATATTTCTCTCCAGGATGGAATCACAGCCAAACAGGAAAAGACGAGGGGAAACTACTATGAGAAAAAAGCAGATAGAGAATTATGTTAGAAATTTAACTAACAGGTTCTGCAGAGTGGGAGAATAGAGATAGAATGAAGCAGAATGATGAAAAAGTGGTCCCTATGTCCTCCAGCAGTCTAAGCCTATAGCAGCATAACTATAGAGATAGCTCAGGATAACCTGAGCCACTCTAACTATAAGCTTTATCAAAAAGGAACGTTTTAAGCCTAGCCTTAAAAGTAGACAGGGTGTCTGCCTCCACGGACTAAAAACTGGTAGTTGGTTCCACAGGAGAGGAGCCTGATAACTAAAAGATCTGCCTCCCATTCTTCTTTTGGAAATTCTAGGAACCACTAGTAAACCTGCAGATTCATAGTGAAGTGCTCTCCTCCTTGAACCGCCACCCCTCCTTGAACTGCCACCTTAACGTGGTGGAGGAGTTTCAGTGCCTGGGTGATCCCAGAGGCTATGTTGTCGGGGGCTAAATGCCCCTGGTAGGTTCTCCCAAGGCAAACAGGCTCTGGGTGACAGGTCAGATGAAGAGCGTTTCAAAAACCCTTATGATGAGCACAACATCGAGGCAAGTGACGTTCGCCCGGTACGGCAGAGCTGGGACCCCATCCTGGAGCCAGGCCTGGGGTTGGGGTTCGTTGGCGAGCGCCTATCAGACTGGTCGGCTTCTTTCAGCGGGACCTCGGCCGGGCCCAGTCCGAAGGAGCCGACGCCAGGCCATCCCCCAGTGGGCCCACCACCTGCAGGGGGAACCATGAGGGACTGGTGCAAAGTGGATTGGGCGGCAGCCAGAGGCGGAGACCTCGGCGACCTGATCCGCGGGCGCTTAAACTGGCTCTGGAGACGTGGAATGTCACCTCACTGGCGGGGAAGGAGTCCGAACTTGTGCGGGAGGTAGAGCGATAACAGCTAGAAATAGTTGGGCTCACCTCTACGCACAGCCAGGCTCTGGAACCGAAAGCTCCTTAAGAGAGGCTGGACACTCTTCTACTCTAGAGTGACCCGCGGGGAGGAGGCAGAGGGCGGGGGTGGGGCTGCTTGTTCACTGCCCAGCTCCAGCCGCCTCGTGCTTGAGTTCACCCACCTGTAGACGAGAGATTGGCCTCCTTAAGCCTCTCGGGTTGAGGGGAGGACTCCTGACAGTTGTTTCGGCCTATGGGCCTAAACGGCAGTAATGGAGGTACCAGGCCTTCTTAGCATCCCTGGGGAGGGTGGTAGGGAAAGCACCCCCTCCCGGGATTCCATCATTCTACTGGGAGACTTCAATGCCCACGTGGGAAACAACAGTGACACCTGGAGGGGCGTGATCGGGAGAAACGGGCCCCCAGCTCTGGTGTCTCATTATTGGACTTCTCTGCAAGTCCATAATGGTGCCACCATGTTCAGAGCATAGGGATGTCCGGCTGGTGATTTGGCACCAGGACACCCTAGGCCGAAGGCAAATGATCGACTTTGTAGTTGTATCTTCTGATCTTCCGGCCGCGTAATCCTGGACACTTCACGGGGTGAAGAGAGGGGGAGAGCTGCTGGGAGAGGAGAGTCCGGCTGATTGTCCAACCCTGCGGCTGCAGGAGGAGGCAGTGTGGCTTTCGTCACTGGCCATGTGAAAGAGTGGACCAGCTCTACACCCTCTGCAGAGGACTTGAAGGGTTCATGGGAGTTTGCCCAACCAGTCCACATGTGTTTTGTGGACTCTGGCAGCGCATTCGACCGTGTCCCTCGCGGCTGCCCCATAAGGGGTCCAGCTCCAGGAGGCTCAAGGAGTCGGGGCCCTTATTATAGGGGCCATCCTGTTCTCTGCAGGCCAAGCGAGCAGGAGTCTGGTTCGTGACATCGGCAAAAGTCGGACCTGTTCTCCAGAGTACGTAATTTGTTGGACTCAGAAGGGCTGCCCTCTGTCACCGGTCCTGTTTATAACTTTATGGACCAGGATTTTAGAAAAGCAGCGGCAAGGACCGGAGGGGTCTGGTTTTGGGGAACAGCCCGGTCTACGTCTCTCTGCTTTTGCGGATGACTTAGTTCTGCTGGCTCCCTCCTGCACCGACCTACAGCGTCGCTAGAGGCGGTTTTGCAGCCGAAAAGTAAAGTGGCCGGGATGAGAATCAGCTCCTCCAAGTCTGAGGCAATGTTTCTCGACCGGAAAAAAGGTGGCTTGTCCCCTTCAGGTTGGAGGAGAGTCCCCCTGGCCCTCAAGTGGGGGAGTTCAAGTATCTTGGGGTCCTGTTGGCGAAGAGTGAGGGAACAATGGAGGCGGAGAGATCCATTAGACGGATAAAGTGGTGCTATGTACTGCAATAATGCGCGGGCGCTGCACGGTCTGTTAGTAGGAAGAGAGTTGAGCCGCAAGCGCGCAAAGCTCTCTACCCCACCGTCGGGTCCACGCTTCTACCCTCACCCTATGGTCATGAAATTTGGATCATGACCAAGAGAACGAGATCCCGGATACCTGGCCGCTGAAGCCGAGCTTTCTCTGCTGCCGGGGTGTGGGCTCTCCCTTAGAGATAGGGTGAGGGCGTGGTCATCGGGAGAGGCTCAGTGTACAGCCAGTTTCTCCTCCACATCTAGAGAGTGCAGTCAGTTGAGGTGGCTGGGGACATCTTCGTTGGATGCCCCCTGGGCGCCTCCCACCGGGAGGTGTTCCAAAGCCACGCCCCACCGAGGAGGCCCAGGGGATGACCCGGGACACGCTGGAGACTATGTCTCTCGGTTGGCCTGGGAGCCCCTAGGAAAACTTCCCCAACAGAAGCTGGAGGAGGTGCCGAGCCGAGAGGGAAGTCTGGGAGTCTCTGCTGCTTACCTGCTGCCCCGCCAATTCGCCCGATAAAGCGGAGACTCCATTTCCAGTACGAAAGTACTAATACGAAGTGCTCTGTTAGGAACATAAGGAACAATCAGATTCTCTGATATCAGGCGAAGCTTCTGGCCATTTAAGGCTTTATATGTGAGAAAAGGGGAGGATTTTTTAAATTCTATTCTGGGATTTAACAGGAAGCCAATGAAGAGAAGCCAGGATAGGAGAAATATATTCTCTTTTCATTTTCATCAGAACTTTCTGGCTGCAGCATTTTTGGATCCACAGCTGAAGGCTTTTTTAACTACCAGTTTGTGGACTTTCTGATATCAAAGAATTACAATAGTCCAGCCTTGAAGTAACAAATGCATGGACTAGTTTCTCAGCATCTACACACCGGACGGATGTGATCCCTGAAATTTTTGCGTATTTGCAGTTGAAAGAAGGACATTCTAGAAACTTCCTTTGGAAATTATGGGATTTAAAATGACAGGATTCCTGGAGTCAAGAAATGTTTCACTTTATTATCTGCAGAATCCAGTTTTAATCCCATCCAAAAATGAAGATATTGGGTAATCAGCTTATTTTTCAAAGCTCTCAGGGTCCAAGGGACTACTAACTTCTGTTTTGTCTGCATTCAGAAGGGAGAAAGTTAAGAGTCATCCAGGTTTTATGTCTATCGACATGCCTGTAATCTATGTAATGGGTTAGCTTCATCTGGATTTATAGAAGACAGATATAGCTGGGTATCATCAGCATAACAGTGAAAATGAATCCAAAGCTGTCTAATAACTCTACCGATTGGGAGCATATATATAAAGTAAAAGAGAATTGGTCCTAGCACTGATCCCTGTGGTACTCCACAGGTAACCAACTGATGCGTGTGGAAGATTTGTCATTAACTTGAACAAACTTAAATCGATCACATAGAAAAGATTTTAAACCAGTCTAGCGCTGATCCTTTAATTCCAACAAAATATTCAAGTCTTTCTAAAAAGAATATTATGGTCAACTGTATCATTCCAACAGGACGAGCACTGTAGATACAAGTCCATTATCTGAAGGCCATGAGAATATCATTAGCTTGAACTTTCACAGTAGAGCTGTTTTCAGTGCTATGGTGATGAGCTCTAAAAACAGACTGAAACTCTTCTTCAAAAAGTTAATTATGGTGTAAGTGGTCACAAACTACTTTCTCATGAATTTTACATAAAAAAGAAAGATTGGATATAGGATATAGATATAGGATATATGACCAAGTCATCTGGGTCAAGAGACGGTTTTATAAGTAAAGGTTTAATTACAGCAAACTTAAAAGCCTTTGGTACATATCCCTGTTACAAAGATAGATTAATCACATCTGAAATGTAGGAGGAGATCAAAGGGAATAATTCCTTAAATAACCTGGTTGGAACTGGATCTAACGCACAATTTAAAGGCTTAGATGAAGACAATAGTTTTGCTAACTCTGAAAGGTTCAGATTCTATGACTACCAGAGATGCTGCCCCACCCGCTGTGATACTGGTTAAACCACTACCTTGACTGTTCTGAGGAAACTGAAAAATAATTGTTTTCCTCATACCTCTATTCATTGTTTAGTTGTTATATTACATGTGAAAGGACTATAAACATTGAATGAAGATCCACCCAGAACATAGCAACACCCTATGTTGTTTACTGCATAATTACTATGTTTGAGGTTTCTTATAAATGTGAAATCTAAAACTGGTCACCATGGCACGATCACTATAGTTTTGTTCCAGGCGAATCATTCAGTCTTTAAAATTCTTCTACTGACAATGCAACATTAGGCAAGAATATTTATTTAGCATGTTGCAGTAGCAAGATGATTCAAATTGCTGTACATGAGAAAAAAACGAAGAAGAGTACGTGGCAGAGGCATAAAGATATTACAATTTGTTTCACAACATAAAACAGAAAGGTTAAAATTAGATGTTTCTATTAAAATAAAGATATAGGTAGATAAGTATTAATAAAATAAACACATTTCAAGGTATTGCACAAGGTATTAAATGGGTATCTATTGAAATGGATATTTATTTTTATTTTATTTTATCTTTATTTTACCAGGAAAAATTACCACTGAGATTAAAAACCTGTTCTTCAAGGGAGTCCTGGCCAAGAGGCAGGAAAGTTACATAATAAACAGATACATTAAATTAAATGACAGGTACATAAAAAAAAAAACATATCAATTAAAACAATAAAAAAAAATTGACACTGCTTCAAATTCTTTCACTTTCAACTTAAAAGCATTTAAGGATTAAAAACTCAGTCAACTTCCAGTTTCCTTATAAAAAATTCCACGCACAAGGAGCAGCGTAGCTTAAGGCTTTCTTCCCTAGTTCTGTTCTGGCAAAAGGAACAGTGAGCAACAGCTGATGGTTGCATCTCAGGGCAGAAGAAGCCATGCTTTTCTGTGGAAGTAAGGTACAAATGTAAGACGGCAGTAATCCAAGAAGGGCCTTGTAAATAAAAGTGTACTAATGACACTGCCTTCTGGTAGAGAGGGAAGGCCATCCAACCTGAAAGGACAGGTCACAGTGATGTCATGGCTCTACAGTTGGTGATGAACCTTAATGAAGTATGGGTTAGGGTTAGTCCAACATTTCAAGACATGAAGACGAAGCATTCTTATAAAAAAACATCACCATAATCTAAGACCAATAAAAACATGGCAGAGACAAGTCGCTTTTTTACTCCAAAAGAAAAACATGTCGTATTGTGAAAGAAGCCCAGTTTAACTTCTAATCTCTTAACAAGTTTATCATTAAAAGTTTTGAAGTTGAGGGAATCATCAATTACAATTTCAATGTATTTATATTCATGTAGCACCTCAATGACATTCCCCGCCAGAGTGGACACTACTGGCAGGGTTTGAGGAACAGACATTTATTGCAATATATATATTTCAATATATATAAATATAGTTATTGCAATGGTATTAAATATAAACAAATTATTGCACAGGGTATTAAAAATATTGATTGCACATCAGTTATTGCACTTGTTCTCAGTTATAGTGTCGTTATAGTGCCACATAGTAAAGTCTGATGGTAGCAGGGATGAATGACCTGCAATAGCGCTCCTTTTTACCAAAAAGGTCTATTCTTTCACTAGAGAAGCTGCTTGTTTCCTCTACAGTCTGGTGCAGGGGTTGTCCATGATGTATGTAAGCTTGGACAAAACCCTCCTCTCAGCCATATCCTCCAACTAGGCCAGAGCACAGCTTAGAAGAGATTATTCAGGGCGTCGATTTATTAACACCCAGGTATTTGAGGTGGGGTGAGGTTCTTCTCCTGAAGTCCATCACCATCTCTTTGGTCTTCCTGGTGTTAAGACACAGGTGGTGGTGTTCTAACACCTGTCCACTAAGTTCATGATGACTGACTGGTACTCCAGCTTCGTTCCCCTCAGAAACACAGCCATAATGGCAGAGTCTAGGGGATTGTAAATAATAACTCGTTTTGTGTATCGATGCATCGATCCAAAAGCCGACGCATCGCGCTGCATCGACACGTCCGCAAGATAATCGATTAATGTTTTTTTTTTTTTTCCCTCCTGTCTATTTTTATCCATTTGCTCCTGGGCTGCATTCTCCCTCCCGTAACAACGCGGTGCTAAGCTTAAACCCATTTTTGCCCTCCTCCCTACCGCTGCCTTCCTGGTTATTACTCTTACAGCAGTTTGCTGCAGCAAGCTCTCACACAGACATTTTAAGCCCATGCTCCAGTATTGAAGCGTGGTCTGGGCTACACGCCAGGGTCTAGAATACCACGGCAAAGAAGCGATGAGGGGGTATAGGCGGTTTAGTCCGGCGGCGGAGGAAAAAAGAGAGGGTTCAGCTGGAAAAGTACCCCGCAGCTGGTCTCGCGCACCTAAACGCTTCTAGCTGGTCAACTTCACGAAGTGCTGTTTCTCCGCATTCTCGGCTCATATAAAACAAAAACAAGCCGGGCTCCTGTCTGTGGCACTGTTTGCGGTCAGCTACAATCTGGGAGACGTGCAGCGGGAGGCGCCAAAGCAAGGGCGGTGACGCTCAACACTCTGAGCCTTCTTCTTCTTCTTTCTTTAATGGCGTTTGGCAAGCAACTTGCCAGGTGCATTATCCGCCTACCTTCCAGAATGGAGTATGGACCAGACAAACTATTCTATTCTAAATAACCGTTCTTCTTAGAAAATTAAAAATACTACCAAAAACTACATCCCCAGATGACCTTTGACACAATTCCCTATATTTAGTTTATTTTTATTCCTGTGTTCTAACTCTCTAAGCAACATCTCTCTTTTCTGAATATATTTATTACATTCTAAAAAATATGTTGGACAGTTTCTCTGGAGCAAGGTATTGCATTGGGCACATTACACTGATATTGTGCAGTATTTTTGCAGTATTTTTTGATGCAACTTTTCTACTTCTGTTATTTGCTGTTGTTTCTAAAGAAAACGCATAATGATATTACAGCTTTCATTGATTTATTTCAAACTTGAAACTTTGTTTAGCCTG